>JAUTXW010005054.1:600000-959736 GCA_030620095.1 Kuschelorhynchus macadamiae | reverse complement strand
GCAAACTGACAGGCCGACAGACGAACCGACGGAATTGATAAAACATATTTTTGGCATCAGGGGACACTCAAACGTAAAGATGTGTAAAATCTGAGAGGTGATTTTTTCACAATTACAAACATTTTACTGGGCTGCTATAGTTGAGCTACTAGTTGATCCCTCTACCACAATTAGTTATGGCACACAATTTGAAGTTTTTTCAAGCTCAATTTTTAAATATTTTATTAAACCGCCATTTTGTTCCGCCATCTTGGATTCATACCAAAATATAACTAGTTGACTCCTACATAATACATAATGTTTATGTGAAAAAAGCTTTTCAATAATACTTTTTTAACATTTCACTAGGCAAAAATTATTTGTACATATTGAAATGTCTCATGTTACAATAATAAAACTTATTAAAATGTATCTAAATTGTTTCTTTACTTAACCATGTACCAATATTTAAAAAATAACATAAATCTTTAAGACAGAACACAAATGGTTTTAGGATAGAACACAAGCAGCTTAAGAAATTAAAATTCAAATAGGCAGGTTAACTGATTTTTATGATCTTATTATTTAACAACCGAAGTCAGGACTCGGCTCAAGCTTTTTTCTGTAAGAATTTTTTAAGTTTATTTTATATTAGTTTTGGCTCTAGGTTTCTTAACAGTAAGGAAATTTGAAAATTTTGAGAATGTGGTGCTTGACATTTCATTGTATATATGTTTGTGTTGGCGTCTAAATTATGATATTGTCTAGGAAACCCTAATACAAAGCAATTAACTTAGGCTATAACATTAATAAAGTAATCAACAAAATAAAAATTAAGCTCTTATTACACTTTACACACAAATTATAACATCCAATTAAATTAAAATAAAAATTACACCCATCACACAATCATTTAAACATTCCGAATACGCTTGAGCAGTCTACTCTTAAATTGCCTAACAGATGTTGACATTTGAATTTCATTTGTATTCCACTAAACCATTGTCGAATAATGATTTCATTGATCTTCTTAAATTGGTTTGAGTGACATGCAAATGATTATTATTTTGGGTTAGGTAATTATGTATTTGATAAATATAAATGATAAATTGATTAAAGTGCATAGGAGCTTTTCCTGATATTACTTTGTAAATAAAAATCATCATTAGGTAGAACTATCGTTTTTTTAATGTCAACAAATTTAGGCATTCAAGCATTAACTGAATGGGTGTATATCTGTTACATTATAATATTATTCTCATACCATGGTTATATATAGTACCTATAGACTGATGCTGTCTTTTTAGGCTAACAAACCAGCCCCTGTTATCCAGTATGAAAGCTATGCACTCATAACAAACCAGCCCCTGTTATCCAGTATGAAAGCTATGCACTCATATTTGTATAGTGCAATTAATCTTAAGATTTTTTCAATAAAAAGTTTCACATAACTTTCTCTATATCCCAATCTGATTACTCTGATACACGTTTTCTGGAGGACAAAAACTCTGTCTGCTTCAATTGAGTTACCCCAGAATATTATTCTATATTTATCCATGTAGGCATGATAAGACCACATAGCCAGTATTTTTTTTTAAATTATTTGCCAGACTAGTAGCATTTTCAATGGTAGAATTATTGTACCATGAACAACAAGCTGAATCTTGCTAACATTTATCACAATTCAAATAGAGTTGGAAATTACAACAATTTGTATTTGCCAACTGCATACACAAACATTATATTCATGTCACAAATTCATAGAATGTGCTCGTATACACTAGACTAGCTTATAATTGCAACCTCGCTATGTCTGAAAGGTATTTCATTCCAACTATTTTAAATGTGCTGTGACATGTAGAAATATCTGTTATAACAGCTTGTGATGTTGTTAATGGTAAACGGCCTTATTAATTACTTTTGTTGGGCTTTGTATTCAAATAAATAAATAAATAAGAGACTGTTTGAGGCAAATCACTCAAGAAGTCCAGTCACCTGTCTTTCACAATCCCAGCTGTGTCTGCTTCACAGAGGAGGGATGTATCGTCCATGGACAAAACCATAGCATTAATCACAGCTTCTGTTATGTCATTTCTATAGATAATGTAGAGAGGAGACCAAAGATTGATCCTTGTGGTACCTCCTCTCTAAAATCTTTATGTCTGAGTACAGCACCTCACCTCTCTCGTCTTCCTGTATGATACACTAATTCCTGTTCTTAAGGTAGGGCCCTCATCAATCTCAAAGCCATCCACCTCATACTGCAACATTCCAACTTATCACACAGTAGTTTGTAATTTACACTAGCAAAACTTTAGACAAATTCAAGCACAGTGTGGCCATTACCTTATTTTCATTTAATGACTTCAAAATTTTTTCCAGTGCTTGATGTGCTTTCACCTTTTCGAAAACCATTTTGTTTATCAGTAATTATTTATTTATTCAAACTCTACAGAGAATAACTCCAATTGGCTTAGACATAGCAAACTTAAGTATCAGAATTAAGAGTCCAAAGTTAAAATCAAACAAAACAGTTGTAAACATTTCAGAATACTAATTTCAAAATAACACACACAATTTAAAGTTAATGTCAAAACATTTTGTTACCTTAATTAAATATGCGTTAATAATATTCCTCAACTTATCAACAACACTTTTAATACCAACAGAAATTAGATCATTTAAGCACAGGAAAAAGTACCGAACCCTGTGGCACACACCATTCATTTAGACAGTTTTCTTATGATGTGGCATCCACAAATACTTTTTGACTCCTTCCCCTCAAGTAGCATTCAAGCCATTCCAGAGTAAAACCCCTAAAAACATAGTACTGAAGCTTTCGCAGCAGTATATCATGACTCACACAACCGAAAGCTTTTGCTAAGTCATAAAATACTGCTGCAGCCACCTCCCCTTCATTGATGTTTCTATACACTCTCTCCATTTGTACTTTTTTTGCACTGGAATCCAAACTGTTTATGATCCAGTATATTATTACTTTCAAGAAATAAAATTATTCATTTTTTAAAGTGTAAAAATAAGCACAACATATATGACTTAATTTTTTTCAAAAATGAGTTTAAAAGCTGCAAATGAAAAAAGCTCTTAGGGAATAGCTTACCGTAATAACGTGTTGTTAACAGTTGGCCAATCAACTGTACCTCTAGGTCGAAATGAAAACTCGGGAGTTATTGAATTTGAGTTATCAACAAAGTTAAAAGATGCACAAAGTAAGCCAGATAGTGAATTGGATAGTAATTTCCAGTTTTTATTAACATCTAATGTATCAGGTTTAAACCAGGCCCACACTTCTGCACCAGGTGCTGCATCAACTACAGGATGACCCCATGTTTCGTATCTCCAAAGACCCCCAGTTAAGCTGATGTGCAACTCTTGTAAATTGTGCCTGCCAAATATTTCTCCTACAGCTCTTGGAAATAAATGACTATGTTGATCTGTAACAAATAATGCAAACAAGAAATATTTAGTGTTCATTCCTAAATTGATAAAGCCAATGATAAAGTGAAACTCGTTACCATGACTCGATTTTAAATGGTTTAGAAACCCTTGCCGCCTAGCCAAAAAAAAAACAGAGTAAATTTGAAATTGTTTTTAAAGAGCCTACAAATAAGTAACGTAGTACGAAGATACTCACATTTCTCATTTTCGGGGTCTATTTTCCAAGTAGTTCCAAAATGGAAATGAACATATAGCTGCTCACTAAACAAGGGCTTAATCAATAATTCTTCAGTAAAATTATCCCCGTTGAATGAATGGATGGGTTGAATTAGAAACTTTAAACAGAAAAAAATTAGAATCATCATTTTTTTTATATCAAAATATTTTTATTATCATTAAAAATGATAAAATTATTTAAGCATTCCCCTCTTCAAAACAAAACCAAAATCAAATTTCGATGTAAGTAAATATAACCTGAAAAAGCCCTGTTTCTCCTCTCTTAATCTAGAGATGGGCTCTTGCCTGTAAGTCCCTCTCTTCTCAATTAGATATGTTTTTGACACATAGTTGGCTGCATGCTGAAGGAAAGAGCCTTTTTAATTAAGAGAAAGTGTTAATCTTCTCTTCTTTTAAGATTATCAGCCTCAGCTATCAGGACTATTCGTTTTTCAAGCTAGCTTTAAGATAGTTTACCAGTTCGGTTTTAAAACGTTACCGAGTTTAGAACCTTATCCGTAGCATCAAAAATTCACATATTTACTAAAGAGATCTACATTTGGACCAGTCTAACTTGACGGTTATAAGTTTAAGACGCAATAATGAGACAAATTTATTTTTTAAATGTCACAATTTACTAAACCCGTCGGTCTTGTAATAAACAAGGCTATCGATGACATTAACAGAACATTACTGGCAAATTGTCATAGTTAATGACAGCGCCATAAGAAAGAACTGAACTGAACTAGCAAACTGAAAGTACTAATTGCCGTCGCACTAAATCTGGTCTAATTATTAAATTTGTTTGTAAATCGAAAGACCAATATTTTCAATTTTTATTATCTTGTCTTTTCAAGAACATCAGGTTTTACGCTCCTCTCTGATCTGGTATCAATTAATATTGTCACAACCATTTTCCGTCAATTTTTTTCATTTCCTTTGTTTTTCGTTACATTTTGAATACCTAGTAGTACTAGACGAAAAAACAGAATAAGTTTTCGAAAAAACAACACTTAGAATCTTCATGTTGACGGTATCTGGGTTCTTTAGCGGGAAAGGTTTTATACAGATCCTCAAATATACGAAATCCCCTTTATTCCTACTACAAAGCAACCATACGTTTGCGATTCTATTGTAAAATTAAATAGATCATCAGAATAGAAGACGAACATGACTATACGAATCTTTACGTTTACAGCGTTTGCATTTTTTCTAAGGGGACAGTTTCCACTCACGTAGAAAACCCGGCACTCCCGGCAGTCAACTGGACCCTCTGAAAAGCTCCGTACTCTACGATTTACACCAAACCTCAAAATTTACTTTTTATTTTACCATCTTCAGTTGCCAAGAGTGTTAGGACTACAAGACTGACTTAACGAATGCATTTTAAATAACAGGAGGTATCTATAAAAGCTAGAAAGAAAAGAAGCTCTATGTTCTTATTTTCTCATTTATTCGTCTTTCAGTTGATAAGATTGCTGGCAAACGTCCAAGATAACAGACATTAAACTTCATTCGTACTTGGTTATGGTACATCAAGCCTTATTAAGTCAAAGTTTGCGTAGCCAGAGAAGCTTACAAAACATCTGTTAAAAATTATAAAATGTATGCTACCCCGAAATGGTAGTCACTACGCATGAAAGACGACATGCGTGCCTTAGTTCATAGTTATTTGTAGCTTACAAGATCTTCTGTACTTAGGGTTGCCACCTGTCCTTTTTTGAAAAGGACAGTCCTTTTTTCAGACAAATTGTCCTTGTGACTTTTTTTGCCACAAAATGTCCTTTTTACTTACTTATAAACTATTGACAACAGCGCGGCACTGCTGTGACTCGTAAATTCTTCCGGCAACCGCGGCTAACAATCGACAACAGCGTAGCACCCCAACCTGCGAATAGTCGTTATGTTCTAGGCTGAAAATTCGCGCTTCGGGAGAGCTCGATGATATCGGGATATCGCTGTCTTTATTTACCCAATGTAAAAAAGGAAGAACAGTAACATAACATCGCCCACATTTCCCTGTCGTCCGTGCGACATTTGACATTTATTTGTTCCCGTTCCCGCTTTTTTCGCGGTTTGTAGTTGATCGTTGATATTGAAAAGTAAAAAATCCTATTTTTAATTATTTTATTGTGGTTTTTCTTTATTATACTTCATCGTCTTTATGAAGTTTACCTACTGGCGGTAAGTCTATATTTTTAATCATTAAAGTGGTTGCAAGTTGCAATTTTTGTATCTAGTTAGCTTTATTTCCCTGTTGTTTGTTGTTGCATGAGTTTTTGGTTTTATTTCAAGTTTCTATTACTTAATTAATCTGGTCCTGGTTTGACTTTAGTTTGGTTTTGGTGAATTAACAAAATTAACAACCCAGTCCGCCATAGTCCCAGTGATAAAATGGATGTAGATAACGTAGATGGTGTGACTGAAGTAGCAGAAAGGTTTGTCAATAACGGTGATGGTGATTGTACTGAAAATGGTGGAAGTAGCTCTACAGGGGCGGCGAAGGTTTTTAGTTTTTCAGCTAATATGTTTGAATATTAAAATTAAAATATGTTTTTTATTTAGGATTGTCAATCTAAAGCCAGAACCGGAACCAGTACCTGTACTACCCCTCCTCCTCCTCCTAAAAAAAGAGAGCAACTTATTACAACAAAGAGTGGGAAACTAAATACGGCTGGCTAAAGCAAGGCGCAACCAATACCGAAGCATTTTGTAAAAGTTGCCTGCTTTCATTCACAGTTGGAAACATGGGACTGTCTGCAATAAAGCAACACAATGAAAGTAAGATGCACAAGCAAAAAATTTCTGCAGCGAAAAGCTCACATTCCATGGAAACATTTTTTGTCAAAAAAAATTCTCAGGAAGAATCTCATGTAATTTTAACAGAAATATGTAAAATTTTCCACTGTGTGAAGCATAACCAGTCATATAATTCTTTGGATTGCTCATTTAAATTGGACCCAAAAATATATGTTGATTCAAAAATAGCATCCAAACTTTCATGTGGAAGAACCAAAAGTGAATCAATTGTGAAAAATGTTCTAGGTCCAATTGCACTGCAAAAAGTGATTGAACTTTTGAAAAACCATGTTCCAAAACTTTTCTTTAGTATTCAGTTGGATGCTTCTAACAGAAAAAATGTTAAATTTTTTCCAATTACAGTACAATTTTTTACAATTCAATACGGACTTCAAAATTTCTTGCTGCACTTTTGTGAAAATAGTGATGAAAGTGCTGATGGGATGTTTACCATGGTAAATGATAGTTTAAACGAACTTAAATTAGACTGGAGTCAAGTTTCTACATTAAGTGCCGATAACACCCATTCAAATTTCGCTGCCAATCACAGCCTTTTTACCAATGTATCCACAAAAAATCAACACCTGCTAAAAGGAAATTGCCATGCTCATGTTATACATAACTGCGTGAAGTTTTCAATGGATGCTTTGAGTTTAGATGTTGAAAACCTTATTCTTAAAATTTACTCCCATTTTTCAGTATCTGCCAAACGCCGGGAAGAACTTAAATCTTTTCACGAATTTACAGATTGTCAATGGCGGGAATTACTAAGACACGTTGGTACTCGTTGGTTGTCTCTAAATCCGTGTGTAGAACGGATATTAAGCAATTATGTAGCTCTTTGTAGTTACTTTTTAAGTACAGAAAACAGCCCTTCACACATCAAAAAGCTGCTGAGAATAGATGAGAATAGTGGTACTGTTTCGCCTGAAGTTGAGATTTATCTTCTTTTTTGTAATCATATACTTACTGTTTTCGAAACTTTTATTAAAAAAATTGAATCTAACGAAACAACTGCGCTCGACTTATTCAGTATAATGACTGACTTAAGAAAGACCCTAATCAATAGGCTAGAAAATAATTTTTATGGCTTTGAAACCAAGGTTAAGTTAAACTCTCTTGACGCGACTAGTAAGAAAAAACTACAAAATGATTTTAATGCGTTTTATCAAAGATCTATCCAATACATTGAAAAATGGTACGACTTTTCTGAAGATAGTTGGCACAGTGTCGTCAGTAAATTAAACATAAAATTAAAATTTCCATCATTTTCAGATTTTGAGCTAATTATCGAAAAAATTAATAATCCAAATCTAAAAATTAATATGAACCAGCTTTTTGATGAGGTGATGCAGATTTCAGAAAGTTACCAAGCAAATGAAAACGAGCTTTTAAATTTAAGCAAACCAAAAAAATGGCAATTTCTTTTTAAACGTTTCAATAATACTGAAAATATTTTTTCATTGATTTCATTTTTGTTAAGTGTTCCGGCCAGTTCAGCATTTTCTGAAAGAATTTTTTCTGTAATGGCCACCAAATGGCGAGACGAAAGAAATCGTTGCTCGACAGAATTAATTCGCTCAGAATTATTGATTTATTTTAATTTTAAAGAAAATTGCCAGGAATTTTACGATTCCATTAAAAGCAATGAAGTTGTTTTGAAGGCAGCAAAATCTAATTCCAAATATTCTTTTAAATTTAATTAGATAGACAGTTTTATTTTAATAATATCGGCTAATTTGAAATATACTAACTTAATTTGTACTCGTTTTTTTCCAAACACCCCCCCCACCCCCCACCCCCCATCCAGGATCCAGGTCCAATGTCCTTTTTTCACTTTTCAAAAAGGTGGCAACCCTATCTGTACTACCTTAAATTTAGTCCATGGCAGGCAGTGCGATTCCCGCGATCAGTATTTTGTTGTAACCGGTACATCATGTTCCTGTTCCAAGACCATACCTGTTACAGATCAGATACCTGTGACAAAATACTTTTCCCGGCTTAGAGGCTCGAGTCGTTGAAACTGTGACTAGTGGTTATATATGTCATCAAAACAGTAACTATTCCGTGCAAATTCGAAAAAAGTAAATGAACGAATTGGCTCACATTTTTACAATTTCGCTTTTAAGCTTATACATTTATAAATTTCCTTTATATTTAAAACGACCTTGATATTTTTGTCATAAAAACAGGCTTTGTAAAAAACATTTTTGATCTTTTTTGTGCTAAATATTTTAAGATTCACGTATTAAAACTATCAAATCTAAAATATGTTAATAGTTCCGCCTGATTTGAGAATAATCTAATTCGTAGATTTCTTATTCCTAATTACGATATCGTTCCTTTTGTAGGAAAAATACTAGTCATATAGAAATACTGGTTTAGGAGCAGGAGCAGAATAGAATAAAATACCTGTGACAAGCGTTTCAGTCTACAGTAGTAATGCAGTTGTTATAATTCAGTTTAATTTATTTCGTTGTTTAAAAAATGAGTGTGTTAAAGAAAGACACACTGAAGCCGGTCGATTCAACTGTAAATAAAATATTATGGGAGGGGCTTTTTCCACGCTGCCGCCCGACGGTCCGTCGAGAAAAGCCGAAGGCCGAAGAGCCTTTTCGTTCGATGGATGATGTGTTGTTGCGTACCTAAATATCAGCGCCTCCTGGGACCGTGGCAAGCTGGTAAAAATACTAGGTATAGGAACGGTAACCGATATGTTTGTAGTGTGACAAAATACCTGTGACGAGTATTTCTTAATAACTCTAGACAGTAGGTCTACAAGAGATCATACCTCTTAAATCTGCTGACGTACTTTTTTAATTAAAAAAGTCTTACGCACAATCTTAGATTAAATACAAATCTAAGCTCACGATTGTCCTTCAAAACTCTCTGTGCGTAGATTACCAATTGTTTTTTGTTTTTTAACCAAAGTAGGTCTGTGTATACTTTAAATACCCGTGACATGGATTTAAAAAAAGCAATCGTACAGCATAAGTTTTGTTCTCACTTGTTTTTCTCAGCTTCCTATTTCTATATATTGGTTAGTTTTAAAACTTTTGTTGTTTTTTATCAATAATGTTAATAACAATTATAAATATTATAATTAAAAATTACCGGAAACTCAAATTTTGTTGTTGACCTAAGGCGTCGTGTGGGAAAAAAAATTGTCCAGATGAACGATCTGAGGCAGATCACTTTCCTGTAAGAAATAACCCTCCTTGCCAGCCTTGTTACTCACACGATTAATCATATCATAGAAATTAAAGAATTCTTCTACTTTTGCAAGGGTTTAATACAGAAAGAAAGGAACATGTTTATGTTTTTATATAATAAAATGGTGAACTAAAAGTATTGTTCTGGTACTATTCCCATGAAATATGCCAAATATTTCACACCCCATTGGAAATCACTCGGCTCGTCAAAATTATTCCATACTGGAAGTTCTGTCTTTCTATTTCGTAAGCCTTTGCGATCTTTAGTTTTAACAAGTTGCAGTATTTCGTCCTTTATTAGAGGATTCACTCCGAAACGGTAACATACACTTGGTGGTTTGTCAGATGTTGCGATATTTTTCGATTTTCTTTTCTTTATGTTCTTCATTGGCGACACTATCAAATAATTTTGAATTTAGGTAAACACGAAAAAAATTTAGACGTTAAATAATAAATTATGTTAAATCTGACATGCGAGGTAGTGAGTGATGGGTTCAGACTTCAGCCGCGTTAAGGATTCGAATTAGGGATACACGGTCTTGAATCGGTCTTTTGAAAAATCGACTTCTTTTTAACTCAGAAAAAAAAAACAGTAGTTCCGGTTTTTTAAGAGGCTTATCATTTTCACCAAATTCAATAGACTTCTTTTTTTTTGCTTTTTCACTACAATTAAGTCGGGAATTGGTTCTAACAAATGGGTATTTTTTGAAGACCGCGCGTCCCTAATTCGAAACGATGTAGAAACTCAAACGATTTAAAAATATACGGCATTATTAAGGTAAGTATAGTATAAGATTCGGTTTATAATCTGGTACAATATTCAATTTCAAGTGATTCTCTAATTTCCCGCTTATAATAACCCGAGACTCATACAAGGTATCTTTTATATTAATCATGTGTCCTGTTGGGTGATGGTGTTCAGTGACGGCGACCTGAAGATGTATCGCGGGCGAAACGTCGGTAAGTAATTCCAATTTGACACGTTCTAAACCCAAGAAACATGAATTGTTAATTGGATTAATTGGCTCCAGCCGTGAAAGTTTCCGTAAATGTTAGGTTATTTGTTGGTTTATAGCAAACCACAGATGGGTCAAAACTAATTTGCGAACGAATATTTTATTGTTTTTAAAGTAAAATGATATACCAGAAGGGTTTTTATAGGCAAGAAGTAATTTGTAATCAATCAATATTTTGTATCTAAAGTACTCTTTTTTTTACAGAAATATCTTTCGCCTTCTGAGTAGTTGGTTATACTGCCGTCATTGGGATATAAAGACTGTTGATCTACAGAGGAGAGGATAGAAAAAAGTGAATTTTTGGTCTTGTTAAGGAGGTAAGTTTCAAAACAGTGGCGTAGTTAGACCCCAGCAATGCGCGGAGGAGCACGAATGCTAGGGGTCTTGGTGATAATGTGTGATACTTTTTTCATAAGGTCATTATTCAAACTAAACTATGAGTGACTTTTTTTTTAATCATCATTTATTTTCTGTAGTGCATATTGTTAAAAACTGCGGTACGGAGCGGGCGGCAAAATTTGTAGTTACCACACTGTTTCAAAAGTTGTAGTTTACCTACACTTTTGCTCCTTTAAAAATTGAGGTTTGTAGGAATAGTTCTTGAGTCTTCGCAAATAACACAGAGTTTTCATACTTTAGGAAATATAGCGTTTTCATTCAATTTTTTTTTATAATTATATAGGAAACTATTTAAGAAGTTCTAGTTGAATCATAAATCGACATATTAAAAAATATTCAAAAAGTAACTATGTTATAGGTCCGTGCATTTATCTTAAAAGTAACCAATATTTACAAATATTGGGTAAACATGGAAATATTATTTGTGTTTTGAAGGTCGTCAATTATATGCAGCTCTTCGCTAATTGTTTTGAATTACAACTACCCAGGGGACCACCACGAGGAGGTAGCTGCAAGTTGAGCTCCATTCGAGGCCCAGCTACTCTTCTTCAGGGATGCTTTATGCTGTTGATGTAGTGATGTTTCCTAGAGCCATACTCTGTTACGTTATAAATATATGGCGAATGGATTTTGTTTTAATTCGGTAACTTTTGCCTCAATATGCAAATTTAAGTTATTTGCACAGATTCAAGATTTAACCTCACAAACAATAGATTTTTACAGGAATGACAATAGTGGTAAACCTCAACTTTTGAAACCTACCTCGTTGTGCATTTCTTTTTTCGATCCACTTTAACCCACATATTTACTTCACTTTTGAAAAATACTTTGAATATATTTCTTTTTAAAAAAGACGGTATGCATTGCTTCAGAACTTTTAAATTTAGACTAAATTAATTCTATCGGATTTTGTTCACCGATAAAATAATTTTTTTCAGTAAGAAGCATGGTAGTTTTTCTATAAGCTTTCTATTATAGTAACTAGAATTGCCAAACAATAAACGGTTGAGGAGGAATGAATGTACAACATTTAAAATATTCCTCGAAACACCTGCAATCATAATCCAGTTTAAAATATATATGATTTACAACTCTCTACCCGTTTGAAACGTACTTTTAATAATATTTTATAAGATTAATATTGGCCAATATTCTTAGTGACTTTTATCAAATAGGCCTCAAAATTAAAGACCAAAATGCAAGGCCGACAACACGGGATCTTCTACGCAACTAAGAATCAGCAAACATGTAAAATAGCTCATATATACACGTTGCCCTTTAAGACCCGTCACAGCTAAGCGTACGAGCTGATACGCGCTTGTGTGGTACTGTTCATTTAAACATACGGTTACATCTTATACATACTGATAGTCAGTACTGACCATATACGCCCCTGTAACACTGCTCATTTAAACAAGTGATTCTATCACGTATGTCCTGTCCCTCACTACAGACCATACGCTCCATGTGAACGGCACTAAAAGTACTAATATTTTCGTCGCATTCCTAGTAGTGCTTTTTCGTTTGAAATACACTTTCCGTATAAGTTTGACGTAAAAACTAATCTACAAAACAAAACTTAAAAAAGAAATAAACATTTGCGTCACAAAAATGAATGATAATTTTGACGCTGGAACTAAGTATAAGGGTTTATAACCTATATCTCAAAAACGTTTCTAACAAAACACTGAAAAGTATACAAAAAAAAATAATAAAGTTAGACGTAAATGAACCGAAACGAATGACGCAACTTCCATTATGTTCGCTGCTTAACCGCGCCTTTACGCGTCGAAAACCACAATGAAATTCCCGTAAACGTAAAAACTATCCTACAAAAACAAAACTTAAAAGACAGACCTTTTTAACATAAATGGTTCCACGTGTCCGGTTTAGCTGCTTTGTTTGGGGGGGAGACACTCAACCGCTCAGTGTGGAAATTAACGACGCCGCTAGAAAGGGTGCAGATACTGCGAAAGTGTGAGGCCTAGTTGTTCCTGCATTCTATCCTGTTCGTCTGCCCACTTCTATATAGAGTATTAGCGTAACGGCCGCTATGTGGCGGGAGTAGGTGGGGTACAGGGACAGCTTGAAAGAAAAGGTCATCCCGTCTTACCAGTAGTATTCACAAGGGGCATCTAGTGGAAGCCAAGATACATTAGAAAAAAATAAAAAGAACATAATTTATAAAGTTATTTGGAAGATCGGGGTGGACCGGGAGTTTAGAGCTCGCCATCCGTACCACCCATCGAAAACGTTTCCACACTAGAATAAAGTGTAAATCATCTGGGACGGTAGCCCCAGATCTCACTAAACTACGCACGGAGAGCAATCTGGCAAGTTGCAAGCTATAGTGCAAAAAACATATATTGGAATTGGAACCTACAAAAATGAAACTTAAAAAGCAAAAACATATTAGTGGTACAAAAATATAACCTATATTTGAAAAAAGTATGTATCAAAACTCCGAAAAATACACAAAGAAAAACAAAGTTTGACATAAATGGATAGAAACAAATAACGTAATCTACATTGTGTTCCAGCTTTAAAACCATTTATGTTGAACAATCGTTACGTAACGCAAATGATTAGTATTGATCAGCTGTGAAGCAGAAAAAAATAGTTATTATCGCAACAAAGCGCGCGTTCCGAAGTCAAAACTATTCCAATTTTCTACTTTCTTAAAAAAAGTACGTATTGTAGCCGGAGTCCTATGCAAATTTTCAAAATTCGGCGTTTCGGGGTATAATTTTACAAAATAAAATGGTATAACAATCATAATTTGAGTCAAGAAGGTATTGTATTTTGTATTGTTAATTATTGGCAACACTGCGATGATAAACCATAGTTCTGCGTAATCATTGAACTATCACTACTATTAAAGCGTAAGTGTAGTTTGTGAAGTTTTATTTGTTGCCTTCTTTAAGTTAATGTTTAAAGATTTACTCCTGATTTATAAACTTGCTTTTTCGTTTGACCCTCTGCTACGATTTTAACATATATTTATAAACTTGCTTTAAGGTGTTTTCAGAGTGCTTTTGTCCCTGTTTCTATATCACTCATATTTATAAAATGCTGCCTAACAACAAATAACTGGAAACTTATAACTAATTGTAACCACTTTTGGTATTTTATGGCAAAACACATCCAAACAAAACGAAAAATATACAAATGGAGTGGACCGTGTATCCTGGTGATCCAGCTTGTAAACAAAAATCACGTGACTCATTTCTCGAATTTCTATTGGTTGCGACGTATATGCTACGAGTTTCGCTACGGCGGGAACGAAATCGCTAAAGCGAAATATGAATTTCGCCATCTCGAACGTCAATGAACGTCAAAAGCAAAAGCAATAGAACTGTTTATAAATGGCTCAACTCTGTTCTTAAGGTCTATATTCTAACGGCACGGGCAACGACAACGTCAAAAGCAACAGCAAAAGCAAAAAGCAAGTTTATAAATCCACCTTTAGTTATTCAATAATGCTGTATGGTAAAATCCGGAGTTTTAATTTGTTTGTGCTTGATGTGAAGTAAATATTGTTGCTGGTTATTACAATAGTTTTTTCCTTGTAGTTTTCAGCAAAATTAGTACTGTGTGTTAATAAAGGAACACAGCCATACTGGAATACTTGAAAATTTGAACACACCCTGGTAACACTCCTCGGAAAGAGCTTCGTAACTATTCGAGTTACTCCAACTCTGTCTACCAACAAAATAACAGTAAAATAACTAGACTGGGCGTGCGCATGTCTCAGCCTCCTACAAATTTCTTTTTACATTCCCAAAATGTCAGTTTTGTTTTGTCAGTTCTCTTATTTCCTTTCGCCATATTGGTTCTTGTTAAGAGAATAGATAATTTGTAGGGCTTTTTAGTAACTAAAAAAAGCTACTAAACCATCCAATTGTTTAGCACCAGTACAAAATTCTAAACTACCTCGTAGATTTCTATTTAGTTCTTGAAACAAGTGAAGTTTTGACGTTCCGAGTTCAGATTTTCGTTTCTAACCGTTGTTGACCCTTCTAAAAATGGCGTGTGCGACTTTGAAGAGAACACTGGACTGGGATTCGGTGCTTGGAGGCGGCAGACCAGCAAAACGAAGGCGGTGCGCCCCTTTTTGCACAAGTCCCACACAGCGAGACAAGTATGGAGAAAGATCTACCAGTAGCCCTACAAATAGCCCCATTTGCACTACTCAGCCATCGGTTTTTCCTGATGTACTCAGCAAAAAACTCACTCCCGGTAAGTGGTCGGTTTTTTTTGGATTACCACATTGTAATGTATATTTATTTAACAGTAGTTCATATTGCAATCATTTTTATTATTTGAAGGGTAATTAACGACGTTTTGTTTGTTTATATTTGGTGACATTTAGTCTGTCATCAGCTGATTAACGACATGTCAGGATAAAAAACGGTTTTATAGCCTATTAATTCAATTTTTCCGGGAATATATTAATATTCTTTTAATTATTCGTTCAAATGTCATTAGCACTTTGCTTTTTTTTTAAGGATTGGTTGCTTATAATGTCCTATGCAAATCTGAGCCATTGTTATTGACTGTGAATAGTAACTTAAATATTATTGTGTATATCATTCCCAACTTTAACATTCTGTTTTTTAAGGAAGTCATTTAAAGTTTCACACCTTATAGAACATTAGCTTTTCAATTATATTTCCAGACATTGTTAATTGGCCTCAAAGTATGTGTCACATAGATATATATATATATATATATATATATATATATATATATATATATATATATATATATACCTCTTATTACTATTTTTAATCTTTGATTTAATTTTCCTTTTCTTACATTGTAGGTAAGTAATATTTTTTAACCCTGTCTTCAGTTTTGATATGGAATATATAGAATACTTCCATGTAAATGGTTAGTGTTTGGACCCGAATTAATTAAACCTTTCTAGATTCCTGAAAATCGAACAAAGAGAGATATTATGTTTTTATTTATTTAATTTTTTTTCCTCATTTCTATAATATCATCTGTTGTCATTTCAATTTAATCCATCCATGTGTATATTCCAAAAACAACGTTGGTTGGAATTTTAACCCTAACCACGTATATTGTGGATTTTTAGCGGATTGGTTGTTTCCAATTCGTTGAAGTGGCTTCAGTTTTGAGGATACACTCGTACTCATAGACCATTGAACTAGATCATTGAATTACTTAAAAAAGGAACATTACAGATACTTAAAATTAAACGCTTCGAGAAATTTCAAAAAAATTTTTTTGAAGTTTTATATTATTATGTAGTTTTTTTATGTGCAGCTTTTAGGCACAGAGGGAGCAATCTTAGGGGCGCCAGAATGAAGTAAAACTACACTAAAAGAAATTTTTAATTACAAAGTAATATCTAGGAAAAACAAGCAATGAGAAAAAAAAAATCATTACACTTTTTAGGCTCACAGTTCGGCATCTTTTTGCGAATACATCACTAACGACAAAATGAATTTTGCTTTGTATCACTTGCCAATTTATGAATAATGTTTTTTTTTGTCACAGAAGGGAGCCAAAAGGCGAAAGGGAGATAGGGGAGCAGTTGATCCTCCCCTCTCCATTTGCTCAAACCACAATTAGACAAAGATATTTGGCTAGTAAAAAAAATGACATTTAAACTCTAGAAGCCAAGTTGATTTTTTGGGGGTTAATTACATTATCAGGAAAAATAGATAACCAGTTTAAAAACCTAGTATTCACACAAAAATTGAAAGTATACAAATCTCTAAACAAATTAGCAGTTAAAACTTTAGAAATTTATATGTTATTTAATATTTAATAGACACCATTTTAATTTTAAAAAAAGATGAGCATATTATTTAAAATTTACTGACTTGTCATTTCCTCTTTAATGTCTTAATAATATAATTGAAAAAGCTCACAAGTATGAAGGAATAAAAAAAGAACTCTTTTGGAGGCCACCTTTAATAACTTATAATTTAATATCATTAAAGGTGCTTGCGCTGAGAATAAATGTTAATAGGTATGACTATTTGTTGTTATAATATTTCATATACATATTCAAATTCAAATTTTATTTCATCTACAAATGATCACATATAATGATATTAGATAGGTCAATTCATACAACTTATGTGTGCCTTAATGCTAGGTATACTGTTACAAAATATAAAATAGAACATAGAAAAAGGATTTAAAAAAAGTAACATACAAACATAACTGTTAGATTTGACAAACATTGTGCAACATATATAATGTATAAAATACAGTCGAGTAGTTAACTAACTGTCAAAGTTAATCACTAAATTTGTTGAAGCTGTAGAAGGCATTTGTCCAGAGGTACTTCTTTAATAGCTTTCTAAAGGAAATTTCTGTCTGGGCCTTTATTTCTGCAGGAAGCTTATTATATATTTTAGTACACGAGAAATAGGGAGATTTTTCATAGAGTGTAGTTGTGTGATTTGAGATAATTAAGTCACTTCTATGTCTTGTTTGGTAACCATGGACTTCTTGAATCCTAGCAAAATTGGACTTATTTTTATATACATACGAGGCACATTTCATTACGTATATGGGTACCAAATCAATCTTCATTTCTGAGCATATGCTTAAACTCATTCAGATTTTTGGCTGACAGGGATCATATCTTTTTATTTGGTACATTTGCCTCACATTCGGATGGTTTGATTCTGATTTTTAACCTTTGTAGTAGATGATCAGATAAGAAATGTTCTTCGATTTCACATTTTACATTGGTTTGGCAAAGATTGGTAGAAACGTAGTCAATTGATGATATCAATGTGCCTATTTTATTTGTAAAAATTCTGGTGGGACCCTCACAATAGTTTCTTAAGGGGGCAGTTGCAGTCAATTAGCATTGAGAAAATATCGCGTAAAATGACCAAAAATAGGTTGTTTTCTGTGATAGTCTGCGAAGTTATAAAAAGGAATTTGAGGATGAGAGTTTAACACATATCTTCTAAACCTCTTCTAAATTAAATTGAGTATGTTGAATTTTTCATTTTAGCCTTTAAATGTAAAAAAAAATATGTTTATATGTCTAGTAATTTTTCGAAAACAATAGCGGTACTAACCTTGAGCTTTTCTATGCTCAGAAGTAATTTCGTCAAATTCCAAAATACTCAAATTGGAGAGCATACATATAGGTACATTTCTGAAAAAAAATTGATCCGAAAAACATAGTAGTTTTTTTCCAAACTATCACCAAAGATAATTACTAAAATCTTGGAATGTTTTTGGGAGAATACGTTAGGTTGGCAATTGCAGTTGGTAACAGGTAAAGTTTGAACCCCTACCGCAAGAGGCCGGCCCAAATTTTTCAATATTTTCTAATGGAAGGGAGAGCGCAATGACGTCAAAGAAAATGGAATTCCGATCGCGTGTTGTCAATGAGTCAGATAAATAAACATTTATCTCTCGCATGGTCTTTCGTTTATTTTTTATGAGATTCTAGGGTTTTTCTTTTAAATAACGTTTAGAATATTTTATAACATATCATGTTGGAAAAACTAAGTAATCAGTAGATTTGGGCAAATGGAAAAACATAATTTTTTAAACAATATTTGTATTTTAAGGGAGAAAATCGATCTTTCCTTGAACTATGTGGAGAAGAGGAAATGTATGTTTAGGTCATAGTTTAGTTTATTACGGTGGGTTCGTGTAACAAATTTTAGTTTTATCTTTTTCTTTAGTTAATAAGAATTCACACCGTTATTGGTTGTTTTTTGTCATGTAACATAAAAAAAATCAATCAAACTATTCTTAGTGACAAAAAATTATGCCAAATACTAAATTTTGGAAAGGATTTCTTAACTCAAAATTGTTCTATTCTAAAAAATAGAAATATATAGATTTATTTGACCCTTCGCAAAGAAAACGAATTGATGTTTCATATAAGTATTTAGTAAGGTATACCTAACTGGACATTTAATTTCAAAATAAACAAGTTTATAAAATTTCCTGCATGCTTCTAAACGTCCTCAAATGTAGTTTATCATTTTTATATCGGGTATGCAAAATAGTCCATTGTATAAAAAACAAAATACGCCTTGAGCGAGTGAAAACCTTCTCCCTCAAACTGTTAAGAAAATAGGAACAATTGTATAGAATTTAAAAGTAAAATAAGTACCTAAATGTACTATAATTCTGCCATAGCACAAAACATGAACAAGCATGTTGTTTCTACTCTTTTTTGCAAAATTACAAACAGCTTTTTATGAACCATGACAAATTATTTTCGCATAAATTAAGCACTGAAATTTATTAGTCATGAAGTGTTTTCAGGTATATCTGGGTAGAAGAGTTTTTTTCTTTATTTTGATTCCAACTTCTACAATTTGTTATAAAGGTCAGAAAAAAATAAATTTCAAATACAAAATTTAAAAAAATATCCCCAAGATTCTAAACATATTTAGCCTCGTTTGAAATCTTAGAATTGCAACGTCAGTAAAATGAAAATTGTTCTGCTTTTACAAAAATAAAAAATTGTTTTGCAAGTTTCTGATGGGATTTTTCTATCTTCTGATAGGTCTAAAAGATAGCAAGAGAAAATATAAAAAACTCTGTTTGCGGGTTAGTTATTTATTAGGAAATAATAGCATTTACATAAATGGTATTTATATATTACAATATCATCATATACATTTTTAAGATTAGGAAAATAGTATCTATCTACAGTAATAATGATTTATTGAAGAAACCGATAGATCTTTTATTTTATATAAAATGTAGTTGCTTAGTTGCTAACAGAACGAACTAACTATGTTTGTAGTCTAGTTAATATATTTAAGCATTGATTAGATAAAAAAAACAATAATTCAAATTATGTGCTCGAGTTGGTTAAAATATAAAATAATTATGTTTTTATTTTTGAACTACATATATAACCAAAGTAGAAATGAACATATTTTTTATTGGTATCCTAAAATTACTAAAGTAAATATTCCTAACTTACAAACCATTAATTATGTTTTTTTTTGCTTATAGCATTTAAATAAATAATATGTAAGATAACATTTTAGTAGCAATTGAAAGATATTTTTTGTAGTTTGGCTGGGTATTCATGAGTATGCTATCAAACTGTGGAACTTATACACTACGAATGTATAGTAGGTATATTAAATTATAAAATTCTGAGAATAGTTTGACTTTCTTGGGTGTAGTGTAGTGTAGAGGTAACATTCAGCCTATTCTGGATGGATTTAAGTTAAAACCTCCATACTCGAACACAAAAATAGCCAAAGTCTTAGAAAGAGCCAGTAAATACTTAATATTTATATTTATTTATATTTATATTTATATATATATATATATATATATATATATATATATATATATTATACATTATTTTCTTGGGCATAGGTTAGCTCATTGAAAAGTAAAACTATAATTCATATCGACGTTTCGCTCATTATAGTGAGCTTTCTCAATTTTTTTTTCTTGGAACCATGTCAGAATAAATATCTTGAGAAAGCTCAATATAATGAGCGGAACGCCGATATGAATTATAGTTTTACTTTTCAATGAGTTAACCTATGCCCTTGAAAATAATTAACAAAATATTTATATATGGTTAAAGAAAAAAAACACAAAATATATATAAATATATATATATATATATATATATATATATATATATATATATATATATATATATATATATATATATATATATATATATATATATATATATATATATATATATATATATATATATATATATATATATATATATATATATATATATATATATATATATATATATATATATATATATATATATATATATATATATACAGTGTCCTTGAAAAAGTTCCCAACATATGGGAATTTTTTTTATTAGGTCACTTTCTCAAAATTTAACATAGGTAATAACTTTTGCTTTACTAAGGATGAAAAATGACTTAGAGGGAATAGTCACCTGACTTGTGTTCCCTGCCAGAATTTATATATTTCTTTAAAGAAGTCGCAGAGAAAGGGGTTATTTGCTAAAATAGGAGAAAGTGCTATAAAAAGGTGTTTCTTTTATAGTTTTACATGTCAAATTTTGGTCAGCAATTCTAATTTTCAATTTTTATAACTTTGTACAAGGCACTTAAATATTAAAAAAATAGTTTTAAATTTCGATTATGCTTCTAAATTAGTCAGTTACGACTTTTTTGTATTAAGATATCTATTTACTATCGAAAATCTTTAATTAATATAATATAATAAAATAATAAAATCACGACAACTTTGCATCAAGCTTAACATACTTTTGAGAAGAAATTTTAATTTTTTTCCAAAAAAGACACAGTTTATGGAATATTTAGGCATAAAAAATTAATATTATGTTAAGGTTACTAACAGAAAACTCTTTTTTTTTTTAATTTAGACAATTATTATTTTTTTAGAATTTTCAAAAATCAGGAAAAAGTTAAAATTTTGGAATTTTTGACCAAAATTTGGTTAGCATATGTAAAATTAAAAAATAAACCACTTTTCTCAATACAACTTTTTCATATTTTAGCAAATAAGACCATTTTTCTGTAATTTGTTTAAAAAGAAATGTCAATTTTGACAGGTAATGCAAGTTTTCTGATGTAAGTCTTTTATAAATGTACTATAATGTAACAAATAAACTTGAAAATCATACCAGTATAGGTGAACAAACAAATTATTAATATAAAGACATGCCTGAGGCAAGCATCGGATAAATGGTCCTTATGAAATGTACACTCCAGAATGCTTCTACACATACCACATGGTATGAATTGGCAAACAACACAAATAAGTAGTAGTGAAACAATGCATTAATACTGAACCACTTACAGTGTATACAAAACAACAAACTCTCAATATAACATGACTATCAGCAACAAAATTGGGATAGCTATGGGGTCACATTTATCTCCATTTCTAAGTATTCAAATATATCTACATAAAGAGATCTTATTACTAAATTCTGCACACAACAAACACGCCTACTCATACTCATAAGATGCATTAACTAGTCATGGGGATTTACTACAAAAGCATAAACTGTTCTACTAACGATTACAAACTTAACTTAACTAAATCTATAAATTAAAGTATATTTTCCTTTTCTGCTTTCTTCATCGATGGTGAGATTCAAAATTACATGGTCTATTAGCTTGTACAGTTCGTAGCAATAAACAGTTTTCTTGTGATATGGAGTTTTCTTTGTACCTAGAGAAAAAAATAACTAGAATTAGTTTTTTCCTTGTTTAGTTCTCTACAATTAATACATACCTAACAAAATAAAAAAAATAAATTCTGTGTCAAAATTAAATATGTTTTATCAGTACTACACAAAAGAGGTCCAAGTAAAATAGGTATAAGTTAATCTTTAATTGTAAAAGCTTTGGAAGTTTTAATTTAATACTAGATAGTAAGCAAATTTTTAAGAAGGGTTTGTTGCATTTTACTTTCCTACATATTAGTAATAGGCAAAATACCTTACATAGATTTTTTGGCCTATTATTAACAGTAATGATATAGAACAAATTCTCTTTAATGCTAATTGGTAGGAAAAAAAGACGCAAAACCTAGCTTCATTAGCGAGATGGACTTGATGTAATAATAAAGCCAGAATAATTAAATATTATTTATATAAACTGAAAAGCATGAAAATAATTTTATTTATAATTTCAACTTAACAGGTGTTTTCCATTAGATTCAGGCAAGGCCCAAGCAAATAAAGAAAAGCAAGGGAAAAGTGCATATAAAAAAAACATGTTTATTTTAATCATTATCAACTGTTGTCATACATATAAAAGTAAATTATAAACTATAGCTACTATTAAGACAAGCTACAGAACTCTCAAAACAGAACAGAAAAAATTTAGCAAGTTCTTTGAAAGAAAACATAATTGATGTACCACACCTTAGACCTAAAATTCTTAGTTATTGTTTTTTAATAAAAAAATCGACATTTTGTGTATTTTGAATACGTACAAAGAAAAAATGGTTGGAGATAAAAATAATATTTTAGTTTGCTTTAATATGATTTAAATGTTATCTTTTGAAAGAATAATTATATTACCTGATAATAATAAATGTGATTTCTTTTTATACTATATTTAATGTTTAGTCAAGTACTTAATATGTAAAAAGTCTAAATAAACAAATAGAATTTTGGGAATTTAATAGTTATAATAAAAAGTGTTTTACCATCAGGTGTAGCAGCTAAGTGGTTAAATTCTTCATGAATAAAATTGGCAGGTTCCTTGATTTTTGCATTTGGTCTTGACTGTGCGAATTTCTGCCCTGCAACACTCTCTTTTTGCTTTCCATAAAGTGTGTAATAGGTTTTAAAATGCCTTAGATTTATAATGGAACTGACCAGGTTATTGCAGGAAGTGTTATGTCGCCTTTTACATACTGTGCCAAATACTGAAGCTGTTAATATGTATTTTCTAATTTCTCCCTAAAATGGATTATCCTACTGCCCAACTGTATTTCTTGAAGTAACCTAGAAAAATGTTCATATATTTAAAAATATTAGGGAGCATGTAATACACCAGAGTATTATATAGAAGTATAAATGAACAAAGCCTAACAGAAAATGAACACTATGCAAAAACATACTCGCAAAGAGAGATGTGCCAACTCAATACATAAATGCAATTCAGTTGTCTTACTATATTAAGTTGCCCCAGAATCTTAATACTCTATATAATATATTTCTAAAAATAGTAAAAACTATAGACTTTTGTGTTGTACCTCCCACTACTATTACAACCAGTATAAGTATAAATGAACCAAGCCTACAGAAAATGCAAGCTATACAAAAATATAGTCACACAGGAAGATGTGTCTACATTTTCTCTAAATCAATACATATATTGCTGCCCTTCAGCCTAAAATTAATGACGGTCAATGTAATTCTTAAGGAGGCAATGTCTAAAGTAAATTCTATATGAAATGCAGTATACTTCAGGCATCGTTGTTTAAAAATCAACTTTTCCTTCTGCAATCAATGTGTTGAATACTATTTTAATTAATAATTTTACTTAATTTTTCTTTTTTTCTTTAATTTCTGCCTTGCGCGAGTCCCTCCAATGCATACCAAAAACAAGCTTAACATTGGATGGAAGTTACAAAATGAAAAACCTAATATTATTGAGATATAGTAAATATAGAGTAAAGAGAGAGAACAAAAAAGGCGAGTTTTAAAAAACTGTAGTTTTAATCTCTTGATCTAAACAAAAATAAAAACTTTTTATAAACCAGTGGCATACTTTACTTTTTCTTTAATATGAATTATGTTTCCCTTCCGCCAGACGCCATGAAATGGATAATTATAATCCTAATACTTTCAGCCCCTTGTCATCCAATCAAACTTGCAATGCTTGACCAAAATCGTCGTGAAATATATTTAAAATATCTATAAAAAATTATTTCTTTTTATTAAGACAGCCTGTATCTCAAAGACAAAACAAAACATAGACTATAGGAAACATGTTTATATGAATTCTCATAAAATACGCCAAAGAATGACCTACTTAAAAATGAGCATAAAATTAAGGAACAATGTATATTGTTTTATGTTTTCTCAAACAGTCTCATATATATATATATATATATATATATATATATATATATATATATATATATATATATATATATATATATATATATATATATATATATATATATATATATATATATATATATATATATATATATATATATATATATATATATATATATATATATATATATATATATATATATATATATATATATATATATATATATATATATATATATATATATATATATATATATATATATATATATATATATATATATATATATATATATATAATATATATATATATATATATATATATATATATATATATATATATATATATATATATATATATATATATATATATATATATATATATATATATATATATATATGTATATATATTATATATATTACTAATAATATTAGTGTTAGAATTATATAAGTGTCAGTCTTCTTATATGCTGCTAGATTTGTTTTCACATCATCAAACTATATTTCTCTTCATGTGAACCGCTTCCCTATCCTACATATTTTAACGGCCTATACCAAGACAAATTTTTACTTTTTAAATGTGGTTGTAAAACAGTACAACCAAGTGCCCAAAATTATGGAATAACGTTTCTACAGCCAACACCTTACATTTTGCCACCTTGCATTGTTTGCCCTTACAAAACATGTCAGGGCAAACACCACTTGTGCATGCATAATCTTTTTTTTTATTGTAATTTTGTCATGGTTTTAGAATCTACTTGAATCAAACCTTTAAAAATTTTTTTCGTAATTCATTTTGGCACATTGTATTAGGAATAGTTTGGCTAATATGTGATTCTTTCAAATATTTTACTGAAAGATTTCTTAATTTATACTCACAAAGATATCCCTGGAGACCTCGCTGGAGACTCATCTTGGAACTTTAAACTCTCAACATCATTACCACGCTTCTTTGCAAAACTGGTTGAATATGTATGGCCTTTGTTAATATCATCCCTACAATAAAAGATGCATACATAGTAGTTGAAACTGTTGTAATATTATCTATTATATCCTAACAACATGGTAAACTGACTGGTATACCTATGGCACTTATATGATAATGCCCAGGGGCATACACTTTTTTTTTTTTGAGGGAACCAAGTGAGGCTCCAAAAATAGAGAGAGCGGTGAAAGAAAAAAAATGGTGGATTTTAAGACATATATTTGAAGTGAAAAAATTGAAATAATAAGACTAAGATTCCAAAAAATATATTTTAATATAAAAATATATTTATTTTACTTAGGATAACTTTAAACAAATATATAAGTAATATCTATAAAGTAGTAAAAGTAATCAGATCAATAAGACTTATAAAATTTTTGGAACATTAAATTGATTAGTTGATATCTCGGTAATATAAGTTGTAGGATATTTTTTCTTGTTTGCAGTTTTAAGCGCATACTTAAATCATGCGTCTTTAAAGCCTTTTACAAATTTGAATAATTCAGGTTATTATGTCTGAAAAAAATATTAAAACATGTTAAGTTATTTATTACACTGCGCTTTTGACTCTACATATTTAAAAATCCTAAGTTCAATTTTTTTTGAAATATGACATTTGAAAAATGACAATTTGATATTTAGAAAGGCTGTAAAATCAAAATAATTCTACATAGAGCAGAAATTGTATACTCCTACCTCAGTTTTGTATGATCTTTCTTATGGTTCCGTAAAAGGGAAGTATTGTAATCGTGATAAAATAACCCTAAGAGATTTTTACTGATGTTTACATTTTAGGGTTCCGGGATCCCAAAAAAAATATGTTTTCCCATTTCGATTGAGATTTAGAAGAGCAGAAATTATGCACTGCTACCTCAGTTTTATATGGTCGTCCGTGTGGTCTCGTAAGAGAATTCTGTATGAAGAAACTTGTTGGTAAAAGTGAATTTATCGATTTTTTTTTATCAGAAAAACTCTTTCTTCTATTTAGACTAAAAGCGAATGCTATAAGAAAGACCTTCGAAAAGACCTTAAAAAACTAAGCATGTATTAAAAAAAAATGGTATTATATTTAAAGAAAATTACCATCGATGTTAGCATCTGAACCTTGTATAGTGTATATATAATGTTAAAAAGAAGAAATTAACAATATTACATATTTTAATATTTCTGCTCGTATTTCTGTCTAAAATGATTATTCAATTTTCATTGAATTTGTGTAAAACTTAGGCAGTTGTGTTGTAGGCCAGATTTCTTACCATGTATACTTTTTTTTTTTCAAAAAATGTATTTAATAATAAACATGTATTTATTCCTGTGATATTTGTTAACTTGCACACTGCCTTAACAAATAAAATACCAGTTCTGGATGGCACAATTTCGTTCAAGTTGATAAGAAATATGACAATACAGAGTAATACCAGTAATACCTGGAATTTTGAACTAGAAACAATTCTGTATTAAAAAAACATGCCAGTTAAAAAAAAGAGGAATACGTATTTGGATGCTTATTTACTTTACTTATTTTTGTTACATTTTAGAAATATTTTTAAATATACATATTGGTATAAAACGTAGTGGTGGTATCAACTTTTATTTTTTAAATAAAACATCAATTTCTTCTGGGTTTTGAATTTTGTCCCAGATTCTAGCTATTTGTATATAGTATCTTTACTTGTTTTAGAGATTTTGACTTCTGAAAATGTGTATTTTCATATTTGGAGAGGATGTAACATCACAAAACAAATTTCGCTTATTGCAAGATAGAAAAATGGTTAAATATATAAAGTTTTAGACAATTTCGTTACAAGCCTAATAGCACCTGCTGGCGAATTCTAGCCATTATGTTCTTGAGATATTTAGAAACGAATAAAATATTGCATTTTTAAAATTATGCAGTAACTTTTTTAATCCTAAAATTTTTTTAAAGTTATAAACATATTGCCAAAGCATTTTTTTGTCTAACATTTTATGGTGCTGTCATATTTTGAATCTGATGTTTCGTAAATGAGGGGCCATCATCAACTTTTAAATACACACCTGGATTTTTTAATTTGTTTTGTAACAAACCTTTGCATTCCAAAATCCAACGATGTAATGCACTCATACATTAAAAGTATTTAAAATTTGAGAAAATCAAGGTTATCCCTGTCTCTCTAAAACATTGTCTCTTATGGGAAAATCTTAAATATGTGCTGTCCAAATATTAAGTCTGTTGTATTATTAGTGTGGGAGGGTCAAAGCTTGTTAAAAAAAATTACATAAATTACCAAGCTTGTAAAAAACGAAAAAAAAAACTGTCAATTTTACAAGATATTACTATAAATTATATTTTTCAAATTGGACATCCTGACTATTATATGTCCCTCAAATGGGACTCTTCTTGCAGATTATAATTATATCTGGTTCGATACCTATTCACTCCACTATGTAATAGTGTTGTCCCTCTCTCTAACACACTGCCTCATATGGTTTTTCTTAAATTAATCGAGGGTCTTTGAAGATAAAGTCATTAAACCAGATATTATATTTATAATCTGCAAGAAGAGTTCCATTTGAGGGAAATATAGTATAGAGTGTGTGCCGAGGTGTGTCCGATTTAAACAATACAACTTATGGTGATATCTTGTAAAATTAATAGTCTTCTGTTTTTCTAATAACCAGAAAAAAGTTTTAAGTAGCCCTACAATTGGTTTTTTGTTCAATCCGATAAGTTAAAAAGTAAAAAAGTTATTAACATTTAAAATGCTATCAAGATACACTGATCACACTGTACATACATAAATACAGTAACATACATTAGTACACTAGATTACTTGAGAAATGAAAACTAATATCCCCAATTTTTTCTTACTTTTCCAGCGATTCAGGAATCTGTATGTACATTTTTGGTCAAGATTGAAAATATATAAAAGGTGAATTTTTATTTGTTTGTAGATACAAGACTAAGATATTTAATATGTTATATATGCATAACCATGCGCAAGAATTATTTTCTCACTAGCAAGCAATGCCTTAGTAAATTAGGTAGGTACCGATAAAAAGTTGCTTCCCAATAATTTTCTCTTTGTGATGTGATTACTGTGGGGGTATACGCTGTTAAAGCCTGCTACTATCTGCAAACAGCAAAACTTTCTAAGTGGAAATCACATAAAAAGGATCAATATAATACTGATAACTAAAAGCTTTATTCTTACACAGATTGTCATGGATCCGGTGAGTTAAATTGCATCAGCCAGCATTATCGGTCTACCACTATGAAAGTATTAGTGTTGCATAAAAAGTGTCTAATTTTATGAGCTTTTAATTTCTACCACAATTATATGACCAACAGGAAATAAGTTTTTATACCTACCGAATTACTATACCCCTGAAGGTTTTAATTTAATTAAATTAATATTACAAGACATATTTAAATTTTACAAATATAAAAACCGTGGGTATTTATGTGAATTTCAGAGAGAATTCACCTCATGTATAAAAATATGAATATGAACTAAAAATGAACCAGAAAATTCTAAGAGAATCGTGTTGCCTAGGTACCTATAAAAAACACATTTATTAGTTTTATTTATTTTCATCATTGTTTGAAAACAAAATAGTCTTCCTCCTTCAAAGTTGGGCTATTTTAAGTTTCAAACAAAAGATATGTACTTCAGAAATACATCCACCATGTACCTTCTAAAAAATTACTATAGCATGGACATACAGATAAAAGTTTATATAAGTAGTCCCAAACGTAAAAAATATGTTGATATTTTTAATATGATGTACTGTAATCAGTAATTGTCCATTTCAAATTCTTCAAATTCATGAAGGGTCTCAAAATCGAGCACCTATAGTTATATTATTTGAACTTACCTTATTCTGCATTTTCCCAGGATTCTCACTGCAAAATTTTTTGCAGTTCGGCGCCGAGGTCTTGCTGCTCTCGTATTTTTACGCCCTTTACACTCATTACACATACCCTAATTACACAGCTAACACAGAAATTCATAAACAAATATCTAGAAAGCTTAGACACAGTCACAAAAGTGAGAAGTTCTAAACTAAACGTCGACGTTTTAAAAATACAAATACTAGTTATTTTAAAACACACCTATAATAAACAAACAGGAAATTCTCAACCCAAGACTCAAGCTATCATAAAAATTATTACTTCGGCTAGCTGATAAAAAAACAGTCAATAGGGGAGATCATATTTATTATAGTCTGTAAAAGAGGTATTCTTTAACAGCACTCTGTCGTTTTATTTCATTTCGCAACAAAGATAGATATATCAACGAGGCAAGAAATACATGCCATGTGCAATATTTTGAATTTTCTATTAAAGGAATGTAAAACTCCTAAAGTTATTTGCTTGGGATGGAGGGGATACCACAACGTTGCGTCACTGTTAAGCGTTTTCTGAAATATTTGAATTTTTCCGTTAAAAGTGAAACTACTTATTTGCATAGTATTTGATAGATTTTATGTAATGTTTGTACATAAATATGTTATAAAATTAAATATTGAACGTGTTAATTTATTTATATGGCCTATTTTGGAAAAAATTAAAAAATAATCGGATTCCGACATTGATGCGTCATCTACAGAGTGGCGCTTGAGGTTTGAGTTCGAAAAACGAACACGAGAAATTTTATAGCGTGGATTTGCACTCTTAAGTTAAATGATTTTAGTAGGTCTTCCAGCATTTGGGTCTTGATGTCATTTCTATTCAAACTGTCTATGTTGAAATCACCACAAAATACAATTTTTGGATTGATGTTGGATACATATGCTAAACGATTAGATACTCGCAATACTAAAGTATCAACATCTCCTAGTGGTGGTCAGTAGGCAGTTGCTATTGCTAGCTTATTTATACCTGCACCTATTTCTATTGCACAACACTCAATGTGCATTTCAACATTGAAGTTGGCAAATCCGTTAATGGGTTTTGTTGGTGCATCTTTTTTCGTGTAAATTGCAGTATTTCCATGTATGTGTGTTTTTCTGCAATAGTATAAAGTTATACTGTATTCAGGAATGGTCATGCTGGTTGTGCCATCCTCAGACATCCATGTTTCCGTGAAACAGAGTACATCAGTATCACTTTCTCTTGTCAACATCTCCAATTGAGTCAATTTGTTGCATATGTATTGGATATTTATGTGAGTCAATACAAATTCTTTGTCTATTGTTAGTTTTCTCACAGATGTGACACTTGTTTTTCTCGGTAGTTTTGTTTGCTATGTCTTGTATGTTTAGTTGGGACATTGCAGGAGGTTTTTGTTGATTTAAGTGGTTAGGTCCGCTTCTGTCAGGTTGGAGCATAAAAATGCCGGATAATTTGACATATTTTGATTATTGTGATGAGGATCTGAATTTACTTCTACTGTTAGGTAGCTACGTATTAACTGTAATACGAGTCCCCTCACTCCGTAACGTTCAAGAACTTCAAGGAGTTTATTATGGGGAACCGTATCAAAAGCCTTTGCCAAATTAATAAAAGTTCCTATACATTTTTTACTGTCATTCAGGCTGTTGGTTACTTCTGTTGTGAATCTGTGCAATGCATTTACAGTACTGCTGCCTTGCAAAACCTATACTAGTTTTGAGATAAAATATTATTTTGAAAAAAAGAAATTAATTTACCTTTTAAGCATTTCTCAAATAGTTTTGCAAAATAAGTAATCAGACTTATGGGTCAATAATTTCCAACGACTGCCCTGTCGTCACTCTTATGTATAGGGCCTACAACAGATATTTTAAAATCAGATGGAACTATACCGGTCTCAAAAATTTGCTTTATTATTTAAAGTAGAGGAATTAAAATTTCTTCGTGGGTCTGTTTAACTATATTAGAAGTTACTCTAGTTAGTACTATTTAGATTTTATTTTCGTGTTGAGTTGGGATTATCTTGTGGTCGGATTTATTTAGAGAATGTCATGACCTTTTATTATGTTTCTAAATATATTATTTTTGCTACTCTGACAGTTTGTATCAAATTTATTTTTTGTTACATTTTTTAAGATTTCTCCATAGTTAAAATCATTTTTCCCACAAATTATTACTTAAATGTTTAAATAAAATATTGTTATGTATGTTGTTGCAAGTTGCAATCGGAAACTATTTAGGTCCAATTGATTGTTTAATAACGTGTTGTTATTTTTATGTTTATTTATTTCCATACTTTTTAGTAAATTAAGTTTTTTTCTTTTTGTTCTACATGTAATATTTCAAAGTTCTCATAAAAATACATATAGTTTTTCTGAATTAAATATTTAAAGATAATTAAAATTATCTTTTTGCTTTCTATAATTAAATTTATTCCCATTAATTCTTTTTTCAAATGTTCGGCCTATTTGTCCAATATAAAGTTTTGAACAAGGTTATTATTTGTATATTTTTCTTAATAGTTCTAATCTAAAAATGATTTTAATTGTCTGTTCAGTTTAAAAATATGTTACTATATATTTAAGATAACAATTTTGAAATATTTTTTCCAAATTGGCAATCTGCTACAAAAATTAAATCAAATAGTAGTTGGAAATGGGTCAGATATGCTTATTGTATGTTCGAACTAATTAATCTTGGGAAATTTTTATTATAAATGGCAGTTTTAAATATATTTTAACAAAAAAGTTTGGGTCATTAAGCAGTTTTTCCAAAAAAAAAACGTATTTTGCTTATATAAGAATTTGACTGTTATAGTTTCAATGATAAGGCATTCGCTTTGTCACGCTCTGGTGCCTAACCTGGTATTGATCCACCTAGTGCCTCCCTGCTACAGTGTTCTACCACCCAACCTTGTGTTCACCTAGCCAGATCCACAAGTTAGCAAAGTAGCCATAATAAAGTGTACTAAAAAATGTTAAATTGGTAAAATTCATCAAATTTTGAAACTGTTTATTTGTGAATTGTGATAATGGATAACTTAGAAATGAATTGAGACCAAAAAAATAGGTTTGCGATTCTTAAATATTTAATTTAAGTGTGTTATTAGAGGTTTTAAGGAGACTATTTAATATGTCATTGAAGTCAGGTGTTTTTACTAGTGAGTGGAAGCGAAGCACACACATCTTCAAAGATGGTAACTGTACTTGTGTAAATAATTATAGAGATATATCTGGGTTATCTCTGTCCTTTCCAAGTTATTGGAAAACTGTCAGTTTTTGTTGTATGCTAATGACTTTAAAATTTGTACTGTACTTCATTCACAAGATAACTTTATGACTTCTAAATGATCTTAATAGATTTACACAATGGGACCAAGACAAGTATTGGGAAATTGCTTAATGATCCACCCCTTTTTATTAAAAGCACACTTAAACTGTCAATAAAATTAAAAAAAAAAGTATTTAATTAGAGCAGATTTTAACTATACCAGAGCTCTTGGAAATTTCATTCAAAATAATATGCCAGGTATTTTCTATAAAGTTGCTCAACTTACATATTAAAAATATGCCAATGTTTACTAAAACCCTCAATATTAGTCACTTGTTGTTTATAAGAGTTCTATTGGTGAATAAGTAAACACATAAATAAAGAAGTTCTTGTAATTGTCTGTAGCTGTTGATTCCAATTAAAAAATGTAGAGCTTTATGAGGTTAGATAATAAGCAGCCACTGAGGCAACCAAATTTTATGGATTATAAATAATTCAAAAACCATATTGACCCATTTTTTGTACTATGAACAAAATATTTATTTTATATTCATTTATTTGCTTATGTAGAGTATATGGCAGAAAACATAAAAGCAGAACTTAAAAGACTTCAGAGACGCAAGCAACTGCAGTATAGTATGATGGAAAATTCGGATAGTAGTGGTAGTGAAGGACTCGGTGATGTTTCCTCATCTCGTTCAGAGAAGCCTTTATTTACATTTAAGCAGGTAACTAATGTTGCACATTGTGTACTACCAAATATGTTATAATAAGCCAAAATTTATAACAATTAGTTCTTTTAACTGTTTTATACAAGGTGTTTCACTTAAAACCAAATGTCATTTTCTTCGTTTGAATCTTATTCAGTGAAGTTATTTATTTATTTATTTCAATAGTACGTTACAGGTCAAAAAAAAAGAAAGACCCAAGTAGTACATTAAGTAAGATAAATACAAAGTAATAAAATTAAAAGTAAGTACAGTTAACGTCAGATAAATAACAAGTAGGTAAAGAACACATATATGGAACAATAACAACCTAAATATATATAAACATATGTGTATTTGTGAGTCTGTTACTAAATTAGATAAAATATAAGGAAACTCAAGTTAAAAAAAATTTAGAGCAAAATCAAGTTATAAATATTTTAAGTTTTCTCTTAAATGCTAATGTGCTGCAATTATATTGAAAACCGTAGGGAATATGCTTATTATACAGAGTCATAAATTGATTATAATTTCATTCCTGCCTACATCTGTTCTTCTATAGTCCAGTAAAAAGGTTCCTGTCTGCCTAGTACATCTTGATGGAACTCTAAAATTCAGCAAATCAGCAGAGTCCACTTGGTTGGTAAGAATCTTGTGGCCAAAAGATAGGTTGTGCTTGATTTGACAGATTTCGAGAGTATCTAAACTCAGCATGTCAGTACGCTCAATATGCAGTAATTGGGCCTTGTTAATTCCCAATTTGAAAAGTAGAAAGTTAGCAAACTTTATTTGAACACGTTTGATCCGGGCCATCCTGGTCATGTAGCAAGGTGACCACACAACAGAGCACTAATTGAGGTGACTTCTGACCAAGGAGAAGTAAAGTGTTTTTAAGACCTCTGTATCTCTAAATTCGTGAAATTGTCTCATAATGAATCCTAACATTTTAAATGCTTTTGAGATTATCCATTGGATGTGGTTTGTAAATCTTAATTCGGAGTCAAACAAAATTCCAAAATCATTAACCGTTGTAACTCATTGAAGTTCAGATGAGTCAGTATTATAGAAATTTGTAGCTAGTGCCTTCCTACTAAAGGAGATTACTTTGCATGATTCAGTTGCATTCTGTTCTCAATGCACCATGTACACAAAAGATTAATATTGCTCTGTAAAACACAACAGTGCTCTATAGAATTAACTATGAGATATATTTTAAGATTGCATTGGTTAAGCAATGAGGCCAGATCATTCACAAATAACAAGAACAAGATTGGGAAGAAGTGGGAACCCTGTGAGTGTACTTTAATTGTTTGGGACTTAACGTTGCCAATCTTAACTACTTGAGAACTATCATTAAGATAACTTCTAAACCACTTCAGAAGTGGACCACCAACTCCATACAATTTCAGTTTTCAGATTAAGATGGGATGGTTTACTCTGTCTTCTGAAAATCAAAGTAAATAGCATCCACCTGGAGACCCATGTCCAAAGCAATGCGATGATGTTGGAAAACACAGAGAGATTTGTCAGACAAGACCTTTCTGAAAAAAAACCATGCTGTGCAGATAATACAACTTCAGAAGACATTAAACATAGCTTCGGTTACAATCTTTTCCAGGATCTTTACCACACAAGACAGTCCTGAAATGGGTCGAGAGTTCTCTATATCACTTCTATAAGTTTCTTCTATTAAATTCTCTGGAGATGCCACATGTAATTGAATGCGAACCATAGCAAATTAAATCCAATTTGACACTGTGCTAATCCAAGAACCATGTATTGACAGTTATAACGGCATATGATTAATTATTGACATTTAAAACCCCTCAATCCATATGATTGTAACCTAGGTAACAGGTAAAAATAAAAGTCCGTATTACCACAATATCATAAAATGAGGTTATATTCATTTGACGCTAACTGTACATTTTGTAAAATAAAGCAGGAAGTCGGATAGAAGTACCAAACTAAGCCAGTGTGGAGTGAACCTAAGGCATATTTTTTGGAACAGTTGTGACCTGGAAAAATATTACACCTTGTAAATTTTTCTAAAATGTATTATGGTCACCAAATAGACATTAAAATATCTATAGAGCTTCATTTTTAGAGGGTCACCTTCAGTAACCCAAATATTAGAAAAGTGAACTGTAAAAGGTATTTCTGAAATTGGGGATTCAGTTATTTTACATATTGCAGTTGTTTTGGAGTAAACAAATCTATCTATATCTATTTATCTTGTTGCACTTTAATGACTTGGTTCTTTGAATTTGTCAGCTAAAGGGTGTTTTATTTTAAATTGAAAAAATTTACATTTTAATAAACTTCACAGGGATATTTGTCTCTTTAGGTTGGAATAATTTGTGAAAAGATGCTTAGAGAGCGAGAGTCTGAAATAAGAGAAGAATATGACAATGTCTTGACTGCAAAACTTGCCGAACAATATGATGCCTTTGTTAAATTTACCTACGATCAAATTCAGAAGAATTACAGTAGGCAGACAACACCAAGCTGTAAGTATATATTTTTAAAGTTTTCATTCAAATATTAATTATTTCCAATAAGGCAAGACGTGTAAATCTTGTACATTTTTTACACTGCAAGAAAATATGGAAGTAATAGCAGAAATGGAAAGAATTACACATAAGATACTTGTATATACAGTGTGTCCCTGGATGGATGTAAACATTATTTTGCATTTTAAGAAAAAAATGTAATTTCCATAAAAAGTTTTGTTTGCCTTGAAACTTTAAAAAGTAATGTGAATTAGTTAATAAAGGTTTTCCAAAAATTATAAAAATAATTACATAAGAAATACATTGCTGCTATTAAAGTAACTTTATCTTCATAGTTATTGAAACATTTTATAAAAAAGGTTATTTGGAATGAAATAGGAGTTCTAATACTGAGTCTAGAGAAAGTTTAGATTAAATATATATTACACATAGTATGCATTAAACTGAAATGTTTCAATAACTATAAAAATAAGGATACTTTACTGTTGGGGTCATTTCACATTTTTATAATTCTTGTAGAACCTGCATAACTATGTGACATTTCATGAAGAATGAATTTTTTTCTTAAATTTCAAAATAATGTTAAAGTGACGCCTATATTGAGACACTGTAATTCAAAATAGCAATATATAAAAATGGACAAAGTCCAGAAAATAATATATGCACCAAGTTCTAAGACTTAACAGTCACAAAAATTTGCATTTATATTTGGTAAGAAAAATGTTAGTCTAAGATCCAATTGCATAATTACTACACCTATACACCCATCTGTTTTTTAATCAAAATGTAATTTTTAGAGATAAATATTGAGAAAAATACATTTCTGCAGGGTGGCCTATAAAAATATGGCTGCAAATACTTTTGATTAACATTTAAATAATTTTTTTAAACAATTTCGTTCACTTGACTTGATGCAACTATTGCTAACTCCGAAACTGTAAGTGCTACAAGTTTGGTTAATTTAGAGACAAGTTGCCCATTTTGATGCCTATTCAAGATCCAGACAGTGAAAATTAGCGTAGTATAAAGTCAACAAAGTGTCCTGACCACAGTGATTCCTAAGATAGCTTAATGCATAACAGGTTCTCCGAAGCCTAGTACATAATGCATCAATATGAGTAGCCCACGTAAGCATGTCGTCAAACACCACACGCAACATCCTCGTTTCACTTATGGGCGCAAGCGTGTCAGATGAGTTTTCAAACAATGCAACACTATTGTCAGTTTGTCTTTTTGAGTGTGTAAAACAAAGAACATTCGTTTTAGCCTTATTCAATATTAAATTTTTCTTCTCTGACCAGGATATTATTTTTCTATAAATATTTTCAGCGATAACTTTAAGAGACGGTAGATCAGGCCCAATCATCACAATGTTAGTATCGTCCGCATAACAAACAGGAAAAATATCTGATGTGTCTTTAGAAAGATAAAAAATAAGGTCATTAGCAAATATCAAATATAGTATGGGGCCCAAAATTGAACCCTGGGGAACGCCCTGAGGTATAAGTTTAGATGTACTATTTTCATTGTTGATTTTTACGTATTGAAAACGCTCTTCAAGGTAAGATTCAAGCAATTGAAGAAATTGACCTCGAACACCGTATCTTGATAGTTTCGACCACAAAATCTGATGGTTTACCATATCAAAAGCTCTAGAAAAGTAACAAACAGCCCCATAGTACTTAACTTTTTATCAATTGCATCCACGATCTTATTATGAAAAAAAGAAAGCGCTGTTTCAGTACTCTTCTGTTTTGTAAACCCGTGTTGCGCATCAGATAGTAGGATATTCTTTTCAAAAAAGTCAATTAACCGGTCCTTTATACTAAGTTCAAATATCTTGGATATATACTTGACAACAAACTTACTGGCCTATAGTTACTGTAGTCATTCGGATTACCTTTTTTATAAATAGGTATCACCGCTGCAAGTTTAAGCTTTTTGGGAAACACACATTCAGTGAAAGACAAGTTAATTAAATATGTAAAAACACTACACAAGTTAAACTTACATTTTTTAAGAATATTATTAGAAACCCCATCAGGACCACTAGAATTTGAATTCTTCAACCTATTCATAAAAGCTAAAACCTCTGGTTCACAGACTGGGTAGAGGAAAACTGAGGATGAGCAACAAGGGACATTCGAATTTAAAAATTCATAGTCAATCTCACCATGGGAATTTGGTATTATAAAATGTTTATTAAAATTCTCGGCAACTTCTCCACTACCTATTTGTTCATCATCCTTTAAAAAACTCTACTTTTTTTAAGTTAATATTTTTCTTTTGGAGATTATTAATAATTTGCCACATTGTTTTTGATTTATTACTTGAATTGTGTATTTTATTGTCATTTTCCACTTGCCGAGAAATCCTGAGTTTCTCTCTGTAGATTTTATTTAAATATTTTGCTGGTTCTTTATACTTATTATCAACTTTTGAAAGCTCCAAAAATAATGTGACTATATAATCTCTGTTTATAACATTTCTTTTTAAACCAAAAGACATGGACACACATTTACTTGCATTTAATTTAAATCCATTCTGCACACAGCAGCCTTGCATTGCATTCAAATCATCCTGCAAGCATTCACAATCACCTAGAGTTGAAATTTCTTAAAAACTTCCAACTTTTTTAAAGATTCAATTATGATACTGTGTTTTATTTTGTCAAATGCCTTTTCCATGTCTATAAATATGACATCAACTTGTTTTTTATTATTTACAACTTCATCAGTGGCGGCTATTCAGGTGAAGTAGGTGAAGTGCTACTTCACCAGGAAAAATAAACAAGCAGACATCTAACTATATTTATTACATATCTCTTAAAATTTCAGTTTTTACGTTCATTTATTCACCTAATTGGTAAAAACTAAACTTTACATCTCGAATAAATATTTTACTTGACCGTTGACGGCATGTGTTTTTAAAACTTTCAATCGAACTTTATTATAATAACTATCACAGTGACGCAAATCGCTTTGACTTTGCTGGAGGTGCTATGTTTAGTTTATGATTTTCCTATGTTGCCATAACAACGCTGACGTCGAGCCCAGCGCCATATAACGCTCTCGGTGAATTGCAGGCGCAGTACACTACATCCACGTCGCGTTCAGTTTGCGGTGGTTTTTTACTTTTATTTTCGCGGATTTCGCTGCAACCGGTGAGTTCCTTCGCAGTTAACTTGAATGTTTTGTGTTATATTTTTTATGGTGTCGTTACAACTCCAAATTCGAAGTTAGTAAATGTGATTGTTCAATACTGGAATAAATTAAAAGACGTCTTTGAATTTATTACAAACTGTGACATCTGATGAAAAATCAATCCGCCTTGCGAAAGGATTTTTAGGTGAGATGAACGATTTTGAATTCACGTTTCTGGCATTAGTGTTTAATGACATTTTCTCAATTACAGACGTACTATTTGGGGTTCTTCAAAAAAAATCGTTTCATTGTTGACCTGAAGAAATTAGCGCTAAGTATAGAACCCTTTTTTATGAAATATTGGACCATATTTTAATGGAAATGATATTTTTGCCGATGAGAGTAATTGGAATATATCGCTGCAAGAGCAAGTGAAAAAAAATTATAAAAATAAATATATTTTTACCAAAGCGTATAAATTGTTTTCCCTTATTTTGACAATACCGTTCACAAGTGCTTAAGTGGAAAGAAGTTTTTCTTGCTTCAAATGTGTAAAAACTTATTTAATATATCTCAAGAAAGACACTTTCTCTTGGCAATATTTCAATTCAAAAGGAATTTCTGGAGGAGATTAGGGTAACTGATCCATTTTATGAGGATGTTATAAATAATTTTGCTGCTATGAATGATAGGAGAATTGATTTAGTATACAAAATTTAGGTAAGTCCTAAAAAAATATTCTACCCCCTCCACATATAAAAAAATTCTGGAAAAAAAATTATTGCAATATTTTCGTGCTTCATTTGCACTTCACTTACTTTTTCACCCGCGAGCCGCCACTGAGCTTCATGCAAATATTGAGAAAATACTAACAGATTTGCCAAAGTTGTATTGTGATTGTTTGTGGTAAAACATTGTATGTTTTCATATTAGTATTTAATTGTTAATTAACTCATTTATGTTTTAAATATTAAATAAAATGAAATAAAGCATTTCTAAGGGTCTAAAATTATGAAAACCCCAACAGTTTACAGGGTCCAAAAGTCTTTGGTATTTGTGTAGTACATCATGAAAAGGTGGTAAAAAATGTTGTAAAAATTAGTTTAAAAAATCGAGGTCTATATTTGAAAGAAATTTTAACTTGATGGTGGTGGCTCAAACAGGAAACGTCGGAGATGAAATTTGAAGGCACCGTGTTGTAGAGTGGAATAACTTAAAAAACTTTCAAATTTAAATTGTGTCTCAAAAATCAATAGATATATTTAGACGTCTTTTACAAATAACCCTGTCTTAGAAACTAGCTGGAATTTGGCAACATGGTAAAAAGATCTTGAATGTGCATCCAAACATGCAACTTTTCTCTAATTTAACCGACCTCATAACAATTATCGGTTCAGAGATAGCAATAGTAGCATCAAGTGAACGAAATTGTTTAAAAAAGTTAATTAAATTTTAATTAAAATTACTTGCGGCAACCCTGCAGAAATGTATTCACCTACAATAATTATCTCTAAAAAATTACATTTTCATTAAAAAACAAATGAGAATAGTAATCAGCCAGTCGAATCACATACTACTATGTATTTTTTAAGTAAAAAATGCCTGTTTTGTAGACATCCTATTTAAAGTTTTGAAAGTATGAAAATTCTGATTAACACTCCATTCAATTTCAGATTTATCATAAGATGTTACAACAATCTGATTGGCACAGTGCTGTGCCCTCGCCTAGAATCGTATTTTACAGTCGTTTATACATATACAACTTACTAATGAGGATGCGCAGTCGCATTTCGAGATGCCCTAGAATATAACCTTATTCATTGCTGAGGCGTTTTGTATATATTATAAACAATCTTTATTTTGTAATTTTCATAGGAATTGACAGTATAATATATTTGTTATTTCTTGTAAATATCGTTTTCTTTTCTATGGCATTGAAAATGTTTTGATGTGATCTGGTTTGAATTTGTAATTTTGTTATACCAAACGCAATTTAGGTGTTTCACATAGAGGTAACTTACTTGCAAAAAACATTTTGACTAAATTTGACAGTCCATAACTTTTTCATTTGAATGCTTCTGCCAATTTGGTTACCAGGTCCACTGATTCCTAGTCAGCAGGTGGCCAAGAACATAAAGCTTTAGGTTTATATCTAAGTTGGTCTGGTGGGCCTGGGTTCAAATCCTAGGTGGTTGCATGACTTTTCACGTCTGCAGCCAATATTAGAGGTAATAAAATCCAACAAAGAGAAGTGTCAAATGTATCTACTTCATGGCCACCCCATTAACGCTGATTGACGCCGAATGTTGCTGGATAGGGGTTGTTGATGAGGTCACTTGATAAAGATCAAAGGCTACACCATAACCCAAGAGCTGGCAGGTCGAGGATGGGGTGTGAGATGGGAATCAAGAGTGACCGAGGACAGTGGTTTGGAACCCACATTGAGCTGTAGGTCCCGTCCAGATTGGCCAATCCCATGATGGAAAGGTGACATTAAAATAAGCTAGCAAAACCACCACTGATTCCATATTTGTTGTTGCCTTTTTGTGAATAATTTTATCATTTTATTTTTACGTGTGTTATAAATCAAACTTGAATTGTTTATTAGTGTTAAAAATAGTCCGTACATAAAATGCATAAAATCTTTTGATTTACAAAATGTCGTTAATATCTTGTAGTTCAAGATAATTCCAAAGACATATGAATACACAATCTAGATTATGTAATGTTAAAAACATATTACACATTACAAATTAAAATAAATATTAATAAATACATGTAAAAACTCAAATATAGATTAAATAATATTAACAAGACATAACAAATTACTTATTAAAATTAATATCTGAAGTCAAATACTCATTTACACTAGAAAAAGCATTTTTACATAAGACAATGGAAGTTTGTTAAAAAATTTAACAGCTAGAAATTCTGTTAAACATTTAACTATATGTGTGCACATCCTTATACTGTGTATACAGATAGAACAGTTTTCTTTATTATACAAGATATATGACATAATATAAACACAGATGGGAATGTTAATATTCGGAGCTTAATGAAGTCCCAGCAAGTATTCTTACAACCCTTCTCTGTAAAACAAATACTCTGTCTAATTCTGATGCACTCCGCCACACCAAAATGCCACATGACTGAGTGGAAAAGTGTATATATATGTAGACTTCATTGTCTCGATGCTTATACATCCTTGTACATTGTGAAGGACAAAGGTTGTACTGATTAGTTTGATGTTGTTAATGTGAACATCCCACTTTAGTTTTTGGTTCATATGAATCCCTGGGAATTTAACATTTTTCAAAGTTGGCATTTACATGCCACAGATCTCTCATTGAGAAAATTATGAATGAAAACCAAAAAAAAAATGATAAAAACCCTAGCATAAGAAGCAGTCTGTTAGAGAAAGACAGATAATGTACAAACTTTAAATACATAAATGTGGAGGGAATAGGAACTATATAAAAGTAGTGGAATCATTATTCCGTGCACTTTATTCTTAATCTGCTAAACGAGATTTTTGATCTTTTTTTTTAATTAAATGGTATTCTAATTTGAGTGTGTATAATTAAAAAAAGTTATTGATTATCAAAATAGGTCAAAATGTTACATGTTACCCTTTCTTTTTGCAAGTCGGTGTATATATAACGCGAGAAATAAAGAATCGTGCAAATATTTTCTATAATTTGTATGTAGAAACTTTACTTGTATGTAAGTACATGTGTAAACAGTTTTTCTATTGTAGAACCGAACTGTATCCGTTAGAAATTCATTTTCAGGTTTTCGAAAACGGGGTGATTTAAAAGACTACAGTTTAATGTTGTAGATTTCTTTATATTTATATTATCTGTACGAAGAGCCAAAGCGAAACTTACCAAGTGCTATTGTTTTCCGGTAATTGCTCATGTTCACACCCAAGTTGTGGTTCTCTTAATTTTTTATTTTACCTCTTATAGAGCGTAACTTAACTTGTAAGAGTTAAATATTTAATGCTATTTTTTATACACAGTAAATATGGCCATATATTTGTTCATAATTTTTCTACCTGGTACGCTATTTTGATGTTGTCGAAATAGTGACTTGTTACAATAACACAGTGGTTTTTCCTTTTGAATGCCATAATCGTATGTGGCTTGGCAGTTTGGAACCAAGCGTTTATCTTATGTCTTGATTACTTAGCTTTAAATTAAAAATGATTGTTTGTAGTTATATTTTTTTCTAAATGAATTTGCGATGAAACAGTATTTAAATAATATACCTATTCATACTAGAACATATAATATTGCTTATGTTACATAATAAAGGAAGTATGACATTCCACACCTGATTTAAATGATTGTAAGTGATTTGATGCAAAAGTTTTGTACTTTTTAAATAATATAATAATCCAATATATTTTGCACCAATTTAACAGCCAACTTTCATTTGTTAATAGTAGAAATTTAGTTATTTTTATAGTACATATCGAGAAAAAAAAGGGGGGGGGGTCGTTAAAACATCGTGAGACCACACAGATTAGAACCACTCTAGTTGATTGTCTTGACAATATCCTCAAAATTTCTTATTAGTAATGTTAAAAAAAATCTTTTTGAATTATTGTAAAAAGTAAGTTAAATTAAGTACATTATTAATTGTTTTATTTTAAATCTCAAAAAGCAAAAATAAAATTGTGATGGAATTAAAAAAGATGATTTTTTTTAGTGGTGCCAACACAAAATATGCTGCAACATGTCTTTTATTCTAATTTTAGTTTCGTGGTTATATTCATTTTGTATGACATTTTAAGCAAATATTTTAATACTTAGGACGCTCCTTGCATTCTTCTAATCTTCAGACACTGGGAATATCCTAAAAATTATTAAGAATTTGTTTTAGTTTGTTTATTTTACCAATTTTATTTGCAACTTAAGACATTAACTACTGTTTATTTCTTATTGAAAAAATGCTCGATATTTACATAACCCTACACATAGACTAATAAATATAAAGTGTAATCACATAGTTGGGTCAAAAAAAATTGTTTCATCGCAAATAACGAAATTAATTAATAGCGTCGTTAGGAACGTTTACCAATAATTTTACCTTTATAAGTATAATTATTATTAATATTATTATTATTATTTTTTAGTTAAGGGTTTAACTGTAGAAACCATTTTTGTAGGTTAATTTTAGAAGACAGATTATTTCGTTTCTAGGACTTATAATTATCGAAAGGCATATTGTTATTTTATTTTACTTTGTGAATCATTGCTTCTTTCATCCGCTTATTTTCGCTTTTTATTTATTTTAGCTTTACGATTATCAGAAGCTGTTATGTTTTGTTATAGTTGGTTGTTGATATGTCTTTATAACACTAATGGCTATTCACACTATTTAAAAGTTTTGATAACCATAAAACCAAACCACTAAAGAGCTATGTTAAGTTACAGGTATATAAAATTTTATTAAATATCTTTTGTGGGGAACCGTATCGAAAGCTTTTTCAAAGTCTAAATAAATTACATCTGTAGGGTCATTCATTCACAATTCCTTACTTATTTTGGTAAATGCCTTAAAACATTTTAAATACATATAGTGTGGACATTTTTTAGGAAGAGTTAATCTGTGAATTGAAAAATTGACATCTCAAGTTCTGATCTTATCTTAATTTGGTAATCAAAAAGCTCTTTGTGTTTAAAGAACGTCAAACATTAATAGATATAGATTGCATAAACTGTCATAGTAACTAAATTTCTAAATACATTCCTACAACTGTTGTATTACATCCATTCTTATAATCCTAATGAACCACAAAAGTGTTGTGCACTAAGCTCTGGTGTTCTCAAAGAGTACTTCCATACTATAAGATGGACTCAAGATAAAGTACATTTTAAAAATTTCAAGTATGTTAATGACGAGTTTTATATCAAGCCTATCATAGGCTTTTGAGAGATTCAGAAACATCTTGACAGCTTTAAGCGCATATGTTATTAAATAATATAAACAGGTTCTAGTTTTTGGGGAGAACCATTTCACATCACCTTTCTGTACAGCTTTGTTGGGTAAACTTTTAAAATGATAAGTTTAATATTCAAAGTGGCAATGCTTTGGATAAATAAATAAATAAATAATTTTTGCTGTGAATGGCCATTAGACACAATAAAGTTATTGAAGAATCAACAACAAAGTTATGCTTCTAAGATCTATTTGGAGACAGTGTAATATATTTTTAATAAAACGGAGTAAAATAACTTCAGACAAGTAATTCAACCTTATATTGGTATAAACAAAAAATTTGGTTAAGTTTAATGCAGTGATTTCTGCAATTTGAGCTAAAAATGTACCAATGTTATGTATTCATACTTTGTTAAAGTAATAATAATTATGCTTGAATATTGAGTTGATAGAATACCAAAAATACTGTAATATCTCCTTAGAATAAGAAGTACCAAGATAATCGCCTTGCTATCACGATATTTTTACTAGTATTGACAGTTTTAAAAATATGATTGACAATTATATTGCTCAGATATTTCAACACTCAATAATAATTTATCCTTTTGGGACCAGCGTTGTTATGTTGGCATCTTGGAAACAAAGTCACATTAAAGAAAAAGGGTTCTTTTTATATACACCGTTCACATATTATGTGCATCTCGCATGGCTATGAAAAGATTACAGATTTCCCCCTGTGTAAATAAATAACATCATCTTTTACAGGTTATATTTTTCTGTCATATCAGGATGCCACATATCCAGTTATAAGCTATATTGGTTTTTTAATTGATTTAGAAGAACACTAGTGTTTACATTTGACTCTCTTTGCACATGACTAGAGTCCATATTCTACAAGGATTAGACGACATATAGCGCATTTATTCAGAATTCATACTTGTAACTGTCATACATAAAAGTGCATATGCATAAATCATGAAAATAAACAGAATACAAACTAGGGATGCAAATTAGTACTGTGATAAAACACAAAATCATCAAAAAATGTCTCGAGTAATGCAAGTTATAGTTACATGAGCCCTATCAGTGAAACCTCATTTCGTCAGTTGCCTACTGTCTTGGTCCGACGTTTTTCAAAATCAAATAATTGTCTTTTTGTGCATTTTTTGTTAGCCATTCCTTTGCTGGCTTTTTCAAAAGTCGCTGTTAGGTTTTAAAGTAATACATTTTATTGAGATGAGATATTAAACTCCAGTACCTCAATTTTTAAAAGTAGTGTTTTGTAAAAAAAATATTGACTGTAACAAAAATAATAATATACCTGCAGTTATGCCTTGAAGAAGGTCTGGTCTGGAGGGGGGAAACTTAAACGCTCATAGTGAATTTTAACAACGCCGCTAGAAAGGGACTAAACACTGTGAACGTGTGATTTAAATAGAATACATACAATAGTACATATCCATCTATGTAAAGAAATAATATTGAAAATAAACTCAGTTAACTTGTTTTTCCAGTTGCCAACATACATAAGGAAAAGTTATGGTGAACATAGACATAATAGGTTAATGGACTAGGCTTTGCGGTGCTTCATTGACTCCAATTGAGTGTGAGAGAGATGGAGCTAATTAAGGCAGAAATTTATCTCTCGCAACTAATCGTCAAGGTAAAACATTGGGCATATGTGACAGGGCCAGTCCTTATAACTTATTATGTCATTCATTATAAAGTATGGTTGTTTTAAGAGTTGTTTATAAATACTTTTATTAAAATCACGCAAGATAGATTTTTTAAATGATTTTATTATTGTTTGTAACAGTGTCACACCAAACGAGTCAAATTTCATGAAAAGGAAGGAAGAAAAGAGGCAATGAGGTCTATGAACTTTGTAAATCAATTCTCAAAAACGAAAAAAGATTTAATAAATTTGAATTCGGATTCCTGATCGCCGATTGTGTAAAAAAAAAGTAAACAAACCTTTGCTTTGTCTAAATGTTTGGTGTCTTCGTCTTTATAATTTTCGTAATCGTTACCATGGCTTGTTTTTTCTAAGGTCCATCCATTACTTGTTTGAAGTTTTTTCGCCTCTACTATATTGATTATGAGACATTAAGTAAGTTTGTACTATATTTATCTGACTGACTATACCACCAGTCTTGCTTATATTTTTTATACTATAAAATTATGCACAATCAAACTGTTTGGTATTTATTTTAATTCACTAAGAGATAATGTCTCATCCGATCAGATTCTCTCCCTGATACACGCGATACTCGGCATTTTTTCCCCGCCTTCGCAAGCTAGCGTGAGTAGCAACTAGATATCCGATTGGATCGCGTCGCTGCGTTCCAGCGTGACCTCTAACAGCATGTTTGCCACACCGTTGCGTCTGACACAAGACAGTGGCAATTTTGCTCGATGATGAAAAGTGAGTCCTCAAGTATAGCTCGCATTAAGCCCATTTGTTCTCGTCTCTTATAGAAAGCCAAGGCTTATATTAGAGTTTCCTTTCTTGGGTTATGTGACCTTTTTTTAATTTATTTAAATTTAATATTTGATTCACATTTAAACATATACAGTTCTCTTTCGATCTCAATTACTCATGAGCTAGGATAATCATTTTTATTTTTTATTCCAAATATATTGTAATGCATGATATTTGTGAAGCTCAGGCGCAAAATGGGATAGTTTATCTCAAATAACTTCTTAATCACTATTTGTATAACTCTCTGATTGATGCCACCCTTCCATCCTTACTGCGTTTTTTAATGAAGCAGAATAAATATTTTGCTACATGTATGCCTTATGTAGTTTTTAATTGAATCCCCTGTATACGTATGTCCTTTAAAAATACTTTTGTCGGTTTTGCTTAAAGATATAGGTCTTGAACTTGGAGTATTTATAATCTGAGAGGAGAATTCTATTTAATGGATAAAATAAAATTAAATATCTTCCCTAATCTAATTCAAAAAAGTTGTGGGGTAGATAAATTTTGAAAGTCAGGTAAAGTGTCTCTGGCGCTCCAGTCAATTATATCTCAGGATGTTGGATATTACCAATCTTAATTTGTGTGCCGAGTATAAACTCAATTCGTGAAAGATAAATTTAATATGACGAAAAAGGAAAAATTGAACTTTGCACCATTCTGTGTTAAAAACCAAGCAGATTTCGACTTTTTCTTAAATGACTTACACACTGACATAATTTGTCCATGTTAAATCACGGTCTTATTAAGTTCCCGAATAGTCTATATTAGTCAAATAGGTACAATAGGACAAACTTACTTTTTGGCTTGTTTACTGTTAATTTGGTTAATTAATTTTCCATTTAAGTATATTTAATGAAGTCTAGCAATGGCATAGCATGTTCTGTGTAAATAAATTTGACATTTTAATTTTTCCCTCATCCAATCTCCTTAGTTGTTAATCCTTTATTATTATAAGTTTCATATATTATTTAATAAAAGGGCTAATGAATCATAATGTTGCCTTTTCATTTAAAAGTGTATTTTTGTCGCCGGAGGTTAGATAAGTGGTTTAATTTGATTTTAAGCGAGCTTTAATTCACTACAAATTAATTAGAGGCTTACAGTCATTATTACTTCAAAAGTGTGGGAAAAAAACTTTATTTTGTATTATATTGTCCATTCAAATCCGGTAGAAGAAATCAGCATAAGGTTAGCCGATTAAATTTTGGGTGATATCAAAGACTGATTACACTCTGAATAGATTCAACAAATGATAGACCCCTAAATGTATTCCAACTTTGCCGTCTTTCAGTCCACTTGGGATCCATTCAGGGATTTCCGCAAATTCAACATTTATCTGCCAAAGTTGCTTATATATTTTTGTGGCCAACATGAATTAAAAAAGACTTACATTATTATGATTACGTTTCCATGGATTTTTTTTTAATAAGCCAGGATGTGTCCATGGGCTTGTATAATTTGAAAAAAACATTAGATTCATTAGAACCAGATACATAAAAGTTAGTTCTGATGCTGCCTGTAGAGGGCACCACTTACAGTGCATTAAATCTCTTTAAAATACCGTAACTTTTTTGTGTCACGTTTTATTGGCCTAAATGTTAAAGATTATGTATTTTCCACTTCTTCTACGCAAGGAAAGGTATACTTTGTAAATGTCGCTGAGAGTGGCCGTTTGGAAGATATTTGCGTATAAATTAATCAGTACCACCTTTTCAAATTCCAAAATTAAAAATTTTTATTAAAATTTTTTTTGAAATAATAATTACTGATATGAAAAATTTTTTTGAAATTGGGTGCAACAATATCAACAATGAAAAAATAACTCCTTTTTAAATTTGTAACAATATCACGAGTTTATGGCTATATCCCACTTAATTCAGTTGAAAATTGGCAAAAACAATAAAGGGTGATGAATTGATAAAATTGTGTCGATTCTATATGGAAAAACAAAATTGCGGCATAATTAAATGTTTAAAAAGTTTCCATTTCCTAGAATAAAAAAAAACTCCTTTTTATGGATGAAAATAATAAATATCATAATTGATTTTTTTTATAGATTATATCTGGTACATAAAAAAAATATAAAAAACTAAAAATGGTGTTCTGAAGTATACAAGCAGTGGGTTTATTTAAATAGTTATGGTAAGTTAATGAATGCTTGTATATACCCATGTACAGGTTATTTTTTTATATAGTGACCCCCCCCCTTAACTTTTTTATTTGACTTTTTGGAAAAAGTGTCTAAAATAGAAGTTTAACGTTTTAGGAAAAGTTGCTTACACATATACAGGAATTTATAGCTCTGTGCTGCTTATTCTTGTTAGTGAAGTTGGGTTTTCGGTAAAGTAATTTATAACTTAATTGTCTTTGTTATACTTTTTAAGCCTTGACTGTTTGAAACTTCCACACGTTCTTAAATTAACAACAAGTTTTGAAAAATACATTTGGTCTGGTTGTTGCCTCTTTAGGTAAGTATCAGCGTAATTATTTAAGGTTATAACAGCATTTCTATTGTTTTTAATATAACACTCCAGCAAATCAAATTTCTCTTTGTACCAACGCAAAGCCATTTTTAATAATTTAAAATAAACGATAACAAAAAATAAGTAACTAACTTTGAAACGTCAAAAAACAAAACAGTCCAAAACAAAAACATAATATTGTTACCATGTCGACCTAAAGCCTGCTAGAATAAAATCAATTTTTGGATACCTATTTTGATGGTTTTTCTTTAGGAAATGTAACGTTGCTGTATATCAATGAATAGGATTTTTCTTGCTTATTTTAAAGAGACAAAAATCCCATATGGCGTCCATAAGTAAAAATAAAGTTGGTGATGGTTAAGTATAACCGAAACGTCGTAATTAAAATCTAATGCAATAACCGTTTTCTACACAAAAAAATGGTTATGAAAAAGTGTTCACAGATTTTGACTCAAAATACAAATAAAGAAGTTACAGGGCATTGCAGAACATGCCACTTTTTAGTTTTTTCAAAATACCTCGAAAACCAAAAAACTTAAGAGCACGGCGCTGCTGTTTTTAAATTACCCATAAAAGTCTGTAAAACTTTGCCCATTTAATCATTTTTGTATCTCTTATAGTATCCGAGATCCCAATACATGCATGACCAAAATGGCCCACACTGTATAGCTGAAATTGATATAACGCAGTTGTGGATATTTAAGAAGCTCAGGGATGTTATCGGTGCAACCTGACAGGTTTAATTAGAATAAACAGTTTGAAAGGACTCAACAAACAACTTATGCACAATCAAACTGTTTGGTATTTATTTTAATTCACTAAGAGATAATGTCTCATCCGATCAGATTCTCTCCCTGATACACGCGATACTCGGCATTTTTTCCCCGCCTTCGCAAGCTAGCGTGAGTAGCAACTAGATATCCGATTGGATCGCGTCGCTGCGTTCCAGCGTGACCTCTAACAGCATGTTTGCCACACCGTTGCGTCTGACACAAGACAGTGGCAATTTTGCTCGATGATGAAAAGTGAGTCCTCAAGTATAGCTCGCATTAAGCCCATTTGTTCTCGTCTCTTAAGAAAGCCAAGGCTTATATTATTTCCTTTCTTGGGTTATGTGACCTTTTTTTAATTTATTTAAATTTAATATTTGATTCACATTTAAACATATACAGTTCTCTTTCGATCTCAATTACTCATGAGCTAGGATAATCGTAAGATTATTCTACACGATCATTTTTATTCCAAATATATTGTAATGCATGATATTTGTGAAGCTCAGGCGCAAAATGGGATAGTTTATCTCAAATAACTTCTTAATCAATATTTGTATAACTCTCTGATTGATGCCACCCTTCCATCCTTACTGCGTTTTTTAATGAAGCAGAATAAATATTTTGCTACATGTATGCCTTATGTAGTTTTTAATTGAACCCCCTGTATACGTCTGTCCTTTAAAAATACTTTTGTCGGTTTTGCTTAAAGATATAGGTCTTGAACTTGGAGTATTTATAATCTGAGAGGAGAATTCTATTTAATGGATAAAATAAAATTAAATATCTTCCCTAATCTAATTCAAAAAAGTTGTGGGGTAGATAAATTTTGAAAGTCAGGTAAAGTGTCTCTGGAGCTCCAGCCAATTATATCTCAGGATGTTGGATATTACCAATCTTAATTTGTGTGCCGAGTATAAACTCAATTCGTGAAAGATAAATTTAATATGACGAAAAAGGAAAAATTGAACTTTGCACCATTCTGTGTTAAAAACCAAGCAGATTTCGACTTTTTCTTAAATGACTTACACACTGACATAATTTGTCTATGTTAAATCACGGTCTTATTAAGTTCCCGAATAGCCTATATTAGTCAAATAGGTACAATAGGACAAACTTACTTTTTGGCTTGTTTACTGTTAATTTGGTTAATTAATTTTCCATTTAAGTATATTTAATGAAGTCTAGCAATGGCATAGCATGTTCTGTGTAAATAAATTTGACATTTTAATTTTTCCCTCATCCAATCTCCTTAAAATCCTTTATTATTATAAGTTTCATATATTATTTAATAAAAGGGCTAATGAATCATAATGTTGCCTTTTCATTTAAAAGTGTATTTTTGTCGCCGGAGGATAGATAAGTGGTTTAATTTGATTTTAAGCGAGCTTTAATTCACTACAAATTAATTAGAGGCTTACAGTCATTATTACTTCAAAAGTGTGGGAAAAAAACTTTATTTTGTATTATATTGTCCATTCAAATCCGGTAGAAGAAATCGGCATAAGGTTAGCCGATTAAATTTTGGGTGATATCAAAGACTGATTACACTCTGAATAGATCCAACAAATGATAGACCCCTAAATGTATTCCAACTTTGCTGTCTTTCAGTACACTTGGGATCCATTCAGGGATTTCCGCGAAATTCAACATTTATCTGCCAAAGTTGCTTATATATTTTTTGTGGCCATTCCAACCACAGTGAATGTAAAAAAGACTTACATTATTATGATTACGTTTCCATGGATTTTTTTTTAATAAGCCAGGATGTGTCCATGGGCTTGTAGAAAAATGTGTTAATTTGAAAAAAACATTAGATTCATTAGAACCAGATACATAAAAGTTAGTTCTGATGCTGCCTGTAGAGGGCACCACTTACAGTGCATTAAATCTCTTTAAAATACCGTAACTTTTTTGTGTCACGTTTTATTTTGTTAAAGATTATGTATTTTCCACTTCTTCTACGCAAGGAAAGGTATACTTTGTAAATGTCGCTGAGAGTGGCCGTTTGGAAGATATTTGCGTATAAATTAATCAGTACCACCTTTTCAAATTCCAAAATTAAAAATTTTTATTAAAATTTTTTTTGAAATAATAATTACTGATATGAAAAATTTTTTTGAAATTGGGTGCAACAATATCAACAATGAAAAAATAACTCCTTTTTAAATTTGTAACAATATCACGAGTTTATGGCTATATCCCACTTAATTCAGTTGAAAATTGGCAAAAACAATAAAGGGTGATGAATTGATAAAATTGTGTCGATTCTATATGGAAAAACAAAATTGTAATTAAATGTTTAAAAAGCCGGCAAAATTCCATTTCCTAGAATAAAAAAAAACTCCTTTTTATAGATGAAAATAATAAATATCATAATTGATTTTTTTTATAGATTATATCTGGTACATAAAAAAAATATAAAAAACTAAAAATGTGTTCTGAAGTATACAAGCAGTGGGTTTATTTAAATAGAAGTTAATGAATGCTTGTATATACCCATGTACAGGTTATTTTTTTATATAGTGACCCCCCCCCTTTTTTTATTTGACTTTTTGGAAAAAGTGTCTAAAATAGAAGTTTAACGTTTTAGGAAAAGTTGCTTACACATATACAGGAATGTATAGCTCTGTGCTGCTTATTCTTGTTAGTGAAGTTGGGTTTTCGGTAAAGTAATTTATAACTTAATTGTCTTTGTTATACTTTTTAAGCCTTGACTGTTCGAAACTTCCACACGTTCTTAAATTAACCACAAGTTTTGAAAAATACATTTGGTCTGGTTGTTGCCTCTTTAGGTAAGTATCAGCGTAATTATTTAAGGTTTTAACAGCATTTCTATTGTTTTTAATATAACACTCCAGCAAATCAAATTTCTCTTTGTACCAACGCAAAGCCATTTTTAATAATTTAAAATAAACGAAAACAAAAAATAAGTAACTAACTTTGAAACGTCAAAAAACAAAACAGTCCAAAACAAAAACATAATATTATTACCATGTCGACCTAAAGCCTGCTAGAATAAAATCAATTTTTGGATACCTATTTTGATGGTTTTTCTTTAGGAAATGTAACGTTGTTGTACATCAATGAATATGATTTTTCTTGCTTATTTTAAAGAGACAAAAATCCCATATGGCGTCCATAAGCAAAAATAAAGTTGGTGATGGTTAAGTATAACCGAAACGTCGTAATTAAAATCTAATGCAATAACCGTTTTCTACACAAAAAAATGGCTATGAAAAAGTGTTCACAGATTTTGAAACAAAATACAAATAAAGAAGTTACAGGGCATTGCAGAACATGCCACTTTTTAGTTTTTTCAAAATATCTCGAAAACCAAAAAACTTAAGAGCACGCCGCTGCTGTTTTTAAATTACCCATAAAAGTCTGTAAAACTTTGCCCATTTAATCATTTTTGTTTCTCTTATAGTATCCGAGATCCCAATACGTGCATCACCAAAATGGCCCACACTGTATAGCTGAAATTGATATAACGCAGTTGTGGATATTTAAGAAGCTCAGGGATGTTATCGGTGCAACTTGACAGGTTTAATTAGAATAAACAGTTCGAAGGGACGCAACAAACAACTTAGGCTGATTTAAATATTTTGTTAAGCCCTTTTTTTTTCATCTTAGTGAGAGGTGTTAGATATTGCCTTGTAAAAAAAATAAAATATTTCTTATCAAAGAAAGGTCGCAGTTTACACAACTTAGCTTTAATTTAGTCAACCGCTGAAGACATTAAAGCTTTTCCCCCCAGGACACCCCTGTCCATTACACTTTTAATAGACGATCCAACACATGAATAGAGTCCAACTTTGTTGTCTTTCAGGAAAGTTAGGATCCACTGAAAGATTTCCGCGGAGTTCAACGAATATCGCAAAGTTGCTAGTACAACCCAATGGCAGATCTATGGGGGAGGCAAGCCCCCTCCCCCTAGTTTTTTGCTCTCAAACGCATGGGTAAAAACTTAAATTACAAGATTCTAAAAACATGACTGATACAGAGCTACCCTAAACACAAAAAAACCATCTTATGTGGAAGAACTTGAACATTTTCACAATATTGATATAATAAACTAACTAATGGTAATCTTAGGCCAGCTTTTCTACTTGTAATATTGAAAAAATGTGCCATTATCACCAAAACAAAATTAAAAAATTAAACCACAACTTGCCGATGTCAATTTCCTTTAAAAAATCAGACTAGTCCTATAAAATAAATAGAAAAGTTACTCAGAGAAATTTGGGATAACAATGAATTTTCTCAATTTTGCCGTATACCCTGTATAACTGACCATTGTTTTTTCTTTAACAGTCTCTTTCCAAGGGGTACATTGGTAGGATTAGGCATCAATTTTGACTTACGTAACTAAAATAAAAAATTCTTTTGGTTTCATCCCTTTTTGATCTGAAATTTACTTACACTTACTTGTGCTACTTTAGAAAAACAAAATATTTTATCATATTAAGAGATAAGTACGAACGGCACTTCCTGGTGGATAGTTAAGGAAGCCAATTAAGTGACCCGCAGGATCACCGGATTTATCCCCTCTTGATTACTCATCCCCGCTTAAGAGTTGAAGTGGCGGAGTGGAAAATATGTGGTATTTTCCCTCCAAAAATAAAATTAACCTGTCTCAGCGAATTTTGCGAAATAGCTGGTTTTGTTTTCGATGTGATACCCTGTAGATTAGTGAATTCAGTATTTTCTATTGCAACTTAACAATCGACTCTAAATGATTTTCCTCATTCTGGGAGGTTGCCTCCCTTTTGAATTATAATGGTGACCTTAGTAGACGAACCAACAAATATTCGCTTTACAAAGACAGTGGTTCACAGCAAGGCGTGGAATGATAACTTGTAATAACAGAACAGATATTTGTTTAGCTTACCCTAATTTTGCTCACAACGATCTCTAATTTTTCCTTACTAGATCAGAAACATGCACGTTTCGTAGGATATGGGTTGAGGGTATAAAACTGAAACATTACTCTAGCAGATACTCTTTAATTCAATATCACAAGTATAAAAAATTATATAACAATAACTTTAACAGTTTAAGATTTAACAACAATTTTCTTCTTGTTACTCTTCAGATTTCTTTTTAAGGAATCCCAGTGATGGAAATGGATTTTTTTTGCGAACAATTATATTTAAGAGAAAACTTTGCATAACCAAATAATGATACTTTATATGATTTTTTTTTCTAGTAGTCTTAAAAAAGCGGGGCATAAATAAATTTTTATTATTATGAAAAAGTTATTCTATAGAAGCATTGTAAAAATGTATTTATAACGAGTTTCATACAGAAATCGCTTAAAAATTTCGGCTAAAATCCTGGATTCTCCTCAGAAAATATACTAGGCATATAACTTTCAAGATTTTTAAACACAAAAGCTTGTCAATATGGAGGAATGTAAAATATCAAAACAAAAACATAAAGTCTCGGACCCAGTTAATTATTAAAGTGTGACACGTGTTTCACTCTACAAGAGCATCATCAGACCTTAAAAACTAACAAGAATCCACACGCGCACAAGAGAAACACATATCTACGTATCTTGCCTTTGTCTGTAAGATCTGTTGATGCTATTGTAGAGCGAGACACGTGTCAAAATTTAGTAATTAACTGAGACCAAGACTCTGTGTCTTTGTTTTGATATTTTACACTATAAGGTCTCTTGGAGTAAAAATGGATGATTTCCTTCAATATGGACTAACTCGACATGGGTTTGAGGGAAATATCTGTATAAGCAGAAGACAGCATTTGACAATTTTAACTAAAATTTACAGTGTTTTGGTCACGAACAGTAATCACTTTCAGCAAGAGCTTAATGATTTTTCTGGCTGGTGTAAGACAAACTGTTTAGCTCTGAACATCACAAAATGCAAGAGATTCGTTTTTCGAGACCCCAATCCATCAGGGAAGTAGTATATTCAATAGGAGATGACGCATTTGAAGTCGTATCGTCCATCAATGATTTGGGTGTAATCTTCGATAACTCCCTCTCTTTTAATCAGCACATTGAACAAATAATGCTAAAGGCTTTTAGAATGCTGGGATTCATCAAGCGCCATACCAAGCATATCAGAGATACAAGGGCCATTATCTGTCTATACAATGCCCTTGTTTAAAGTATTTTGGAGTACTGTTCTGTTGTTTGGTGTCCTTATCATTTCTACATCAACCTAATAGAAAGAGTGTAGAACAAGTTTGCAAAATATTTGTTATACAAACATCATTTCCCCTCTCATGACCTCCCATATGACACCAGACTTCTGCTTTGTGGCACGAAGAGCTTGGAGTAGTGTAGGAGAGTTGCCATGGTGGTGTTCCTTTACAAGATTTTGAATGGATATATGGACTGTGAAATTACAATAGACATTTTCCGGCTGTTGACATTTTTCGGATGAGTTTCGGCGCTTTTAAGAGAAGTTTGCTGTAATGATTAATATTCTTGTATTGTTAAAATGCTTTGTTTGTTATTTTTATTTCTTTTTTTTTGTTTGGAGTTAGTAGATACGTTTAATGAGAAACTTGATTTTGTATTTTGACATACTGTTTTTTAAGCTTATTTTAATTTTGCCTTTAACCATACAATTTGGAGGTTGACCTTGTAGAGTATGTTACTTGAAACAAATAAAAAAAATATTAACCAATAAACACCATTTAATTTTTTGCCAATTCAAATAACTAATATACAAATAACCTCTAAAAAGGTTTCATGTTGCATTTTAAGGCAATAATATTTTTTATGGTACTATTCCAGATGGAATATGCAATCTATACTGACAAGATGTACCTAACGTAATTTTACAGCCAACCTCTATATATCGAAAACAATTATTGAACTTAGCTATAGAACATTCTACATAAAATACGTGTAGAATCTGAAGGAGAATATACTATTCGGAAAAGAAATAGAGTGCTCGATTTAGAAAATAAAAGTTGATCCATGTCCCACTTCCTTAACACATCATGTAGATTGGAAAATAATTTTAGAAATTAGAAAAATCCAAATAAAATCTGCAAATCTGTAAAATGCGGTAGCATGACGTCTCACCTTTTTCCCTCGGCTGAAACGGGCCTCGGAGAGTTAAGTTAGCTCCATTTCCAGGCCTCCATTTACCCGTAACTTTCAATATATGACCAAAAAAACAACAAAGTATCTCGGAAAATTAGGGATCGAAACTCAAGAGGTAGTCCTTCAGTTGGTTGGGTAAATTTAACTTATTTATATACAAACCCGGGCGTCGGTTGAGACAATTGTGAATTTTAACCCGACATATCTGTTTCAACGACCTCGGTCTGCTGTACAAGTCTCTGATGATGTAGGTCAAGGGTTCAGTCATTTTGCCGGGCACCAGGCTCAACTGTTGGGTGTGCAGTATCTTCAGACACTCGAACAAAGGTTTGTGCTGCATCGCGAAGTACAGCAACATGATTATCCTCGAAAAGGTCATGTTCGGGTCCATGATGAGGTTCTCCTTCCTGGATATCAACATTATATAGTAATACAAAATATAATTTTTAGTTTTCCATATGCTCTGGGAATGCAGGGAGTGATTTTTTATTGCTTCCGACATGCTGAGGATTAAATCCGGATTGGCACCGTACTGGATCAAGGTAAGGGTCAGGTCATAAATGTAATGGATGTCTTTGCAATCGCGCACGTTCTGGATCATGTCCATGCACGACTGGAGGATATGCTGAGTTCGCGTGCTCACTTTCACGTTCGGATCTAGCCGGTGAGTCAGTAATAATATAAGTAAGTTTTTGATGAAGTCAAAGTTTATCTGTTTTTGCACATCACAGTTAAGCGTTATGTTTTCCGACACGGTGAACACTAGCACGTGGAGAGGAGTCAAATTTGCGCGGTAACTGCAGTTCGGGTTGGCACCTTTTTCTAGTAGTATCCTTATGCAGTTCAGGTAACACACCTGGAAAATAAAATGTTAGCTAAAAAAAGGTGATAAGAGCGGAGGAGGGCCACAAAAATACAAAAATTATTTTTTTTATCAAATTCCGATTTGGATATTGGAATTTATTAAATTTCGACTTCTATCTCGAACTTTAACAAATCACTATAGATAAAGAAACGTTTTGGGATCTGTATCTCCGTTATTTTTATAGATATTTCATTTCATTTTCATTTATTAATTCAATAGTAATACGTATCATTACAATATTAATAATAACTCTTAATGTAATATCAGGTGGCACTAACAGAAGGCACCTAGCGAAATTAACAGCTGTATGTCCCAAAATAAAAAATAATATTATTTATGTATTAACTTAAACTATAACAATTTGCAAGAAAAAAAAACAATTTAATAACAAACTATTAGGTTTTTTCCTTTTTTTGAACAAAGTGATACATTTTGTGATATTTACAAAAATATACTTCCTACAGGCTAAGTTAAACTTTTTTAGATTTTTTATTTTCTTAATATTATTTGGTAATAAGTTATAGAATTTTGGTCCTAAGTATCCAATAAATGTTTGGTTAATATTTTTATGACTAATAGGAACTTGCAATTTATTAAGTGTTCTACTTCTAGTTAAATGACAGTGATTTACATACTTCCTAAGACCTTCAATCTTATGGACATAGGAACAAACAGAATGAATATATAGGGATCTAACATTAAAGACTCTTTCACTGTATAGGAGGTTTGTTGAGAATAATTTTTCTTTTTTGTTTATGACTTTAAGAATGTAATTTTGTGTCACATTGAGTTGTGTCAAGGCAGAAGAATAAAGTCCTCCCCAAACAACAATTCCATACTTAATTAAATATTCCACCAATGCCTTATAAACAATGAACAAAAGCTTTTTAGAAAGGATCTCGCAAAATCTAAGATTTATATATAAGTTTTCTAAGGCTATTTGTTAGTTTTAAAATGTGGTGATCCCATTTTAAATAGCAGTCAATAATTGTGCCCAGATAATTTAGGTTAGAAACCTCTTTCATTGTGGTGTTTGACTCGCTTATTTGGATGTTGGAAAAATTAGGTCGATTTACATTGGTAGATGTGAAGGCTATATAATGGGTTTTATCTAAATTTAAAGTAAGTTTGTTAAAATCTAGCCAATTCTTAATAATAGCTAAGCCGTTGGCTACCTTAGCCCTAGTACTGTTCCAGTCTCTGCCAGAGAAAACTAGAACAGTATCATCCGCATATGAAATAATGGAGCCCTCGATATTAAGAAATGTCATTGAGTTGATGTAAATGATAAATAGTATTGGCCCTAGTACGGTTCCCTGTGGTATACCAATAGTGGTTTTAAGAGGATCACTTAATGAGTTACTCATTTTTAGAAATTTGTTTCTATTTGTTAAATATGACCTAAAGATGTCCAACACGGAGCCCCTGATACCACTTTTTTCAAGTGTTTTAATTAGCATATCATGGGGCCCCGTGTCAAACACCTTAGCCAGGTCCAAAAAAACTGCAATACTTTTTTCACCATTGTTGAGTTTTGAAGTTATTTGATCCACTAATTCATACATAGCATCACAAGTGCTGGTTCCACCCATGAATCCAAATTGTTTTTTAGACAAGATTCCTAAATCAGAAAAGAATTCCATTACTCTTTGTTTAAGACATTTTTCAAACAACTTCCCAAAATTGTTAATGACACTTATTGGTCTGTAGTTATTAATATTATTTTTATTACCCGCTTTGTGGATAGGGGTTATTATAGCAGTTTTAAATCTTAAAGGTACAATGCTAGTTTTAAAAATTAAGTTTATTATATGTAATAAAGGATCCAAAATATAGGCATGCACCGATTTTATAATTTTTACTGATACCCTGTCCTCGCCAGGAGCCGAACTGTTTTTGAGTGAGTTTATGTGTTTTATTAACTCATTTTTATTTACCGGTTTTAAGAAAAGTGATGATGATGGTTCTTTATTAATACATTCCGGTTCCCTGGCTGGCGGTATTTTTTTAGCCATATCATTACCGACTGATATGAAGAAGTTGTTACAAAAGTTGGCCATGTCTTTGTCTGTTTTAAAAGTTTTGTTTTATTTGTCCAAAATATTTATTATGTCATTGTTTTTAACTTTTTCGTTTGTGGCTTCAGATATAATTTTATAAATTTTCTTAATGTCGCTTTTATTTTCATTTATTTTATTTCTATAATAGTCAAGTTTACATTTATTTATTATTTTAGTTACCTAGTTTCTATAATGTTTATACTGAGTTTTTAAAACTTCATTATTTGAATATAAAACTTTTTTTTTTAGTTTATCTCTTTGTTTTATGGAGTTTATAACACCAATTGTAATCCAAGGTTTGATTTTTTTTGACTTGTTCATTGGTACTTTTATTGATTTTGCTTTATCTAGTAAGGTTTGAAAATTTTCATAGAACGTATTAGTGGCTTCTTCAGAAGTCGAACAATCAATAACATATTGCCAATTTTGCATTGCAAAAAGGTTTAATAAAGCAATATAATCAATTTTAAGAATTTCTTTATTTATGTTGTCTTGTCTCTGTATGTCGTAGTCAGGATTACACTTTCTTACATTGAGCATGACTGGGAAATGGTTAGTTAAGTTAGAGTCTAATATGAAGGATTGATACTTAAGCATAGAATTATTAAGTTTTTTTCGCACAAAAATATGATCAATACAAGTGGCAGTTGTGGAGGTAATTCTTGTTGAAGAGTTAATATCTAAGAGAAAACCAAAATTACTTAATGTCGAGAGATATGAATTAACATTATCGTTATCACTGTCATTGATATTAATATTAACATCACCTGTAAGGACCTCAATCTGATTTTTTAGATTTGCATTAAGATAACTTTGTAGGTCTAAAATAAATAATTTTAAATTTGGTCTGTACAGGCAAGTTATACCAAAACTAATGTTATCTAATTCTAATTTTATTTTCGAAAACAATTTTATGGCACTGGAAAACAACGGAACAAATGGTTAACAGAGAACTTAGCTAAGAAGAAGCAGCAGTTACATAATCTCTATGAACTTACCCGACAAACTGAAAACTCGAAGATGAAGGAATACTATAGACAAAAACGAAAAGACTATAGAAAGCATCTAAATAAAGCCAAAATAAATTACAACAAAAACAAAATAGAAACCGCAGACAATCAAACTAAAGAAGTCAGGAATGTAATAAATAGTGAGCTGGACAGAAAGAAAAGGATAAAACCAATAAGCCTTAAAATAAACAACCAACTAATATCTGAACCCTCAAAAGTAGCGAATATACTTGGTGATTTCTTTACAAATGTTGCTGAGCAAAAGATCAAGGATCACTTTGGAGATAATATATCTTATAGTCCAACAACTCCAGAACCCATAGGCAACACAATTTTTCTGGAGCCAGTTACAACTGCTGAAGTAGAGCAACTTATCAAGCGCCTAAAAAATAAACAATCCTGTGGTTTTGATGGCATTCCTACAAAAGCCATAAAAAAGGTCTGCAATGAAATAAAGGAACCACTACAAATTCTAATAAACATCTCTTTAAGTAGCGGCAAATTTCCATCTGCACTAAAACTATCAACAATTGTACCTGTTTTTAAAAAGGGAGAACCCACTAACATTGAGAATTACAGACCAATTTCAGTATTAAGTACCTTTAGTAAAATCTTTGAACGTGTTATATATAACAGAATGATCAACTTTCTCCAGCGATTTAACATAATTAGAAATGACCAACACGGATTTTGCACTGGAAGGTCAACAGAAACAGCTGTTTTTCAACTGGCGGACTTCATTTACAAAGAGCTGGAAGAAAACTGCATTGTCTTTGGCTTTTTCTTTGACTTGTCCAGAGCCTTTGACACACTAAATTTAAACTTTGTCTGCCACAAACTTAGCGCTATGGGTATTAGAGGCAACGCCCTTTCTATAATTATGTCGTTCCTCTCAGAAAGAAGGTTACTGGTAAGGGTAGAAAATTGTACATCAACAGAGTACAACATAAATATTGGAGCAGCTCAAGGGTCGGTACTAGCCCCACTTATATTTTTGCTTTTTGTCAATGACCTATCTCTTTCAGACACTACCATAAAATTCGCCGACGATACTACAGCTATTATCTTGGCAAAGAACGAACCTGAATTGCGATCAAAAATCCACAATGTCTGTGATGAAATGAACATGTGGTACTTTTTAAACCGACTTATTCTGAACAAAGATAAGACTGTTATTGTCCCTTTCATCAAAACGCAACCAAGAATATATGTAGATAAAACTGAATCAACGGTAACATTCCTAGGAACATATCTCGACTCCAAACTCACTTGGGAGCCACAAATAGACCATATCTGTTCGAAGCTTAATCAAGCATTCTATGCAATACTAAAACTGAAACAAGCAGTACCTATGTCTACTCTGCTTACAACATATTATGCTATGGCTTACTCCCATATTGGCTACAACATTATTCTTTGGGGTCAAGCAGTGAACGCCAATAGGGTTTTCATTTCCCAAAAAAGAATAATTAGACTGATCTTCGGACTGAAACCTCAGGAAACCTGCAGAGAAACCACGAAAAATTCTAAAATACTTACACTTACATCTGTCTATATATTAAAGTGTGCCCTCTATGTGTACAAAAACCAAGACCACTTTAAGAGCAATTCTGAAAATCATACCTACCCAACGAGGCACTGTGGTAATCTTACTTTTCCTCAACACACCTCATCTCGTTATGAGAAATCTCCACATTATGCTTGTGTCAGAATATACAAGAAAGTGCCCAACAATATCAAGGAAGCTAGATCCATAAAGCAGTTTCGTAGAAATCTATTAGTATGTTTGAATGAAAACTTTTATAGCTTTAAAGAATTCATGGATTTATTTATTTATTTATTTATTTATTTATTTATGTCAAATACTTACAGAGCTGTAAATTGCTCCAACTAGTATAAACTACAAACAACTACAAATTTATTCAAGTGCAAACATAATAATATGGACACTAACACTACTGTCTACATTTAATTTTATTCTTAAAAACTAAAAAGCTATAACGATACAAATCAAAGTCACTAAAGCTGTGATTATAATTTCTCATTAGTCTGTCTGAGAAACGTTGAGACCCATATATTGTTCTATGAAATGCAATATGAAATAATTCCCTAGATCTAGTAACTCTATGTGGTGTTCGGAATAAAATTTGACCTAACAAATTCCCACAATCAATTTGTCCATGAAGTAACTTATGCAAAAATAAGACCAATGCATTTTCTCTACGATGTTGAAGACTCTTAATACCAACTAATTGAATACGAGTATGGTAGGGTATATCTTTATATGGAAACCTAAGCTTATATAGTAAATACTTCACAAACACATTCTGTACCCGCTCTAAACGATTAACATGACAATTGTAAAAAGGACTCCATATTACACTATTGTACTCTAAAATACTAAGGACAATACAATTATACACTAACTTTATAGCTGATATATCACATATTTTTGAACAAGTCCGTTTTAAAAAACCCAACATTCTTGACGCTTTTAAAATTATAGAATCTATATGTTTATTAAAAGTTAAGTCTTCACTAAAAATTACACCTAAATCATTAAAACTATTTACAGAATCCAATATAATATTTTTAATGTGATATTGAAATACAATAGGTGCTGTACGTTTATGATACCTCACTAATTTACATTTAGGAACATTGATTTCCAAACAGTTCAAATCACACCAATGGCTGAAGTTTAAAATGTCATTCTGAATTTTGTTACAGTCCTCTAAACAACTAACTGCATAAAATAATTTAAGATCATCGGCATACAATAGACATTTACACTTTTCGAAAACAGATGTCACATTATTAATAAAAAGAACAAACAATACTGGACCCAAATGGGAGCCTTGCGGGACCCCAGATTTTACTTTAATTTCGCGAGACACCACACTTCCGATTTTGACGGCCTGAGTACGGTTAGTAAGGTACGATTCAATCCACTTTAAATAGGACCCAGAGATACCTATCGCCTTCAGCTTCTTGAGTAGCAACCTATGGTTTACACTATCGAATGCTTTTGCCAAGTCCATGTAAATCACATCTACTTGAGAGCCATTCTCCACACTGTCCACGAGATAGTCCTGAAACACTCCCAGATTTGTTGCCGTTGATCTGCCTTTAAAGAATCCATGCTGATCTGGTGATATATGGTGCTTAAAGGTTTGAAAAATCTCATCGGTCAAAATGGATTCAAAAACTTTGGATATAGTTGGCAATAAGCTAACACCCCTATAATTTTCAATATGCCTCTTAGAACCCGATTTATAAATAGCAACAAGCCAGGAATGCTTCCATCGAGTGGGAAAGAAGCCACAATCAAAGGATATTTGAAAAATTCGGCACAGGGGGGCTGCAAGAGAAACACCACAGCTCTTGAGAAGCACTGCTGGTAATCCATCAGCACCAGTGCTCTTTCCCACATCCAAATCATTCAATCTCTTCAAAACCTCATCAAATGTAAAGGTGTGGTGGTTTAAGGAGTTACATTCTGACAGTTGTTCATCAAGTTGCACGTCTGGGTGATCCTTGTAACAGTTCTCGAAATGATCTGCAAAAGCGTTGGCAATTTGTTCAGGCGACTGTAGAACTTCTTGGTTAAATTCCATTGTTTTAGGAACACCGTTGCTTTTCTTCAGGGAATTTACATAAGACCAAAAGTGTTTAATATTTTTCGGGATCATATTTTCAGTGTTTGTAACATAAAGCAGGTAACTCAGATCTATTAAATATTTTGATTCTTTCCGAAGGTTAGAATACTCAACATAATCGTCCTGACACTTGGAACGTTTATATTTATTGTAAGCTTTGTTCTTTTTGTTTATTACATTCTTTGTTTCTTTAGTGTACCAAACTGGATATTTTTTTTGCTTCCTGCGTATTTTGGGTACATACTTCTCAATGCCCGAGCGTAGAACGTCATAGAGTTGTTGTACCACGTAGTCAACGTTTGAAGTATACTCATCTAACCATCTCCAGTCAATACTTAAAAAATAGTCAGTCAATTTTTGATAGTCTGCCTTGTAAAAGTTATACAGAATATCGTCGTCAGGTTCAAAAACAGGATTGGTTAAGGGAAGACTGATTTCAAGAGGCAAGTGATGCTGTACGACTTTAGAAAGTGGCACTGTAGCTATTTGAACTGTAACATCTGATATTTCATTACAAAACATAAGGTCCAGAAACTTGCCGAACTCGTTTGGAAGGTGGTTAATTTGGTGTAGTTCATTAAGAAACATTCCGCTGATTAATATATCTGCTGCAGGTGACGATAGTTGCGACGGAACCATAATACCATCCTCGCTGATCCAGTTGACTCTAGATAAGTTATAGTCCCCTGTAATAAGAAACTTGGCATATTTATATCTGTTTCTATGAGCTTCCAAAGTTTTGATAAATGTCTCATATGACTTGCTGATGGAGTTGGGAGGAAAATAGACACATCCAACAATTAGAGTTTCATTACCTGTTTTTACCAGGACCCACAAATCGTCATAAGTTGCATCGTTTGACGATGCCAGTAAAGTCGAGTCAAAAACCGATTTAACTGCTATTAGTGTACCACCACCCCTTGTACAGTTCAGGACCTCATACTGCCTATCTGATCGATACACTGTATAATCCAAATTGAACAATTCTTCACTATTTATATGCGATGAAAGCCACGTTTCACAGAGCAATATAAAATCGTAGTTTGCTGATCTAACTGAATTGGAAAGTTCAACTATTTTAGTTCGAAGTCCACCAACGTTTTGGTAGTAGGATAGTGTGGACATCATATCGTATTTTATCGTGGGTTGTCCTGTACTTCGTGAAGTCGAAAATTTACCGATTCTGTCGATGTTTCAATATAATTTCTTACCAGAAATGTTATAAACTCCTTTTTAGTTTCATAGTCCATAATGCCCTTTCTGCTGGTAAAAATAGCTGGAACAAATGGAATACTTTTATTATGTAAATATTTTCTAACAAATCCGTTTTGGTCCTGTAAAATATTATTAAGAACAGGTCTATGTGTGTGATAACCGCATCCAATAACAATCAAATTTGTCAAAGCGGTAACCGATAATAATTGATCTAGATCTGGGCCGCGTATTGCACTTCCCCTGATGGCGTTGTAGTCGGAGATAAATACGATAACGTAGTCGTTTTTGTTAAAATTACCACACATCATCTGGCATTGATTAACCATTTCGTGAAATAACAAATCAGAATTAATTTGACAGTTGATGTCAAAATTATTGTTCGTATTTTTCTTAAATAAAGAGAAACTTCCCCTTGCACTTTCTCCGCCCATGATGAGCAATTGGTTTTTCTTGGTTTGGAAAATGATCTCTTGGCTATTTACGTTTCGATTACTTGCTTGATTTTTTTTTCCTTTCTCTAAATCGATAATTGTTTGACGAAGCTTTTTTAAATCTGATGAATAGATTTCGTTATCTTTTTCCAAAATGCTTACCGTCGTAATAAGGTTTTGGTTTAGTTCTGTAAGCTCCCTAATTCTTTTTTCCAAATTTTGCTTTGTTTCGTTCCATGACTCCATTTTGGAAAAAAGCTCGTCGTATTTTCTTTTTATACTTTGAATTTCCTTGGACAAAGTACCGTTACGTTTATTCGCCGATTCCAGCTGATCACAAAACTTCTTTTCGGCATCCGATACGTCATCTTCGAAAGCTTGACTGTTACGCTTAAGTCGCTGAATGTATTTGTCTTTTTCGCCGAGTTCTTTCTGTATTGCCACCAGTTTTTCAGAAATCGCATTTTCTCGTGCTTCAACTTCATTATACTTTGACTGGCATTCGTTGGAGCAAAAAATCCTATACCCGTCCAGTTTCGCGACATCGCTAATGCGGTCCAAACAACTTGGATGAAAGACAGCACTACATTGTATGCAAAAATAATTTGAAAAGTCTTTATTCTTGCAGCATTTAAATTGACGAAACATATTGAATATTATCCTGTCGTGAATTATCACCTTTAGCTAATGGTCAAAGTTCAAAAATGCTGCTACCTGTTTGTTTATACAATTTGATTTTTTTTTGGTATTTATCTAGATTTCGGAACAATTTGACGGGATTTTATTGATAATATTAAGAACTTTTGACTAAATTAGTGACACAATAGCTTTTCACAATATATTTGAATATATACTGGGTTTTTATTGCATATTAAACCAGAGCACATTACAACACATATCTCCCAATAAAGGAGATCACACACACTATTATAGAGACTAAGATACTTACCCTAGATAATTAATCTTAAGACCATATTATTTACCATTTGTTTGCGTCCTAGTTTGATACACTGTACACTTGATGATTGTAGTTTTGTTATTGTCTTTAAATTTTAAAACTTAGATTAACTTATATTATGTGACGAAACCCATTTTATATATTGTAATCGTGTGGTGAATGTTCAAATAAATAAATAAAAAATAAATTCAATTTTAGTTAGTGTGATATGCGATGTTAGTAGAATTATATCTTTTATGAGTATTTTTAAATTATCCCTAGTGTAAATTAACATACCGTCATATTTTATTGGACCTTTTATATTTTTTGTATAGACAATTCTTTTGTCCAATAAGTTTTCTCAGAGGAAGGTCGAACCATTTCGGATATTTACAGTCGACTACCGTTTTCTTGGGGACACAATTATTGATACCTTCAAACAAGACCTCATAAAAGCGCTCAACCATTTTGTTTATATCAGATTCTACTGATAAAAAAGACCAGTCGGATTGATTGTAAAAAAGGTTTAGATTGTGAAAATTCACTTGATGAAACTGATAAACGCTAACTTCATTAGAATTTTTCATTGGAGAAACATATTTAATTTTAAAATTTATCTCAATTGCTGGATGGTAGGGATCAATGTTTACGAGGGAGGTTGACAGGCATTGACAAAGTCACTGGCAAATATTAAATCCAAAATTCTGCCCATGTGATTGCACAATGAGTTCATTTGCTGCTTCAAAAAGGCTCATTGAAACAATAAGAGTTTCAGAAGCTGGAGATGGCAGAGATTTTGGAACAAGTGTGTTATCCTCATAAACCCATTCCACCGAAGAAAGATTAAAGTCCCTGAAAACAAAAAATGTGTGACTATCGTATCTGTTTCTCAACGACTCACAGGTATCACAAAAAGACTGATAGCACTCCTGGCTAGAATTAGGTGGAAAATAAACGCAGCCCAAAATCAAATCTGCATTGCCCGCGCGCACCAGGACCCAAACATCATCAAAGTCCATATAAGTAGGAGTAGTAACCAGAGTTACATGAAAAGCACAAGAAATGGCAATCAACACTCCACCGCCGCGATGACACCCTAGTTCCTCATAACTCCTATCTCTATGAAAAACTACATATTTGTTATTAAAGATTTCGTTGTTTGAAATATCCGCGTTAAGCCACGTCTCAGTGAGACATATCAAGTCATAGTCGCAAGACAAAACTGCAAGAGAAATCTCACCAATCTTTGTGCGAAGCCCTCTGACATTCTGGTAGAACATGACAAGACTGTTCAGTTGTGGCGTAGCATTTGTAATTGGTGTCAGAGTTGTTGTTGACTTGTCGGTGAAATGAGAAAAGTTGATTCGACGTTGGTTGTGTTTGAAGATTTCTCAGGTTGGACTGGAAAACCACGGCACAAGAGACTGACCAGCTCTGCCCTTTCGTCATAGTACATAAGGTGTTCGTGAGTAGTCAAGGTAAGAGGAATAAAGCTGACGAGCTCCTGGACAAGTTGTTTTTCCAAAAATATGTTTTGATCACGGATAAAACTGTCCAAAACCGGTCTATTTCTATAACGAGGGGTGCTCACTATCACGAGATTTGTATTACTACAGACTTTAAGTAGACACTGAACCTGTTCTGCTTTAATTGGAGTCCCCCTAATAGCATTCTCCGGTCCACAGAAAAACACATCCTTTGTGAATTTGGCGCAAACAGAAACTTAGAACGCCATTGACAATTCAAGTCAAATGTTCCTCGTGTAAACCTCCTAAATAATGACATACAGCCTCTAGCCATCTCGTTGCCGATAATCAAAAGCTGACGCCTTCTCTGACCAGAGCCCCTAACAGAATTTGCACTGACTTATCGTTATGTGGTTTACTATTAAGCGAGAAAATTTGCTGATTGAGAAGCTTGATGTCCTTTGCATAGCATTCGTTCTCCTTCTCCAGCGTCTCAATGGTAATGGTCATACTACTGCTAAGCTTAGTTAATTCCGATACTTCATTTCTGAGCTTGTCTGTGGATTCACTGCAGTTTTTTATTTCTGTTGTTAGATCCCTGTTTTTATCCTCTAACCTTCTTTTTTCAGTTCTGAGTCCCTCTAACAGCCTATTCTGTTTATCAAGTTCGGCAGTAAACTTTCTCTCTGCTTCTGCAACTTCATCCTCGAATGCATCGCTGCTGCTTTTTACCCGACGAATATGGCAGTCCCTCTCTTTTAATTCCTGCTTTAAATTGAGAATTTCTGTTAATAAACCGCTGACATTCATTTTCTTTCCCTAAAGCATGCTCCTGACATTCCAGGGAACAGTAGATCCTATGCCCTCCAATCACAACTGCTTTAGGCAGATGCTCAAAACAACTAGCATGAAAAACACCGAAACACACTATGCAGCAGTAATTAGCAAAGTCTTTACTTCGACAACATTTAAAATTTCGGAGCATTTTCCCTGAGTTAAAGAGACAAAAAAAAAAAAACAATCAGTGAGGTAACTATAACGAAGGAAAGGGCGTAATATATACTTAAAATGTGTACTTAATATCTAATATAAAATTTAAAAAGCCGATACAATAATAATAATTACAGTGATAACATAACAAAGACGGGGACACTCGCTTCACGCCCAGGGGTCTGTCTGGACGACTTAAAAAGCAGAAACAAAAAAGACCACTATAAAAAAGAACAACAGGAAGGAATAATAATGACTAATTATTATTATTATTATTTTATAAATTCAAAATTTAGGGTTGTTCTTGCTAACAGACACTAATAATGTGCATTGCTAAAACTCTACTAAAAACTGAATAATATAAATTAGATTCGCCTGACCCAAGTAAATTAAAATTACAATTTGGGATCTTCTTATCAGTAAATTTGCATATTCTGTTGTATTGGAATGTTCATGGAGTGATAAATTTTAAATTTTTTATTGTTCCATTCAGCAAGCGAACATAAATTAGCATTCTATTTCTTTAGATAATAAGATTGTTTATGAGCTACTGGCTTTGAATAATATGAGAATACATACAGTTTTTTTCAAGCAACAAATCAATACCAGACACATATATTTTTTCAAAGTTAAAAACCACTAAAAACAACACCTCTGTAAGAACACAATTTAATAATATAAACGTATTGCTTGTGCTGAAAGTACCAGTAACTTGGTATACCTAAATGATCAACATCATAGTCATTTAGTTGAGAGGTTTCACTCAACACAATTATATCGCAATAATCAAGTTCAAAAGCCCTTATAGTCACTAAGAGAGAGTCAAAATTTTTTTTTACACTTCTTATATTTATGTGTATTAAATTAAGTATTTTCCCATTAATGTTAATTTTTGATTTTAAGATATCATTTCCCACACTTTCACCTGCCTTGTCAAGATTTTCCTTCATATTTTCTAGAGTATCAATGAGATCTACCTCGATGTCGCCTGCCATTATAATTTTCCATAGTCTATTTTGCTCCGCATACCTTCCAGCATGTATTTGTAGGTTGGGCAAATAGTATCGTTACTGTCATGAGAGACATTATAATTCTTATTATACTTGTTATTGGCAAAGGTACAATTGGCACATTTTTTAAAAGGTTTGGAACATTGATTAGTTGGTTTTTACAGTTGGTACTTTTGTGGTTATAACCTTGGCATTTGTAGCACTTAGGTACACTAATGTCTTCAAAAACTCTACGGCTTTGCCATAGTAAAAATACTCTTTCATTGCTTATACATTTGTCGAAAAGTTTAGGAGAGCATTCCAAAAATATTTTTTTTTTATTTTTGCTTTTGTGTTCTTTCACATGTACTACTTTTAAGTGTTCGTCTTTTAGAATAAAAGAATTTTGATTTCTAAGGCCATCTTTTATCTGGGCTGACGTCATTTCCAGGTTTTTAAAAGATACATCAACAATTTTCAATTTAGTTTAGTCAGATGCACCTCATAGTCGTTACTAAGAGCTCTTTGTGCTTCCTCTTGAAGTTTTTTAATTTCATTTGTGGTTTTACATTTTATGACAATACCCCCATCACTGATTTCCTTCAGATTCTTTACACCGACATTGATTGCAGCTGGCTTTATATTTTTATGTAAGTCTGCTTTAGTTTTTTGTGAGTTTTGTTTCTTTTTTGGTTTTAGAATCAAACTGGGAACATTTTTTTTATTTTCTGTACCTGAAACTTTTTCAGAATAGGTTACAATAGGGATGTTTTCCAATACGTTCTATTTTTCATCAAACTTGTTTTTAAGCGTAGAAAGATCTTGTTGCAAACCCTCAATCATGCTAATAATCCTTGCCATTTTTCTTAATAAACTTTTGTACGAGTCACATACAAACATCAACAAACGTTTTTGCAAGGGCATGACTCAAAGCTCCGATGAGGATAATCCAGCACAATTTTTATGTGTTTTCATTAAACAGGAGTCGCACTTAAAAAATTCTCGTTCATCCGGATCAATATCCTTGTCACATTTTGGACAAGTGTCCTTATTGCCAGTCATGATCGAAAAATCAGGAAATTACTCTGCCCACAACCGGCAACGTCGCGCCATACACGAGTACTCGGCGTTGCTGTACGTAGGTAAACAAGGTTTATTTTTGTTGTTTTTTTAACCATTTTTCACGAAAATTTTTATCACAACGCAATTAAATGATTATTTAACACGGCACAGACTACTTTTTGGAAATTAAATGCATATTATTTATAAAATTTCGACCTATAAATACGGAGCAATGTAAACAAGTTGTTTACGCTGTTGCCGCTATCACATTAACGTTGCGGTTTTCGCGATAGTGTGCTACTTTTTCGTAAAACTAAAGATGGCGCATTTTCAGGCACCCCTCGTATCTCAACTATTACATAACTTATCGAAAAGCTGAAAACTGTTTCTTATATAACTTTTCCTGTAGAACTCAATTCCGCCTTCGGAATTAGTATACAGGGTCAGGTCAAAAACTTATCGAAACTTTCTTTATTTTTTTAAATGGAACCCTGTATATTTATAGACTATAAACTTTGTGTTTTTTTACCTTTTCAAAAATATATAATAGTATGCACTTTTTCTCAGAAATACGCAAACAAATGACAATTTTCTGAAAAAAATAATCACAAGAGTAGACCACGATAAGGCCCATGTGCTAGATTTATTAATTAAATTGGAAGTGGAAGCTGCAAGTGATTTTAAGGTGCCGAGAATTGGTCGTCCAGGATCACGACCTAGACCAATGAAAGTAGCTTACTCTAAGGCAGATTTGGCTAACCAATGTTTTAAAAACAAATATAAACTGAAATCCAGTGATATAAAGATAAGGTCTGATCTTACCCAAATTCAAAGGAACCAGGTCAACAGCTTATATGAGGAGTTGGACAAAAGGAAAATGCAGGGTGAAGCTAATTTATATATACGATACAGAAATGGAATTCCATTTATTACTAAAATAAAGAGTGTGGAACCTAATACTGATGAGGTTCCAGATAAATCAATTTCGTCAAAAAACGATTAAATAAACTGAATGTTTACTGCCAAAATGTTTAATTAATCTGATTATTTTTCCAGGTTTAATTTAAAATCCCCTGACTTTCTATTATTTTTTGTAAATTCCTTGAATTTTCCCTGATATTTAGTTGGATTTCTGATTTACCTGACTTTTCCAGGTTTTTCAGATCGCTCAAAACCCTGTCTAAGACCATTAGTTTCATCATTATTAATTCAATAATTAAGGTTATAAATTTAAAATATATTTTTAACGTTCGAATGGCCCTTATTTCAAAATATGCAATCTGGTAAAATGTAAGAAAACCCATTCGTTGATACAGTTGTCTTTCTTGTATTTGTATCTACTTATGTTAATGTCAATAGATTGCTATTTAAGAAAAATAAGCAGAAAAAAATATTACCTTCATATTATGAGTAAAATTATGAAGGGGATCTTTGTTAATTAAAGGAACTAAACAGACCATCAATGGTACTGAACCATCACGTCCAACTTCATTTGGATTACCTTAAAAAAAAATAAAAAATTAGTAAAATACATTTTATTGCTGACAACTTTCCTCAACTTAAATGTCATTACAAAAAATACCTGCACATTGTAATATTAATCCTACATATTCTACAAACTAATTATTAATAATTATTTGGTATATTTAAAACAAGTTCTAATTACTTACCACCCTCATGCAACAACATATTAAGTAATTCATAGCACACGTCCCAGTCTCTAACATGTCTCAGCACACACGCCACTGCAGAGTTTCCGCTATGGTTTATGGACTGCTTCGAACCAGATTGGATGAGGTATCGAACCAGGTGCAGAATATCCCATTTATTCCACTTGTCATATCCGTATTGGGCTTCCTCTAAGGCGTAACGGACTATAAGTGCGTGTAACGGGGTGTTGCCTAAACTATCGGGCGAATTGATGAGTTCTTTACAACCGTGTTCTAACAAAAGCCGTATCGTCGCTATTGTATCCTCTGCAGATTTACGACCGACAAGTAAAACTGAAACAAACAATATTTCACATCAGATCAAATATATTATTAGAAAATACATTCTTACTCAAGTCAGAAACAAAAAGTAAAATAAATATAGCCTAATGCCACACGCTTAATAAAACGAAAGTTAACATTAAAATTAAACATAAAATTAAATAAAACTTGTGACACATAGTACTAGGAAAGTTACGACACATTAAAATCCTGCTCATGTAGACTTTCACACAAGAAATCATCCTCTCTGTAGTAAGCTTTTTCCTTAAGTCAAGGGGTAATTTATTGTAAAGGTTGGGGCATGGTGAAGGGTTGCATTCCAGGACCTACCAAGGCACAGATAATCTACATGTAGATTGTTATTATACCTGGTCGCATAATCATGTCCATCCCGCATTAGAGACTCTTCTTAGTATACAAAAAAGAAAGCTCATGGAGATGACCAGATTACAGCTGAAGTTCTCTCAAAGTTGCCGGAAAGTGCTTTGGATGCCTGGTCTAAAGGAGTTTTTCCTTCATGCCTTCCACATCGGCAATAGTGATTCCATTGCATAAGGGTGGGGATCACAGTGAGCCCTCGAATTTTCGTCCAATTTCTCTTTTGTCTACAGTCTCCAAGGTTATTGAGAAGAAGAGATTGTATGAGTATCTTGAGACATTTCATTTACTTACCTTGAATCAGTTCGGATTTCAAAATGCAAAAGGGACGCACGATGCAATTTTTGGTTTTCTCGAGGGTGTCTACACTAACGTTAATCACGCAGAAGCGGTGGCAGCGGTTTTCTGTGATCTCTCAAAAGCTTTTGATTGTGTCGATCACAGAATATTGCTGTCTAAGCTCGAGTTGTATGGTTTCAAGGGCTCGGCGCTGTTGTGGTTTTCTTCATACCTTTCAGGTCGAAGCCAATCTGTAACTACTTCCGAAAGGCGATCTTCGTCATTTATTTACCTCATTTGCGGACGACACCTCGATTGTTTGGAATAATATATATTAATGAAGTTGTACAGCAATTCCACGACGTTGTGTCAGAGGGTGTAAACAGATTTGTGCCCAGAAAGAAAACCTTCGGTAACAAATACCCTATTTGGTTCGACCATACTCTTCGGAAACTGATCGGCCAAAAAAACAAATTATATGCTAAATACAAAAAGACCTTGCTGCAGTCAGACTACCTAGCTTACTCGAACAAACGCCGCGAAGCCCGTGTCAGAACTGATTGGTGCTACCCCATCTTCGTAACCAATTCTGAGCAACTAATGCCAGCTGATGCAAAACGTTTTTGGTCCTTCATTATAAATATGAATAATAAATCCGTTGGTTTGCCCAATTCAATGTCATTCAAAAGCAAGGAGTTTAAAAACTCGTTGGACATAGCAAACGCCTTCGCAGATCACTTTCAAGCCAGTTATTCCTCTCATGAAAATGTTAACTTGAACTCTATTGACACGCTCCCATTTTTTTCCTCCTTGTCCTCTCATACCTTCACCGTTGATGAAGTAGCCGCAAAATTGAAAAATCTTGACACCAGCAAGAGTGCTGGTCTCGATAGCTTGCCGCCATCTCTCTTGTCAGCTTGTTGTGACACGCTCTCAGCTCCCCTGTGCTCAATCTTTCAAAAATCTTTCGACTCGGGGACATTCCCTTCTGCGTGGAAATTTTCCAACCTAGTATCAATATACAAAAAAGGGTCCAAAACTGACATTTCAAATTATAGAGGCATATCAATGATCTCCTCTATTCCAAAAGTATTCGAAGCCATTCTGACTGAGGAAATATTCGCCACTTACTCTAATTACATTTCCCCAAACCAACATGGATTCTATAGGGGCCGATCCACAGCAACCAACCTCGCCATTTATCAAGATTACCTAGTCTCTTCCCTTGAAGCTGGCCAGCAGGTCGATTCTATCTATACCGATCTGTCGAAAGCTTTTGCTTACTAAGAAAGCTTTCCGACATTGGAATATCAGGCAATTATTTGAACTGGATTAGCTCCTATCTGAGCAACCGTAAACAACGTGTCTTAGTACATAATTCGGTATCTCGTGTCATATCAGTCGCGTCCGGCGTGCCTCAAGGGTCCCACATTGGCCCAATTTTATTTCTCCTATTTATCAAAGATGTCACGTCTTGCTTTATTAACAGCAAATGTCTTCTTTTCGCCGATGACCTGAAAATTTTCACATCCAACAGCTTGGACAATTCTGCACTACAGTCTGACTTAGACCGATTTGTCTTTTGGTGCAAGACAAACCTTCTCACTATTAATATAGCTAAGTGTTCCTGTATTCACTTCTCGCGATCCCAGAATCCCATACTAAATACTTACAGGATTAATGACTCACTTCTAGAGGTTTCGTCCACAGTTAATGACTTAGGTGTAACATTTGATAGTATGTTAACCTTCAACGAGCATATCGATTCCATTGTATGCAAGGCCTTCCGAATGTTGGGATTTATCAGGAGGCACTCCCGATGCTTCAACGACACCAGGGCCAGCATATCACTGTATAACTGCTTTGTCAGGAGCTACCTTGAATACTGCTCCATCATTTGGCACCCTCGCTATGCATGCCACATCGAGAGAGTTGAAAGAGTTCAACACAAATTTTCTAATTACTTGTGAAGTAAATTTCACTTTCCATATCAAAATGTAAATTATAGTACGAGATTACTCCTTTGTGGTATGCAAAGCTTAGCTGAAAGACACAGACAAGCTTCTGTTTGCTTTTAAACTGCTTTAAACGGTACTATCGACTGCCCTATCTTGCTGGGTCGGGTAAGCTTTCTGGTTCCAGTTCGACGCACACGGCATACCTCCCTTTTCTTCGTTAGAAGACACCGCACCAATTACGGCCAAAATTCCTTTATTGACCGTCTATGTCACAACCACAACAAATTTTATAATGATTGCGACATTTTCAACATGAGTCTTCCTACCCTCAAAAGATTCCTGAAGTTCGGCACAACTTAATCATTTTATTTCATTATACTAATTTGCATTTTGCATCTTTTGTAGTATTGCAGATAATTTGTTGTTTTTCTCTTTTAGTTTAGTTTTAGTTTTTGTGTTATCTTCTTTTTTTTTATATATTTGTATACCATTTAGAATCCTGATTCTGTAGTGTATTTTATGAATAAATAAATATAATAAAGAGATTGCTCAGTTAAGGAAAATTATCTCACGACTTGCTGGAGGTTAAAAGATGGTGTGATTCAAACCCACTTTCCTTCAACTTGACGAAGACTAATGTTGTTGGTTTTAGGTGTGATACACAGAACTTGCAGCTGGACAGTGTTACAATCCTTAACAGCCATGTGACAAGGTTTTTGTTGATAAAAATTTACGTTTCGAGGACCACATTTTAAATTTGAGCAAGAAACTATTCTAGCTGCGATCAGAATTGCAAGAAATGAATATGGAATGGCAGTGGCGCGTACCGTTTACTTTGCCTTATTTGAATCGCACCTTAGATATGGGATTCCATTCTGGGGTTTTAGTAGTCAATATCTGTTAAACATCTTGTTTGTGCAGCAGAAGAAAGCTGTTCGCTTTATTGCTGGTCTGGGTCAAAGATAATCCTGCAGACAGCATTTTCTGTCACAAAAAATCCTAACTCTTAGCTCTTTATTTATCCTCGAAACAGCATTTCTAATTTTTAAATACCGAGAAAATATACAGCGTCCTGCAGGTCAACGAAACACCAGACAAGCTTTGGATTTGCCTTTGCCAGGGCCTACTACTGTTTTGACTAAGAATTCTTTGATTTTTGAGGGCAGAAAGCTTTTTAACCACTTGCCAACTAGCCTTAGAACAATTGGGTCATTAAAACAATTTAAAAAAGTATTGTTAGGCAAAGCCTACTATAACCTTGCCGAATTTTATGCTGACCCTATTGCCTAATCTGTCTGTTTGTCTATGTTATCTATCTTATGTTCTTTTGTCAGCTGTACTGTTTTGCACATACTTTTATTTACTATGTTTGTATTTTATCTTGTTTAGTTTGTTTAATGTTTTAAGATTTTTTTGTATACTATTAGACTTTATATTATTTTGTAGTATGCTTTGTCAATGGAAATAGCATTTCCTCGATAATAAAGTATTTTGAGTTTGAGAATACATTAAGCAGTCAAAAATATAACGGGAAGGTAATGTCATGACACCCAGTTCCTTGTATGCTGGTCTTAGGTCCTCACGGCAGCCCTTTCCAGCAACAACCCTCAACGCCCTCTTCAGCAGTGCGAACACTCTTCCAGCATGAGAGGGGTGTGAACGCAAAAGCAGAAGGTTTAAGTTAAGGAAGTTAAAATGTACTTATAAATAGTACTTAATAAATGTTTATTTTTGTAAGTGTTAAAACAAAATAAACCACGTACATCCCAAACTTATTTTACTGCATAAAACTACTGTTTTACATTCCCTCATTTGTACTAATTTTTTAAATCGGAATATATCTTTATCAAACCCTTAAGGACTTACAAGAAAAACTGTCATTCTTCAGGTTGTGTGTAAGTATGTAATATAGACTTTTAAGGAAAACCGCAGTGTTTACCATTACAACCCAACCTGACTTTGTGTAAGACAACAATAAATATCTCCGCATGGTAAACAAAAGAGATAAAGCTTGATAACTGGGGCATTTATACTCTCTACTTACCAACATGTAGTAATGTCATTTGTTGTGTGCAAGTTCGAACTGTAGTGTCAGCACCAGCAGCAATAAGTAATTCTAAAAACTGAAGATCATTTGAGGCCGCGTAATGTATAGGATAATATTCGTCCTTTAATATATGAATTTCTTCAGTTCTCTCCTGAACTAGATATTCTGTACAATTCCAAGCTTTCCGTTCACATGCGGCATGGAGTAAGGGTTTCCTTGTCCTAAATATTCCATTCTAAAATGGAAATGTGTTTGTAAAATTTGTATAAGCTTCACCAACACGTTATTTTAACCTGGGGTCAAAACTTAACCAAACCCTGTACATATACAATTAACAATTTCTGCTATGAAATACAGGATCAACTTACCCAGGGATCCTCAGATCTTTGAGCCAACATAACTAAAGTATTAACTTGATCACCATCTAAAGCATAATAAATGGCAGACTGTAATTTACTAGGAACCCTGTTATCTCGGGACTCTCTTTCGATGCAGCTTTCTTCTTGTTGAATTGTGGTGCCTGAAACAAGGATAATGTATGGTATAAGTTAAGCATTTATAGATCTATTTTTACCCAATTAAAATGGATAATTACTCATAATGAATACTTGTTTGTTACAAAGAGTAAAAGACAATACAATTTGTATATCTACAGGGTTTTCGTTTATAATTTAAAACCAATCTACACTTAAACTATAGAAGATAACAATAGACTGGACAGGTGGCTTGGTGTACTTTTGCATCAGACAGAGAGGACATCAAGTTCCATGCGGTACACCTAGTAACAGAGCACTCGTCAGAAATGGCTCCCTTTATACGAACAAACTTCTTTAATGTAAAATGTTGACAAAACAATTAGAGTAAATACAGAACATGTACATATTGTTGAAACTGGAACATTAGAAGGAATATAATTAAAAAATATTATACAGGCCTACAGGGTATTTCATTTACAAAAACACAAATACTAAATACAAAAGCATAAATTGTATTGTGCGATAAGTATTCTTTTTGAAGGAAGTTCTGGATAAAGCCAATTTTTTTTGTTACAAAACTGAAACTTACAATATTTTCCTCTTTCTTCACAATTACTACTATGAGGTCCAGGCCAGCACATTCTCGCTTCAACATCAATTTTTGCACCATGTTTAAGAAGAACCTCCACACATTCCTCGTGACTGTAACCAAAGTTAAGAGTTAACAGAATATTAAATGCAAACAATTAGCACTTTAAATAAAATCCCAAAAAAATAGTAGAAAAAATGTTATCACAGATATACAATACTTTTACCTAGAGAGAGAATTCTTCTAAAAAAAACCTTAGTCATTGTACTTACTTTTACTAATGTAACATACCCTTTCAAACAGGCTATATGTAGGGGTAAACTGCAAGGAAATCTATTGACATCCGCGGCACTGTGTCTAGCCAGCAACCAACGGACTAGATCTACATTATTTGCTCCAACACATTTTTGTAATAAGTTGTAGCCAGTCTCATCGTGAATTGCTAGTATATTCTCATTCTAAAACAAATGGAGCCTCAAATAAAATATTTTCTACTATAATACGAGTGATAGGACTATTATCAATGACACATACGAGTGGAATGTGCTGCTACAATCTCCTGAACAAAATTCTTGATGATTAATCTTATCACAGTTATATTCGGCGAGAGAATATAAATCTCATGTCTGCCCAGTGATTACAACTCATTATTTTACATAGAAATTATAAAATCACAATGAATAAAATTATATTTGTCAAAGATGACAACTCCCTATGCTTAGCAATGGACTACAAGGTGATAAAAATATTGTGACTGTAATAGAATGTAACTAAGTATAGTATTCATTTTTATTGGAACATATTGAGTAATGTATAGGATAATATTCGTGAATTATATTCTCATTTTTATACAGGATCATATCATATACTGAGTTGTTAAATGTCCATAATTGTGATTGTTTACAGGAGGATATAAGTAATGTGGATGAATGGTGTAAGGTCAATAGTTTGAATCTTAATGCCAAAAAAAAATGCTCAGCAATGTTTTTTGCAAAACTAATGTGAGCAAAGAACATTCTATTGATGAAGTGGTCCTTGGGCAGACCTCTACCCAAAAAGATTTGGGAGTGCTATTTGATACTCATTTAAACTTTTCAAAACAGATCATGGATAAAATGAATTAATCTCCTCTAATAGCTTAAGATAGCATAAGATCTGCGAAAAGTTTTAAAGTTGACATATGTTGTTTCAATGTCTTGTGTTATCTACATTAGAATATGCAAGTTTAATTTGATCTCCACAGTATGATGAGTGGAGTAAAAGTATGAAGGTCGTACAAAGAAAGTTTTTAAAATATACCTATGTTTTTTAAAAAATGTTGTTACTATTTGAAACAGGGATTTAACTACTTTAATCTGTTAAATACTTCTGAAAGGCTAAATACTCTAATAATAGTTAGTAGATGTAAGTACGTAAAATTAAATAAAAGCATGTTCTTCCCATTAAATAATTTTTTGTTTCATAAACGTTCTAAACAAATACATTTGGACCATGAACCATTTCATTAAACTGCAGATATATGTTTCAACAAAAAAAAATTTTGAATATCATGATATAGATAGATATTTTTTTATTAGTTATAGTTAGGCTCTACATATTGGAATATTTTTAGAAAATTTCCTAAATGTATAACTTGGTTTTGCTTGACAGTGCAATCACAGATCACCATTCTCTTTTATTTAATATCAATTTAGGAAATTCCTTGTATGATTTTAGCGATGTTAATAAAAATGTAAAAAAAGTTCTGAAACACATAGATTACAACAAAATTAAATGATTATAGGGAACACTGAAATGATGTTTTTTTGTGTCAAGATCCTGATGCTGCCACTGAACTCTTCTTATATAAATCAAAAAACTATATTACTATGGCTACAACGGAGAAGCCTATTCCCAATAAAAAACTAAGACTTAAACCCTGGATTACACTTGGCCTTCTTTTGTGAATTAGAGAGAGAGATAATCTTCATAGAATGTGGGCGAAGGATCCGCTTAAAGTTGTTCTGAGAAAAAACTTTACAAACTACAGAGCTACCTTAAGTAATCTTATTAAAAAATCTAAATTATTTTACTATAAAAATAAATTAATTGACGTCAAGCATGATCCTAAGAAACCTGGAACATAATTAAACAAGCTACAAATGATTTGGGTTCTAAGACCGTTTTTAATGAGTAAGGATAAAAAGGAAATACGAGGCCAGAAAGAGATTGCAGATGAGCTTAGTGGCTTTTTTAGCAGTCTGAGTTCCAGGTTAGCTAGCAAAATTAACAAACCTAATAACGTTCCGGAACATTTGACGAGTGAAGTCTATCTTCCGAACTCAATGTATTTGGATCCAATTTCTGAGGAAGAAGTCATTAAGTCGATAAATGCATTAAAGATCAGCTCTTCTTCTGATGATTTCTTTGTTTCTAATAAAATAATCAAATTAAATTATAAAAGCCTGGTGAAGCCCCTAATTCATATTGTTAATGTAGTGTTCAAAACTGGAATTTTTCCCAATATTTTTAAAAGCGCAATAATTATACCGTTGCACATGGGAGATGAGAAAAGTGACAAAAATAACTATAGACCGGTTGCACTAAGTTATCCTATCTGTAAAATTGTTGAAAAATGTATTAAAATAAGACCGTGCGGCTTTTTGTCTGTAAACATTTTGTCTAAATACCAGTATGGGTTTAAAGAGAGAATGGGTACAGATAGTGCTTTGCATGAAGTTACTAAGTTTGTGACTGGATGTTTTAATGAGCACAGCAAACCAAATTTCAAATTCAAATTTATTTATTTATCAGCAAGATCATAATATAAAATATGACATTTGACAAGTCAGGTTAAAAATTAACTTATAGTCGAATAATATAGGTAGCAGGTAATAACACATACAACAAAGAGTAACAATGAATTAACAATCGAAAACAAACGAACATTTATGAATTTTAAAAAGATTTTGGGTCTATAAATTGTTTAAATGAATAGAACGCTTTGTCAAAAAGATATTTTTTGAGGGATTGCCTAAAACCGTTTTCTGTTTCAACTGTTTTTATTTCCTCGGGTAGCCTATTGAAGATCTTGACGCATGCATAGTATGGAGACTTCTCATAGAGCGCTGTGGAATGTCTAGGAATAATTAGGTCCATTCGGTATCTTGTTGAGTATGAGTGGTTTTCCATATTTTAGTACGTTAGTAATTTGTGTTTTTTAAAAACATCTCTACATGTATCCATTCTCTTAAGACCAAAAATAAGTCTTAGCACTCGTTTTCGACATATAGATATTCTGTTAACATTCACTGCTTGACCCCAGAGTATAATGTTATAGGAAAGGTGCGGATACACTAGTGCATAATATGTTGTCATAAGGGTTGATTGTGGAACTGTTTGACTCAGTTTCAAAGTTGCAAAAAAGGCCTTGTTTAGCTTAGAACATATATGATCTAATTGGGGCTCCCAACTAAATGTTGAATCCAGGTACGTTCCGAGAAGTTTGGCAACTGGTTTATCATTTCCTAACTGAACCCTCTGATTTGTTTTATGGAAATGCACCGTCACAGTCTTGTTTTCGTTGAGGATTTGTTGGTTTGAAAAGCACCACTGGTTCATGTTGTTGCATACTTCTGTAATTTTGTGAATAATATCAGCTTCCGTATTTGCAGAGATTGCGACTGAGGTGTCATCGGCAAATTTAATAGTCATTTCTGGAAGAGTTAGGTCATTGACATAAATTATGAATAATAGAGGAGCTAGTACTGATCCTTGCGCTGTACCTATGTTAATATCATATTCGTCAGAGACCAGTGTATTGATTTTCATTTGTATTTTTCTATGGGACAAGAATGAAGTTATTAGTGACAGTACATTCCCTCTGATCCCAATGCTGTAGAGTTTTTGGCTCACAAAATCTAGATTTATTGTATCAAAGGCTCTCGATAGAATAGAAAAGCCCTACAACAATTTTGTTTTCCTCCAATTGGGTATGAATAAATTCCGCATAATCGAAGGATGCGGTCTCTGTTGATCTATTGTATCTAAATCCATGCTGATCGTTGCAAATAATGTTGTACTTTGTAAGGAAGGCCATTAATCTTTTGTAAAGCACTTTTTCAAAAAATTTTGAAAAGATGCTTAAGAGTGATACTGGTCTATAATTTTCAATATCAGCTTCATTACCATTTTTATGTATTGGTACAATATTTGCCATCTTTAGAGCTGTTGGGAACTTTCCGGTTTGGATCGAGTTATTTATTAGGATTTGTAGGGGTATACTAAGTTCGTTACATGCCCTTTTCACAGCTATCACCGGAATTTCATCGTAGCCTGTAGATTTTTTATTTTTTAGGGATAATATTATCAGGCGAACTTCTTCCTCTGTTGTAGGTTCGATAAACATAGAGTTTCCTAACATTGTTGTTGTTGTAGGGGCATTTAATAGGTTTCCTCCAAAATGTTTTTGTATCTTGTTTTCAGCAACAGTTGAGAAGAAACTCGCAAATAGATTGGCTACTTCTTTTTTGTCACTTATCTGTTGGCCGTTGTAATTTAGTAGTAAGGGTTTTTGTTCTTTCTTTTTTCTGAGCTCCTCATTTATAATTTTCCATGTTTCTTCGGATTTATTGATAGAATTTTCTATTTTTTGTCCATTAAAATTTGTTTTTGCATCTTTGATGTTTTGTCTATAGGCCTTTTTCTTGATTTTATATTGTTCTACAAGTTCTTTGTTATTGTTAGTTTGTCGTATAAGAAAGTTTAAGTTTATTAATTCCTGCTTGCTTCGTACTATGTCTTCGTTTAGCCATCTATCATTGGTTTGACAGTTCTTTTTGGGCAAGTGTGGTCAAAGTTCCAGAGAATTGTTGTAGAGAAGTTTTTCTATGCGTTATCGATGTCCTTTTCGTTGATATCGTCCCATTTTTCATGCTGAAGGCTAATTTTGAAGTTATCAAGGTTTTTATCTGAAAGTATTCTTATAATTTTCGGTTGTGTGGTACTTTCTTCAGAAAGCATTATCTGTATTTTCAGTTGTTGTAGCAAATGGTCAGAAATATGCGGCTCACTGATTGTACATCGAGTTGGACAATCGTGTAGGTTTGTGGTCATATAGTCAATAGAGTTTGCGCTGGTGCCTTTGCTGGTAGTATAGATTCTTGTTGGTTCTTCACAATAGTCTCTTAGATTGTAGGAGTCAAAAAGGTCTTTTAGTAATTTATAGTTTATGCTTGTTTTGTTGAGGTCACAGCATAGAATAATATTGCAGCAAATATTTGAAATGTAGGATAGAATATTTGAGGCCTGGGTGATAAAAGTATTAATGTTTCCTGCAGAGGTCTATATAATGAAATTATTGCAGTTTTTTGTTGGTTTACTTTTATCTTGATCACGCAGCATTCAATGTACATCTCACTGTAGTTCGCAGCTTCTGTTAGTGCTGTGGCAGGTATTGATGATCTTACATAAATTGCAGTACCTCCATGGATGCGTTCTTGTCTACAATAATTCGAAATTAATGTGTATTTTGGTATTATTGCGCTATCTGCTCCATCCTTTGTCATCCAGGTTTCGGTTATACAAAATACATCAGGTGCACTGTCTTGAGTGAGTAACTCGATTTGGTTCATCTTATTTAATAAGTTCTGTGTGTTTAAATGGTATATGGTTAAATGTCCGAGTCTTTCCTATTTTCGGTGTTTGATATTGTTTCTTCGGTTATTTGGACATATCTCTTTGTTGTGGATTGCTGTATAAAAAAACCCTGATAGTTCTTTGGATCTTCCAAGGAGGTTTGGGCAGTTTTGTTTATTCTATTGACTTTTTCTGCCATTTCCTTATCGGTTTGTGTCCATTTTGTTGCCGATTGTATATAATGTTTACTAATGTGACTTAAAAGATGCCACTTTCCCTTTATGTTCACTATTCCGTTGTCTACTTGGTAAGGTTTTAGGATTTTGTTTATGTCAATAAAGACGACGTCTTTCCGTTCTGAAATAAGATTCTCCAACATCTCATTTTGCTGTTTAATGAGTTGGTTGAGTGCCTCTTTACCTGGGACGAAAGTTGCTCCTATTACTATCAAATTTGCATGTTTGGAGGAATCTATTATTTTATTTAATAAAGCCATTCTAATAGGTCTCCCCTGTCTGACGTTTCCGTAGTGTGTTAGAATTGTTTTGTAATCAGATTTATCAAAACCCTGAGATAATCTTTCGTGGTCTTTTGTTATATCTTCCAGAATATTGCTGTCCGATGTTTGACAGTTTGTATCAAATTTATTGTATGTTATTCTTTTGAATACTTTTCTATAGTTAAAGTTGATTGTTCCTCCTAGTATTAAGGTGTGCGACTTTCTGTTCCGTTGTATTAGTGATTGTTTAACCTGGTTTCTGTTATCCTGTTGGGTATTTAGTTGATTTTCATCTACAGTCTTTAAACTATTGTTCCAGGTTTTTTTTAATTGTTGTTTCAAGTTCGTATTTTCTGTTTGGGCTATTTCTAGGGAGGGACACTTTCGTTTAGAATTTTTATTTGATCTATTTTACTTTTGAGGTCCTTTATATCTTCCCTGTATTTCATAGCATCATCGCAGTAAAATTGTTTCTCTATCTTCTGTTTTTCGATTGCATCCTTTAATTTCTCTTCCAATCTTTTTATTTGGTTTTTAAGGCTGTCAGTCTCAGTTGATACCATATCCTTTGTAATAGCAATTTTTCTGGATCTTGTCAAAGCATTTGACACTGTGGATCACCATATTCTACTAAATAAATTGAATAACATTGGCATTAGGAGGGTTGTGCATGACCTATTTAAATCCTATCTTACAAACAGGCATTTGAAAGTAAATTTAAATTATGTCAGTTCTGAGAACACGGTTGACTATGGTGTTCCACAGGGTACAGTGCTTGGCCCAGTTTTGTTCACAATATATATTAATAACTTAACTAGTTTGTTGCCATTGACTAAAACTGTTTGTTTTGCTGATGATACTGTCCTGCTTTGTAAGGGTGTCATATGGGATGAAGCATTCCATGAAGCGGAAAATGCAATCACAACTGTCAAAATATGGCTGGATTTAAATTCACTAACTTTAAACATTAAGAAGACGAATTTCATGACTTTCTCTATGAATTCTAGGGGGATTCCAAATAATCAATTTATTAAGATTCACACAAGTGATTGTAATAGTTACAGTGACTGCTCCTGTGTAGATACTGTTAAGTCAACTGACAGTATCAAGTAACTAGGTGTGTATTTCGATAGTTATTTGAAATGGAACAACCACTGTGATTATGTGAAAAATAAATTAAGGAAGCTTGTATATAAATTTTATGAACTACGTAATATTCTAGATAAAAGAACTAGCATTAATGTGTACAGAGCTCTTGTCGAATCCAGTTTAAACTATGGAATCATCTGTTGGGACACTGCCCACAGATATTCTCTTAGCAATATAATTATTGCTCAAAAATAGATTTTAAAAATTATAATGTTTAAGTCAACGGGTTACTCTTCTGAGTTATTATTCAAAGAGTCAGGAGTCTTTACTATTTTACAAGTTTACATAAAGAACATCTTAAGAGTTTCTTTAAGTAGAGGCATATGTGGTAATTTCATTGATCATGATGTTGGAACCAGAGCAAATATTAATCGTAATTTAAGCATTCCAATTATTCATTACAATGCCGTACAGGGAAGCCTTAAATATGTAGCCCCTAAAATTATAAATTTTCTAGCATCACAACTTAAATTCAAACCATATATTAATATCAAAAATAAACTTAACGAATGGATTAAAGACAACTGGGAGGTAATTGAGAATATTCTGGTTTTTTTGTAATAACTAGGTGTTTACAGTTTATTTAAAGTTACTTTAGATTAACTAGAATGAAATCTGTTATAGTTCCTGTATTATTGTTTAAATTGTATTCATAATAAGGTTAACGTTGAAGTTTTATTGGACCTACAATAGTTGTTTGTTTATTGTTAGATTCTAAATGGCAATCATGTAAAGTGCACACACAGACCTAAGTCCATCGTGCATCTTTTATTGTATATCAAATACATCTACATAAATACATCAACATTTGTTCTCAAATGATTGTTGTAATGTTCGTTTTAAGCTAGATTAAGTGTCTGTAATTGGCATGAGCTGTAGATACTTGTTACTTGTTATAAATAAATAAATAAATGTTACAACTTTGCAATATGTCTTCTGAATTCAAACATTTCAGGAAGGTTTCATGTTTAACAGGTTGCTACTTATATTTAATTTTTTTTTATTTAAGTAAAGAACTGAATATTTTAAGTGCTTTTGCAAAATACTGGTACTTAATACTGCAAGTAGATTTTTAAAAGTTAAGTACTTAATATTGGTTACATTAAGTACTTTTGCTGAGTATTTATCACAGCTCTGAGAGAAAACTAGTCTTACCTTTGGTATTTGAAGGAGTAAACCCTCTAATCTTTGCACTCCGATTTTCGGATTTGCCGTAAGTGCGTCAAAAATCGTTTGGATTTTTTGCCTAGTTGAATCAGAAACTTTGTGCCCATGACCGTTGCTTAATAATGCACTTCCTGATTGAAAAACTTGACTAACCGAACCTCCCATTTCATAGAGAGTTTATATTATCCATGCTGATATCTACTGTAAAAAATGCATATGATTTAATATATTTTATATAAAATAGATATATAAAATTAACTATTGTATCAGTTTCAAGTCAATTATATACTTAATTAAATAATATTCATTGGTTTGATTGAAACAGTTTACAATAACTAATAAACAAGCATAGAAAATCAAAAATATTTTTTAGTTAAGATCTCTGAATTTAGTTAAATTCTGACATCTAATATGAAGTTTATTAAATACCTCAGAATTTATTAAATTTTGAGTTAAAAGAATTTAAATAAATCACTAATTAGTCACATTATATTAGGGTTTATTTCAATTTTTAAATAGATAGATGCAAAATCAACTTCTAATAATAATCCTATAACAACTAACCCAGCAGGATATAACTGAAATTCTAAAAAAACTGTCAACAATCAATGATACAAGAATTATGATAATTCCTTCTAAACAGGATTATCTCAGAATGCTTTAATGTTCCCAACTGATCCCTTAAATGCAAAATTAATAGAAACAATTAGATGCAAATCTAAATAACGAAAACGGATTTCGTCAAGTCTCTGAGTAGTAAAGCTAAGAAGTATCGCAGGCGCAACACAACGTTGCTATCTTACTCACCTTAAAGGATATTTCTCAATTTACCTTTAAGTTATATTAAAAAAAGGATATTCTGATCTTCTTGAGGGTAGTAGAAGTATTTAATAATAAAAATAAAATTTTCATATTTATTTTTAAAAAAACTCAGTTTAGGGCTGTAAACAGATATGGAAATTTTTCATCTGACTTTCAGCCAGTATTAAGGTAGCGCTTTAAGTAATTTATTTGGTATTTGCAATTCTATGTGAAGAATATTATATAAATTATCCCAATTACTCAAGTGGGAGCTGCTGGTGAAACAGAAGGAAAAAATTGTTATATAGATTCACTAATTTCTGCTATTTCAATCTATTATAAAAATGTAATCATATAGTACACCATACAATGGTTTAATCTATGGACACTATAAAAAAACATATTAAAATACAAAATACAAAATTTATGTTAATTAATGTTATCAAAAAAAGCTGGAGAAAAGCATTATTAAAGATACTTTTAAAATTTCCCAATGCTAATAGAAAATATAAGATACAAAAATTCTATTAACAAAGCAATGTTAGAACAAATTCAAAAAACTATACAACACTTATTTAAAATCAATAAAATATGGCTCTATACCTGGGCAACCATAACAGACTAAATTAAAATAGAAGTACAGATTATTACATAATAAAATTTAGAATTAAGTTCTATAATTACTATTAAAATAAATACTTAGTACAATAATAAAAAGACAAATTCATATAGTTATATACATATACGTATAGTAACTCATTCAAAACTACCTTGAATATACTAATGATCAAATCAAATAATTTATTTAAGTATTTAATATAACGTATAAGTCCTTACGTCAAATTTCAAATTCAAATATATTTTATTCACCATAGAAGTTTTTACAAGAAGTACAAACTTATTAGGTTAGTCAATTGAAAAGAAGTTTTTAAATAAATATGGCTAACAGTTGCAGTCAAGTTTACAACTTAAAACTACTACATGGAAAATAAAAAGAAAATGTATTGGCATCCTCACTGAAAAATAGGCAATACGCAGGCACAAAATTATACAAACAAATTACATTCACTATTAGAAGTTACCAAACTAGACAAAACAATTCAAAAATCGGTAACGAATAAATAGTAAAATAAGACTTAAATATCACGCCCACTTCCACAGCCCATAATGTCTCATCTTCTAGTCATCAAGATGTCAATATAGATATCCCAAAGAGCCGGGGGCTGTCTCCACCAAAGCCTCAATTATTGGAATCACCAGTGACATTTGTGCCTGAAGAGGATAAGTCAGTCATAATTGGCTGACAGGGAGGCCATAGCAGCTGGTAGGTCATTGGCACTGGAGGGCTCTAAATTAAGCATGGAGAAAACTGCAAAGAAAGATGATTTTTTGCAGTTTGATCGAATGACTCCACCAAGAGTGCGGCTGTCCCAAGATTCGGATAAAGCAAATGGTCGCTATATATTAGCCAGATTAAGGGATCCTTCCTTACTAAAGACCTTAAGCTATTTCTTGCTTATCTACACGACCAGCCATCTAGTGTGTGTTTTGAGGGGCATACAAGTACTAGCATTAAATTATTGCTAGCTTCAGAAGGCCTTCCCAGTGACAAGGAATCCCTGCGCAAGCTGTATTATCGCTTCCACGATGCCTATGGGATTGGTTCATCTGAAGTGGACTCAGACCTTGCAGCGTATAGATCTTTCTAAAAAATTTTACGACTCCAAAAAATTCGTGAAAGTACTGGTAAATATTATTCTAGTGGTTCACCATCAAAAAGTAAAAATTTTTAGTCAATATGACGCGAAAAGAGGATCTAGCACCCTCTAAAAAATTGACCAATAGCAATTTTAATCTTTTTTTTCTTAATATTCAGTCCTTAAGACATAAAACAGACGAATTATATCTTTTGTTAGAAGAGCTAAATTTTCCAGAAGTCATTGCCATCACTGAGCACTGGCTAAATATCAATCAACCTGTTTTTATTAAAAACTATACCACAATTGCCAGATTTAATAGAACTAATTTAACTCATGGAGGCACCATGATAATGTCTTCAAACAACGATTTTTCCGAAATATCAAAGTATAATCATTTATTATCTGAAAAAGTATTTGAATTTTCTATCGTTTATCACAATACTTATGACCTTTATATTATTTGTATTTATAGAACACCTGATGCTGATGTGCAATTATTCTGCCATAACCTTCTAAGTTTGCTCGAGTCCCTTCCTGTAAAAAGCAAATTAATCTTATGTGGCGATTTCAATATTGACTTTTCCAGTGTGTGTGCTGCTCAGGAATGTCTTCAGTCCATCTTTGAGTCATTAGGAATTGCCATGCACGTCAACTCACCAACCAGAATTACTAAGACAAGTGCCAGTACTATAGATTACGTTGTGTCTTCTTTCGATCCTAGCTCCGTCGAATGTAATGTCTTAAGTCCAGGTTTCTCCGATCATGAAGCAATTTTCACAAAATTTTCAATTACATCCAAAGCTAAAAATTCCTCTAGACAAGTAGGCCGTAAATTTCATTAATTTCAAACACCTATGTCAAATAACTGACTGGGACTCTCACACTTATGATGTCGACACTGAATTTTCTCGTTTTATAAAAACTCTAACTAATATAGCTTCTGAATCTTTTCCTCTTAGGCCTATCAAAAATAAAAGAAGTAAACCCTGGTCCACTAAAGGTTTACGTATATCTTCTAAGAACATGCGGTCACTATCTCATTTAAAGAAATTTTCGGACAGTGTCTTTTTTCATAATTATGTAAAATCATACAGAAAAATTTATCATAAAACTATTAAAGCCGCCAAAGATATTTATTACAATAATAGACTTTCTAACGCCAAAAATGTAGCTAAAGAAACCTGGTCTATCGTAAATGATTTAAGAAACAAAACTCCTTTATCCAGCATTATCCTTACCTCTCCTGAAGACCTAAACAATTATTTTGTAAATGTAGCCAAAGATTTGACTAAATCCGTATCTCAATCTAATGACCCAATTTCATATCTCTCTAATCATAGGGTAAACCTGCACAGTTTCTTCTTTTCACCAGTAGTTTTATCAGAACTTCGTAGTACAATTAATGATATCAAAAATAAATCTTCTTCGGGAACTGATGGGCTTACTTTAAAAATGTATTCAAGTCTGCCGGAATGCACACTAGAGCATCTGACTACTTTGATAAATATGTCTTTCCAAAATGGTACTTTTCCAAGCTGCCTTAAAACTGCAATAATCATACCTCTTCACAAAGGAGGTGTTTCAGAAGAAGCCCAATTGCACTTCTCCCTACGCTATCTAAGATCATCGAAAGACTGGTTAAAAAAAGGCTTTTATCATTTCTGTCTAGATATGAAATACTTACAAAACATCAATTTGGATTTCTAAGTAACAAATGCACAAGCGATGCCATGTTTTCCCTTCTTAATAGAGTTTACCCCAGCTTAAACAACCATCACGCTACGGCAACAATTTTCTGTGATTTTTCCAAAGCTTTCGATTGTGTGAATCATAATATATTAACTAACAAACTGCAGTACTATGGATTTAGAGGGGCTCCTCTCAATTGGTTTAAGTCATATCTTAGCAACAGAAATCAAGTTGTGAAAGTTGACAACAGGATGTCTTCATGTAGGCCAATGGAATATGGAGTGCCTCAAGGCTCGGTACTAGGCCCTATCTTGTTTTTTCTGTTCATAAACGACATGGCTAATTTAAACATTAGTGGAAAAATATGTCTCTTTGCGGACGATACCAGCTTTACGTGGAGCCACCCAGATGTCACGGACCTACATAGGATTGTATCTAATGACCTAATCACCATTAAATCCTGGTGCGATTCTAATCTCCTATGTTTGAACATCTCTAAAACGAAAGTCTTGTCTTATAAAAACACGCTGCAACCCTTTGACCTTAATGGCACCACTATTGATGTCGTAAACTCTGTAAAATTTCTAGGGCTTCTTGTAGATGATTCTTTAAAATGGGATCCACATATCGACGCTTTATCAAGGAAGTTAGGTTCTGCTTGCTTTGCGTTAAGATCTGTTTCCGAGGAGCTTAGCTTTTCTACCTCTAGAACTGTTTATTTTGCTCTTGTTGAGTCGCACCTCAGATATGCTATTCCATTCTGGGGTACATGTTGTGCGACTCAATTTGATCGAATTTTTATACTACAAAAAAGAGCTGTTCGTTACCTACTGAGACTTAACAGTAGAACTCACTGCCGAGATTTCTTTAAAAGATATAAAATACTAACCCTTCCTTGCTTATTCATTTTGGAATCGGTTTGCTTAATTCGTAAGCACGCACCTGCTCTATTAGAGAGACCTTCTCACAACTACCCTCTCAGAAATACTGAGCACGATCTCTATCTTCCAACCCCACACTCAGAGTTAATTAAAAGATCAGTAATCTACAATGCAAAAAAAATGCATAATCACCTGCCATTTAACATCAAATCCATAATATCTCTGACTTCATTTCGCAAGGCTTTGAAATCATTCTTACTGGAAAGAGCCTTCTACACCGTGAACGAGTTTTACAACACATAATTTTATCCTTATGAACTTCTAGTGTGATAGTTGCCATTACCAACCATTTTTACCGAACTTTGTATATGTATTTTTTTAATTGTTTCGTACTTTTTTATTTTTTACTTTGCTTTTTTATTTTTTTACATTATATTTATGAAAATGTTTATAACATAGTACGACTGACAAAGTACATTTCTAATGTACTTCTTTTAGGATTCTATAATATTAATATTCTAAATTCCTGATTTAAATATTATTTTTCTATAATATTTATGATGTGTTTTTGTCTTGTTTTGTTTGCTAATTTTGATGTTTGTAAACTATTTTTTTATAACAGCTTTGTCCACAAAATTGTAAAATTTTTTTTGACAATAAAGCATTTATTTAAATAGTAAGTACAATATATACATTACACGAAGTCAAAATGAGGTTTTTTTCAAACAAGTTTCCCCTAGTGCTCCAAAAATTCTTCCACTGAATAAAATACATTTTTAATTAAGAAGTCTTTTAATTGATTTTTTATTGACTTCTTATTACTTTGGTTGCTCATAAGCGCGCTGAACTTATTAAGACATTTAATACCTATATACTCTGGAGACTTCTGAGACAGTGATTTTACAATATGTAGAAAATTCTACAGAAGTTTTATTGCCCTTTTCAGAAAGAAGTTGTAGGTTTTTATGCTTAATTAATATGTTAGTATCAGCCGTGTATAGGACCATGCGGTCTGCTGTTGTGCAAAACTGTTTCTTGTCATTAACATATATGTTGAACAACAGGGGTCACAGTATTGAACCCTGCGGTACGCCAACCTTTTAATCCTGCAATCAAACTTGACCCCATCAATCACAACCATTTGCTTATGGTTTTCCAGTTAGGATTTTATCAAAAAATGGGCTTTGCCACGAACGCCAATGGCAGCTAATTTATCCAGCAATATTCTGTGATTGACAGTGTCAAAAGCCTGGCTCAGGTCACAAAAAATACCCAATACGTGGCCCTTTCCATCTAGAGCTCTATAAATGAAATCCAACCAATCTTTGATAGCTGTCGTAGTTGACCTATTTTTACGAAACCCAAGGGGGGTTTATAAGAGTATGTTAAAAATTTTAATTTATAATTTAGACATACATGCTACACAAAAACAATGTAGGAACTATAGAGACTACAGACAACAAAAACATTATTATTGATATATAATATAAAAATCACTATTACAACCATAGACACACGATAACACTTTAAATTAAAATATGGGTACATTACTTGCTAAATATTTACTTCCTAAAAATATCTTTATAACTGACTAATTTAGAAGTTGGCAACTGTCTTGTCCCATGAGGAAGTTTATTGTAGAATAGGGGTGCAAAGTAATTTATAGATCATAATAGGCTTTATCCACCAGCCTATTTTTTAACTCTTTTCAAAAGAAATGAGTTGTAGGTAAAGACTTAACAAGAAATGGTAGATAATTAAATACAGGGATTTCTTTGTGAGTGCAAAAGTTGGAATTCGAAGAGGTAGTTCACCTGTTTGTCTTGGAAGATGAGCTGGGTTGAGGTGCAACAATGCATTTTTGTTCTTAAACACCAGGCTAACTGTTTCCTTAATGAACAGTGATGTTAGTGTCAATATTCTTTGCTGAATGAACAAAGGTTTACAAGAATCTCTAGTTTTGCCTTATACAAATATCTAACTGCACGTTTTTGTAAAACGAAAATAGTTTCAAAGAGACCCCGGTTACAAACACCCCAAAATGCAATTCCATAACGCAGTCTTGATTCCATTAGAGCAAAATAGACCTTTCTGCCAACTGATGCATCCAATTCTCTTACTATTGTTCTTATTGCATAACAAGCAGAAGCTAATTTTTTTGTTCAAATATGCAACATAATCTTCAAACCTCAAGACACAGTCGAGCAAAAGACCCAAGAATCTAACCTCATTAGAATTTGAGAAAGGATCAGATGTAAATGATGTCAGACTTACTACACATTTAAAACTGATGACTTAAGTCAAACCACTCCTTTATCCTGACTAAAAAATAAATAAATAAAAAAAATTAGATGCTTTAGGACCTGACTTATTTCTGAGTGCCATTAATCTGGGGTGTCATCTGCAAAAAGAGTCAACACTCACTTAGTATAAATGTTTGTTATATTGTTTACATAAAGTAGAAAAAGTACCAAGCCCAGTACAGAACCCTGTAAAGTAGAGCCAGTGTTACCATTGTCTCAATTGATCAGGATTTTTACCTGAAAGTGAAATGGAATACAATATATACAGTGTGTCTCTTTAATGCTCCACTACAATCTTTTTTTAATTTTCTGAACTACTCATTCAAATAATAAAATAAGGTTTCTATTAGGGCTCCTAAATACCAAAGGGTTAAATACCTAGCTTTATATCCATCCACTGGGTCAGCAAATGTTAACTGCCAAATTACCAAGGTGGCACGGCACTATGTTTGAACTAAAAGAATTGAAATAAAAAGAATAGTTCATGCTAGTACACAAGGTGCTACAGCATTAAATTGATTAAAACATAAGCCAATTAAACAATGTCCTTTCTGAACACCTTTAATAATTTATAAGCTTTGCTTACAAGTTTCTACAAGGTTTCCTCAAAAAATATAGCTTGCCCTACTTCTTGCTAGACATAATCTATTGAGATTCTATTGTTATGTAAAGAGATATTTTAGATTTGTTGACTGAAATATGCAGATTCGACTTTTTACTAGGTAGGATGCACAAATACAACTTTTAGATATGAAAACAATAAATTATTGCTGAAGCCGAAAAAACAAATATTTGTAATAAACTAAACAGGTCACTCACGTTTTGGTCTGAAAAACACTGGACACCTGATGTCACGAAACCAAACCATAATAAAAATAAACGCAAATCATTACCACTGGATTATGTGGGATTTTATTTACTATGAAGTGAACACAATGAACGGTAATATATAGAAAGTTTCACCCTGATTTTATTATGTATTTAATTTAAACAAACGACACCCTTGTACGCATTAAAACGCAAAACTATAGTTTCACGGAAAGTTTTCATATCTTGGAGATAAAAAAAAACAATTTAATTACACATTTACGCAAACACTAACGTCTACTCCCTAATACTCCCCGCGACCCGCAATCGATTGACGCAGTAAGTAGCGCAACAGAATACAACATTTTGTTTATATAAAATAGAAAAACGTTTATTGCAAATTTTATTATGTTTAAACAACATTATTAAGTGAAGTATGGAATTACGAATTACGAGAATTTAACTTTTTTTCTTGGTAAAAATCAAAATAATTTCAGTACAATTACAATTAGATCAACTTTCTGTAAAATATTTAATGTACACAACCCTTTGGGTCAACTGTTCTACTATCGGCGTTTTGGCGGAAAGTAACTAGCAACATTCAACAACCTAGCAACATTCAACAACCTTCTTAGAGTTGTGCTACAAATGATCTTATTCTCCACTTCATTGTTACGTCACGTGTTAACCATTGTGTTAAAAAAACTGGTACTTTTTTTTAATTGTATTTCTGGAACTATTATAATTTACATTTGTACAATGTTACCTTGGCTAGATGTCAATTTTTTAAAAGCCTTTTTTTTAATTTTTTATGTCAAGTCTTTTGGCTGTGCTACGTGGCAGCCTTCGAGCCCAATTTGATATCCTGTAAGGCCAGAGCGTACTCTTGGAAGCTCTATTTCTTTAAAAATAAATTTTAACATTTGAAAAGTACCAAGTTTTAGCTTTTTATTTAAACCTACTTTCGGTGTCGCGCGCATAACCTTTACTTTTAGATCTTAGCAGACTCCTCCCACTTCCAGAACTACGTCCCCATCCGCCCGCAAGTTTTTGTAGAAACGTGCAGACAAGCAGAAAAGATTATAGGAATTTTGACCCAGTTAGTTGTCTTAAAAATTTCTGCGTTAACTCCATAACAAAAAGTACTAGTAAACACAGGATTGAAGGATGGTACCATGGTACTATTATATAGCTAAATTTAAAAGCGCGTTCAAAGCAGAAGATACCCATTTTCTTGGTTCTGTTTAAACAGTAAGGAAGGTGAATAGGCTGTTCGAATGTATTAAAGAGTCAGTGACTACCAACGTAAATGAAAAAGACATATTAGTAGTTTGAAATAGGGCAGAGATTATATAAGTGCGTAAAGTATATGGAAAAATGTTATTTTTTCAGACGCAAAACATTTAAATTCAGGACAAATAGTATGATATATAATGGAACGGGTAAATAAATGTAGTTCAGTGTACCCCCACCGATTTTAACGATTTTTTGGTACACTAATAGATTTAGGGTGCTGACGTTTTCGTTACCGAGTATGCACACGAACCAGAGCATACATTTTGGCATTCGAAAAGTCTGGATATTAACCCTACTTAAGAGTATGATGGAAAAAGCAAAGCTTAACTGTAGATTGAGAAACTCTGTTAAACTACAACAAACGATAAAAATTGGAATCAATTCACGGGAAATACCTTAAACACTTAAGTTTGGCGTTGTTTTTAGCATATCTAGGTTGTTACATATGATATATATATATATATATATATATATATATATATATATATATATATATATATAATATATAAGGGTAAATACTAGAATAACCGTTTAATAACTTTTTGCAAAATATTTTTTATAGTAGAGTGTTTAGATTGTTCTTTATTGTGGCTGTTTTTAAAATAATTAACTTTTGTTTTTAATAAATATTTTTTTTTATTATGAAAGCAGTTACATACTAGCCCGCATAAAAGTATAACAGTAGTAAATATACTGTTCCCCGTTATTTGAGCAGAGTTGACTTCTGAGCACACATTTACAAACGATCAGCATATTTTAAAAAATGTAATTTCAAGTATCATTATCATAGCTCCGTGACTAAGCTACAATTAAGGTCAAATTATCCTGTACCAGATTATTCTTTCCAACGCATTGGTGCATGATTGCTAATTAAACGCCTAAACTAAAACCTTCGTGCTTCGTGTGCTTATTTTTGAGAGTTCATAGTTCAATTTTCTTCTATTTACATTTTTTCTGTTCATGTGATTGGCCACAGCTTCCAGGACCATTCGGCCAATGGTGCTTTTCGTCTGGGGTTTCGTCAGAATTGAGGCGGCTTTCCGCGATGATTTAAACCTTATTCCATTTGAAGAAGCTATATTTTGGGATTATCGGTTAACGGCCTTTCTAGAAAGAGAATAGACGCTGTGAACGTGTGAGACCTAGTTTCTCCTGCATTCTATCCCATTTGTCCGCCCAATTCTATAAAGAATATTAGCAGAATAGCCACTATGTGGTGGGAGTTGGAGGGGTAAGGGGCTAGCTTGAAAGAAAAGGTCATCCCGTGATACCCTCTCAAGGGGCATTTAGTGGCAGCCCAGCTCTGGAAGGGTCTCTCCAGCTCGTACCAAGCTCCGGATAAAGAGCAATCTGGTAAGTTGCGAAGTGCAGTGCCAAAAACATAAATTGGAATAACATGTGATACTGGCACAGACCAATGAAGTACGCTCCTGATAAAACTAAGGATCTTTACATTCTCCGCACTCCAATTCCTTGTTACGGCGAGGTTTTCCGCTCTGTGCTGTCATTACACCGGAAAAAAGTATGACGTCCTTTTACATGTTTACATTTAGGGTTGTCAACCGTCCTCCTACAGAGGATTGTCTATCTTTGGGTTAACCTTCTTTGGACTAATAAATCCTCTGCAGTCCCGTACTACTAAGGAGGCCTCTATATACCCTTCTTAAAGATCCCACATTTGACATTTTATATAATTGAACCAAGTAAAATCAAAAATAATGAATATTGATGTAGTTGTATTCAGAATAAATTCTTATCTTTTTAATCTACCAAAATTCCAATCCATTAAAAAAATCCGTAATTTCTTAAGTTTGGAAATATTCAACTTTAACTTTTGCCCGTTTCTAACATTTCCAGAGTTGGCTATCTTAGTTACATTCAAAATTTCAGACATGCGTTCTGCTGTATCCTCAACAACCTTAGCTTCAATTAATTTATTATTGTCTAAGTAAAGTGGTAGTAAAGTAAGATTTCCATCCTCTTCTACATAGCTAAGACACAATTTTCAGCATAGACTTTTTTTATTATTTCTGCTGGTCACAATTATAGTTTGCTCAAATATACTATCAAAAATATAATGTATTTTAATATATATTACACAGTAAACCAAACTTTTTCACTTCAGTAGTATTAACAATAACGAAATATATGTTGATATTTGTCCCTCAATCATGTAGAAGAGGATGAATATCTTGCCTTGCTGCTAAATAAACACTTGTTCTTTCATAATTCTTACAAATATGCCTGACGTCAAAAGATAACACAAAATAAAAAGACAAAATTTTACAATCTTTCAACAATTTTGTACAATAAAATGTATGGTAGACCCTGGCTGTCCACGTGTTATGACGACACTTTCACTATGACGTCAATCGAATAATTTACCGCAACCGGGAAAAAGAGCAGCAGCCTCTAGCGGCAAACTTTTGGCAGAGTAGCGATTTGCTAATCCAGATCACAAAAACTGCGAAAAAAAAGTATATCAACAACCTCCAAACTTGAAAAGAACAACCTAGGCTTAATAATCGTTATTTATTTTTGTTTATTAACTAAATTTATATTTATTCAATGGTTAAAAGTGGAATGGGAGATAGAGATTGGAGACCTTTCGTATACGGGGGCCTCGCGAGTTGTGTTGCCGAGTTCGGTAAGCGTAATTTTACTTATGTACAGGCAAACCTATAAATAAAACATTACCAGTTGAAAATTTGTTAAAAAAAGTTTTTGTCTGTGTTTTGGATTGCTAATGTAAGTAAGAAACATTCCATTCTGTTTACGTATTCGTGATTGGTATGTAATTGTAATTTTACAAGACAATAAGTACTAACACATTTAGATATAATAATTTGCAAAAAATTGCATACTGGATATAATACCATGATATGTTAAGCCTTTAATAAACTATATTGTAGTTGATACTTATTTATAAGTTATTTATGTTTATGGATTCTTATTACAGTTTTATACTTATCAGGGACGCCGGCAATAAAAAGTCCTTTCTACCTTCTGCATATGAAATTGAAAATTTAAACAAAAAAGGCTGACATTTTTTAAAAAAGGAAGGCAACAAAATATTCGATTAAAGAAGGAACTAGCTTCCTGGTCCATAATCTCAGAGTTATCTCAAAGTTTAAACTTTTGTTGCCTCTAAACTGTTCAAGGTAATGAAATACATAAAGACAAGAATGACAAAAAATATCATTCAGGGATAATTAATTAAAGTTCTGTTAGATCTTTACCCATGCGTTATCAATCTCGATTAGTATTACCTAAATCAATAATGAAAGATAAGGATGAAACAGGAAATATTGTCTTACAAAAAAAGATTAAATTATCAAAAAGGATTTGCTAGACAAATACATCAACATAGGCAAGCCTGGAAAGTCAAGTTCTTTTGAAAGCTACTTTTATTGTATTTTTGGTAGCTGGTAAGTGCTGTTATTTGTATCATGGTAATTTAATTTATAAATATTATTTATATTTATATCAACTTCCATAAAGAATGTGGACTTTATTTTGACTAATCCACAAAATTTTGATTTGATTAATTTGAAAATCAATGATGAAGCATGGGTAAAGATCTGACAACTGTAATTAATTTTTTATTCACAAATTTTTGTGCTGTGATCTTGGTTAAAGTTTGGGTGTCATAATGACATCATTTTTAGTGTCAAAATGACACATTTTTTCAGAGTAAGCACTCTAACGGATTCATTATAGTCCTAGGATCGTAAGGGATTCTTTATAGCTCTAAAACAATGAACTTAGCAAGAGAAAAGGTTGTCTTTTGAGAATATTGGTATTGAATTGTATTAAAAACAATCATTTAGTGGTATCCTATGGAATTAGCCTCGGCTAACACCTTATCTGATAATATTCGCGGCCAGTCAATCCATATAACATATCTAAATTTATTGTGTGAACTGAACCCACATATTTGTAGTTTTTTGAAATTCAAATGATATCCTATGATGTACTGAGTATATCTCACCTTTTTAACCAATAATCACTAAAAAGAGCGCGTCAACAAAATGTCGGGTCTATATTAAAGCAAGAATTTTTTTTAACAAAACCTATATTGTTAGGTAAATCTGCCCCATTAGCATAAGGTTAGCCTAGGTTTATCAGTGAAACCATCATTAATGTCTGTGGTATATATTTCCAGAAAATCAGGCGAGTTTGGCAACACTGCACATAACTTTGTTTCATGATTTTGTATAAAATGTGTAACATTATGGTAAAAAAAAGAATCAAAATTCTAAAAGGAAAAAAGTAAATATTTTCTCTTTGAAAAAAGTATTCTTTGTCAATTAAAAAAAATAGTTTGTGTAAACTCATCAACCTTCTAATCTAATAATATAAAAATAGTTGATTTTCAATATTAAGTACCTATTTTTTACTTTGACTAGTTTTAAGATTTAATTTATTTTAGAAGAAGTGTCCATTCAGCTTCTTCTCAGTAGTGTACTTCTAAATGTTTTATTGTAATCACATTAATATCCCTACTTTCCAAGCCCCAATTTCTTATTCATTTTTTTGGAATTATGAGGGTATCTATTGTTGGAATTTGTATTGTAATGATGATTGTTGAATTAAATAAATAAAAAACCCTGTTCTATTGTTACATGAATGAAAGATATAACATTCTTGGTGGAAAAACGAAAAGAATGAAGTCTTCTTATATCTAATTTAAATCCGTAACGTTTTGTAACATTTCTTGAGCAATTCAAAATAAATGAACTTTTAATAAGCTTGCTGGGGACACAGATAAGATGTATTTATAAATTTCTTTTGAAAATAATTGGTCTTTGTAGATAACAATTTGTTATTAACAAAATCACTGAATTTATGTATGAAAAATCACTCAATAAGAAAAAACTTCTTTATCTTTATTAGAACTTAAAATTATAATAAAGTGATGTGGGTATCTTTTAGTGCAGAAGTAATGTAATTTTTAGTAAGAATTGCTTTTTTTTTAACTGTATGCTTTTTGAGGAGGTTGATGGGAGGAAAATAAATTTTTTTCTATTTTCACATTTACCTTGGAATTATCAGTTTATTTTATTTATTGTCTTGATCAGAGACAATAACAAGAATTGGTTTATGTTTGTTTAATTTGGGAGTATCAGAGTTATTAAAACTTCTTTTTAATTGAATAAAATATCACTGGGTTTTTAGAAAAACCCCTTTAAATATTTTGTCTGAATATGAAGGTAAAAAGATATATATATAGACAAACTAAGCATCAGAAACAAACAACCTCAGCTCTATTCTTACATCATCAGGAAACCAGCCACAAAATAAATTTCAGTGGGTGTGGAGAGACTGCCAATATAAGAACATTATAGGATCAGAATAATTCGGGAAGCCATAGAAATTGAAAAAAAAGGTGATTTGAATTTGAAAAGGGATGAATCATTAAAACTACCAACAGCAGTCTTAATGGCGAATCTCAAATCTATATTTTTAACTGTTCAAAATTTATACTAAGAAATTTTACAGTCCTCAATTCAGAATGTCGTCAACAATTAAAAGCTTCTCTATATTTATTATTATAAGTTACTATCATACACCATATGTCAAACATCTGAAACCCTAATTGATCACCGAGATGGTCACCGATGATTAGTATAAGCATAACAGCCTACACACTATAAATTGCACAGCATTTCAATGTGGATTTTCTTGCGAACCGCTGAACGAATTTTGATGATTTTTTTTTTAAATGGAGATTTGTGTATCGCTAAAAACGCCGCGATGTGAGTTTTTATTAAAATTTTAGTTTTGAGCATATACAGGGGCCAACAATGAGAGTAGTTTTTTTCCAGAATATTTGAAACACCCTGTGGATCGTTTCAGCCGTAACAGCGGGTATACGCTTGATGCAAATTATAGCCCCATGTTTTCTTAACAATTTGGTTTTTGTTTCATGTCAATATCGCTATTTTTAAATGAAATACAGAGCAAAAGATTAAAGCGCACTAGTTTATTTTAACAATTCAACATCTTAAAATAGGGTAGGCCAAGAAATAAACAAGTTTGACAAACTGTCATGTTTGTTTATTATGTGTCAATTTTATCTTTGAAAAGTGTTAAAATTTTGGCAATGCATGGAGCGTCAAACAAGGAATTTGTCTCATGACTAATGCGTAGCAGCAATTATATTGACCGAGGAAGGATTAAACTACCATGCTATAGCTGAGAGACTGGGAGTTTCTCATTCATCAATATCGCGCGTTGTACACCGTTTTGAGCAAACTAACGATCATAACTGACGCCATGGGCAAGGAAGGCACCGAGGAACAACAGCAAGAAATCTTCAGGTAAAACTAAAAGCTACACATAACGCCCAAATAAGTGTATCCACTGTAAGAAGACGACTTGCAGAACAGAATTTAAGATTCCGAATTCCAGCAAGAGGGCCGGGATTAAACGCTAACCATCGTAGAGCGAGACTGCAATTCGCCAGGCAGCATGTAAACTGGAATCTTTAGGATTGGGAGCGAGTCTTGTTCACGGACGAGTCGAGGTTTTATTTGTACTGCTCCGACCGACCCGTACGAGTACTACGCAGGCCAAATGAGCGTTATTCACAGACATTCGTCAAACCAGGCTATTTAATGGAGGTTCTGGAATGGTTTGGGGAGGAATTTCTTTGACTGCCCGAAGAGTACTTATTTCTCTATGTGGTGGTCCATTGAACAGTGACCGGTACATTACTGACATCTTATCCGAACATATTGTTCCTTTTGCTCCTTACATAGGCCAACATTTCTTGTTAATGCACGACAATGCAAGACCCCACGTTGCTCATATAGTGCAAGAGTATTTAAGTGAGGTGGGTATTGAAACTGGACTGGCCTGCAAATAGTCCAGACCTCAACTATTGAAAATTTGTGGGACATCATAGACAGACAACTTAGAAACCATCAGCCCTTACCAGCCTCTCTTGACGACATTCAAAATTTTGTCACAAATTTATGGAACGACATTTATCAAGAGCAGATTAGAAGCCTTGTGTCTAGTATGAGTCGTCGATGTGAAGCCGTTATTCAGAGTGGAGGCGAAAACATGCGATATGGATATTCTCAATTTTTTTCTAACTTTGTCCTTGCCACCAATATTGCTTTTATTGTTATTTTTAAGCTGTTAAATTGTTAAAATAAACTAGTGCGCTTTAATCTTTTACTCTGTATTTTATTTAAAAATAGAGATATTGACATGAAACAAAATCCAAATTGTTAAGAAAACATGGGGCTATAATTTGCATCAAGCGTATACCCGCTGTTACGGCTGAAACGATCCACACGGTGTTTCAAATATTCTGGAGAAAAATTACTCTCATTGTTGGCCCCTGTATATGCTCAAAACTAAAATTTTAATAAAAACTCACATCGCGGCGTTTTTAGCGATAAACAAATCCCCATTTAAAAAAAAAATTCATCAAAATCCGTTCAGCGGTTCTCAAGAAAATCTACATTGAAATGCTGTGCAATTTATAGTGATGCGTTAATTTTGATGCGTAGTGTATATATATATATATATATATATATATATATATATATATATATATATATATATATATATATATATATATATATATATATATATATATATATATATATATATATATATATATATATATATATATATATATATATATATATATATATATATATATATATATATATATATATATATATATATATATATATATATATAGATATATATATATACATATATGTATGTGCTTGCTACAATTCAAAAATTTCTCAAAATTCACCCCTAACCCTGATTGAACTGATTTTTACACCAGTCTCTAGAAGAAAGAAAGACGTTTATTTGCGTATTTACTTGATTCATCTAGAATCATAGGGAAAGATAAGAAAACAAATCTGCAATTTTATTTCTAAATGGATCCAGACAGAAAATAACTTATTTTTTTTGTAGGCACATTTCCCATTGATACCACTAAAACCAGATTGCAAATTCAAGGACAGAAATTAGACAAAAATCATGCCAAATTGAAGTATAGTGGAATGGTAGATTGTTTTTTTAAGATTATTAAGCAGGAGGGATTTCCATCTCTTTATTCAGGGTAAGATATTAGAAAAATCTGTTTGTTGGGAATTTCTTTCTTTTTATATTGGGTTATTTTTTTGGTCAGCTTGAAGTGGGTATTTTAAATATTCCATCAAATAAACAGTGTGTTGTTACTGCCATTTATATTATATGAAATCTCATAATATTGACAAGTCGTGTATTTTTGAATATCCAATTTTTGTTTAAATATAAACGTTTATTTACTTATTAACATGATATCAGATTAAGTTTGTTTACATTAATTATTAACATAAAACTCTAAGAATGTTATGATAGGAATTATGATTCTTAAAAATAAAATATTTTAAAAATTAATAGCTCTACTGATATAAAAATACCAGTTGCCAATCGTTAGCAGTAACAATTATCACATTCATTTGATATTAAAAAAAATCCTCCATCAAAGTTAAAAGTCATGGGACATTATTAAACTTGATTTTTGATATTTAAAAATGCATGACTTTCTTAAAAATATTATTGATTGTGGCTTCTGTTATGTTTAATGGTGGAGATTTGAAATAAATTATTTTTTATCAACAACCTTAAGGCGATCTTGGTAGATTTAATACTGTTCAGCAGTAGGTTATTTTGTACTTCATTTGGCCAGGAATTTGGCAACCGAAGGTTATTTGAACATATCTATTTATGTATGTAATGTATTATTTAATTTAATATAAAGGGTGTCCTATTAATGTGTTCCAGTCGTTAGCTCACTTACTATAATTATAGATAGGCTTACAACAAGTTGTTATGTATTTGTAGAATAACAATAGTGTGAACATTTTAAGAATTTTGAAAAAACAGAATACCTTGTAACTTTTCGCGTTTTTGAAAGATCTTTAAAGTTTTAAGCATATTTTATACCTCACATCTAAACTAGTTTGACAGTGAATGACAAATGAATAAATGAATGTTGGCATTCCAGGCATTTCAATTGATCCAGAGTAGATAAAGAATATCATATAAAGATAAGTGCACTTCAAACAGCTAAAAGAAAGAATTTTGTAGAGTTATTCTTCAAATTTTAATAAATGCATAAATGCACTAAAATAAATTGAATTCATAAAATAAGTAATGTGTTTTGTCTTATAGTAGATTGAGCTATGTGGCTATAGTATGGTCCCTGCACTATGAGGTGTGGTGATTGGTAGAAAAACGATGTAAGTTCTTAAATCGGATACTGGGTTTTACAAAATCATTAATATTTTTTAATCCCCAAGAACAGTTCCAATTTTGATGATTTTTTTTTTAAATGTTTGTATATATGGTTTAAAACTTTGTGGGGCATATAAATATATATACAGCGTGTGTGTAATTTTAGTTAACAAATGGAAAACTGTTTTATTATTGACTTAAACCAAAAAAGTTTTGAAAGTTTGATATAGAAAAAAAGTGTGAAATCCAAATTTCTGAGATAGCTGAATTAGAGAGCATAAAAATATGAGTTACAAAGTCATTTAACATCTTTTTGGAAGTTGTGAAGTGTTTGGGTCACATATATTTTTTTAATCATATTTTTAAGATAAGCTAAAGGTTTTGGTAAAGTTATTAATAAAAAAAGTAGCATTGTTGGAAAGGAATTATACAAGGTGATCGGCAATCGGCCAAGAGAAATAGCTGGAGATTGTTTTCAAGTTCAAGTCGCTAGGGGGCGTAACGGTAACTTAAAAATGGAAATGCCGATTTTCTCTTGAATTTTACTCATTAAGGTTTTTTTGTCATAATTTGTAGAGGAGAGAAAGTGACAATGATGAAGTGAAAATTATTTTCACTGTCATTTCAACTAAGCCTACAATTGTAGAAAAACCATAAAAGCTATTTCTTGTTTTCTTTTTTAGTTTTTCTAAAATTGTAGGCTTAGTTAAAAATAATTTTCTATTCATCATTGTCACTTTTTCTCCTCTACAAATTGGTGAGATTAATTTTTCAATCCGACGTTTCGGGTGGCCATCAACACCTTTGTTAATTTAAATACGGACCTGGATTTTTTATTTCACTATTCGATACCTTTTATAACTTTAAATTAAATTATGACAAAAAAATCCGATCATACCATTTGATTTTTTTGAGGAAATCCGTATTATTTGAAGAATTACGAAAAAAACGCCATCTAGTGACCACTAATAAAATCATTACGGTACAGTTAATAGCTCTACGTGAAGAGCGAAAAAAACACTTTTTTTTGACACCAAGTTCAATGTAACAGTGGCGGCTCGCGAGTGAAAAAGTAAGTGAAGTGCAAATAAAGTAAGAAAATATCGCAATAATTTTTTTCCAGAATTTTTTTTATATGTGGAAGGGGTAGAATATTTTTTTACAACTACCTACATATTGTATACTAAATCAATTCTCCTATCCTTCATAGCAGCAAATTTATTTATAACATACTCATAAAATGGATGAGTTGCCCTTATGAATTTAAAATATTGCCTAGAGAAGTAAGTCTTTTTTTGAGATATTGTATTTTTTAAATAAGTTTTTACAAGTTTGAGGCAAGAAAAACTTCTTTTCACTGAAGCACTTGTCGCCAGTATTGTCAAAATAAGGGAAAACACTTTATATGCTTAAATGGTTAAAATATCTTTATTTTCATTAATTTTTTTCACTTGCTCTTGCAGTGATATATTCCAATTACTGTCCATTGGCAAAAGTAAGACCAAGCTTATTTTTAAGTCGTTGACTTTTTGAAAATATTTCCCCATATAACTGTAACAAATTTTCAAACGGGCCAGTCGGAAAATTTAAACTATGTTCGGACAATTTAGCTGAATCTGCCAAACATAAAAATGTAAGTTTTTCAGAGTCTTGAAAGCTTTGTGTCATTTCCATTAAAATATGGTCCAATATTTCATAAAAAGGGGTTCTATACTTAGCCCTAATTCTTCAGGTGAAAGCTTAGCAAGCTCACGTTTGTAATGATTTATTTCTGTAAAAATATTTGCTTTATCAAACATGGTAAAAATGTTCATTTCTTTTTTTATAGAGCGCCTCACTTCTTGCAAATTTGTTTATGGGTAGATTAGAAACCCAGTTCAAAAAAGAACTCAAGTATTTCCCAAGGGTGTGATACAGATATGTAGACGATATATTTGCTATTTTTGATACTAAAACAGAAAATTTGGACACTTTCTTAGAAACATTAAACAATAAATATCCTTCTATTAATTTTATGTACGAAAAGGAGAACAATGGGCAATTACCTTTTCTCGACACGTTAGTTATTAGAAATAACGATAAATTAGAATTTGATATTTTTAGGAAATTTACTAATACTGGTAGGTATATAACATCCGACTCATTTCATTGCCGTCAACACAAAATGGCAGCATTTCTTTTCTTAACTCACAGATTAGTCGATTTTCCATTAAGTAAAGAACGTTTTAACAATGAAATGAATCGGAATAAAAATATAGCTAAAAATAATGGATATAATGGTAATTTTGTACATAAATTAGTAAATAGACACAAGCATAAGAAAATGTTAAAAGATGCCACTACTCTTCAAGCACCTGAGACTCCCAATAAGTTCATAGTAATCCCATATGATCCCAGATATACGAGAGGTCTAGAAAAAGTATTTAAAAACGTAGGTTTTAGAGTAGCCTACAAAACGGAGAACAGTTTGAAAATTCTCCTTGGAAACCCTAAAGACAAAGTCGACTTGAAGGAGAGGAGTGGCATCTATGAAATTAGCTGTAATGACTGCGATCTAAAATATGTTGGGCAAACTAAATGCTCCCTAAACATTCGTTTTAAAGAACACATTGCACAATTAAGATACGGAAGAACAGAAATGGATGCATTTAAGAGTATAGAAATAGTTAAATGTGTTAAGAAAGCACTAAATAAAGACAGTCGGGTGCAACCAAGTGTGACCATATTTACCTATAAATAGTCTCGGTTAGGATAAGTTACTTTAGTTTATATCATCTGCTGATGATGCTAACTTGGTTAGTGAAACGCGCGTCCAGAACGTAACAAGTTGTGGTGTAGTGTGGTTAGAACTCTTGTATTTTGATCTATCGTCCACCACAGGTTCCAGTGTTAGGACATAGCACCTCCAGCAAAGTCGAAGCGGTTTGCGCCATTGTTATAGTTGTTATAATAAAGTTCGATTGAAAGTTTTAAAAAGACATGCCGCCAATGGTCAAGTAAAATACTTATTTAGAGATATATAATAAATATAATTAAATGTTTGCTTGTTTATTTTTCGTGGTGAAGTAGCACTTCACCTGAATAGCCGCTACTGCAATGTAATCAGTTCATCTAAAACAGAGATATACTTAAACGTTTGAAAGAAAAAAGGTTGACCTTACGGCACCATTTTGTTATTGAAAATGGAAAAAAAATTATAAGCAAAAAGTTGCATAATTCCCTAAAGAATACAATGCTTGTATTTTCGACAGACCTTAAATAGAAAAATTCAATTTTTAGAATTTGAAAATAATTTCCAGTTATTTCTCTTCGTTGATTTATCCATAAATATATTTCCCCATAATTGTGTGAATCGCATCATGTTGCTTAGACAATATAAATATTTATGTGCCCCCACCAGAATGTTTTTTATTTTAATTAATATACAAAAAAAAATATTAAGAAAAAATCACCAAAATCGGAACTGTTCTTTAGGATTAAGAAGTAAAAACCTTTATTGACTTTGCCAACCACCTGAATTAATCCATAATATTAAATTTGTCATATATTAAATATATATATATATATATATATATATATATATATATATATATATATATATATATATATATATATATATATATATATATATATATATATATATATATTTATATATATATATATATATATATATATATATATATATATATATATATATATATATATATATATATATATATATATATATATATATATATATATATATATATATATATATATATATATATATATATATATATATATATATATATATATATATATATATATATATATATAATATAAATATATATATATATATATATATATATATATGTGTGATCTTTAGCGTAATAAACAAAATTGTATTTATTAGTAGACCAACTTTTCAAATTACTGAAGCACCAAACATCAATTGGCTTTCTGTATAATCTGATAGTTAATAGTTTTTCTTTGTAGACCTATTCCCAGTTAATAGTTTTTCTTTGTAGACCTATTCCCGATTGATATTTGCCAATAAGGGTTAAGGACCCTTATGTAAGTGGTATGTAACTAGTATTACATTAATATAAACGTGATGTCTGTTTTGGTATCCATTTCAGTATTTGGCCAGCAGTATTACGCCAAGCGACTTATGGAACCATCAAGTTTGGCACATATTACTCCCTTAAAAGTATTATATTAGAGCATAACAAAGGAGAAGAGAGTGTTAGCGTTAATATTGTATGTGCTGTGATAGCTGGGGCCTTTTCCAGCGCCATCGCGAACCCAACCGACGTAATTAAAGTGCGTATGCAAGTACAGGGAACTGCGGGGAATATCGGTTTAGTAGATTGTTTTAAGGACGTTTACACTCACGAAGGAATCTCAGGTTTGTGGAGGGTAAGAATTTTTTTTATTTTAGTACTTTAAACCAAATTTAATTTTAAGAAGAAAAACTTGAAGAAAAAAAATAAAGATCAGCAAAGTTCACATGGTAGATAATTCCTTGTAGTAGTGGTAAGATAGGGGGACAAGTCTAGAAACTAGGCCTAAAAGGCTCTTTTTGCTAACTCCGGTTCCGACAAACCACTCCACTTCTATGAAGGCGGTTTGTCCTTCTAATGAAGGAGAGCATTTTGCCCCAGTCAAGATGTTGGAATCCAATGATTACTATATTATTTACGTTTTGATGTTAATTAATAAAATCAACAGTTAAGAGTGATTTTGCGATTAGTTTCTATGATAACTTTTATAAAAATTTTTTAAAAAGCGACATGACAAATTTGTGCATTGCTTTCACATAAAAAAAATTGTCCTTGTAAAAAATACAGTGAAGAAAGAAGTAAAAAGAAGTAAGAAATCAAAAAAAACAGAGTTGTCATATTATCAACAATCAAAGTCTGGAAGACTATGGATATGAAGGAAAACTAATTATTAAATAAGCAAATATATTATGTTAAGTTACATTATTTAATTTAATTTAACCTGCCTGCTTATAATATTATGCATGGTCACAAAAAATATTAATTTAATTGTAATTTTCAGTCTGTAATAAATAGAAAATAATAAACAAACTGTAATTATTCTGGTATACTTATTCCAGAAAGCAGGCACTTCAAACTGCATGTAGATAGCATACTATAACGGTACCAAATATGTTTTGCTTTAATTTACTTAAATAACTCATTAACTGACAAGTATATGTGTAAGTATTCTTTTCACCTAATCGATATTACCTATAATAAGGTAATGGTTAATATCGATAATACAAATACAAAATGTCTATTTCACTCAGTAGGCATATTTAGGGGGGGGGGGCAAAGGGTGCCACAGAGCTCTTAAACCCTAAAATGTTTAAAAGTAAATTTTTTTTATAAGGCATTATTACAGTTATATATGTGTGAACTTTTTTTTAGTTGTCCGTTGCTAATTTTCACAGGGGCTGTTTCAGCTTATGTTGTGTTAACAAACAAACAAAAAACAATGACTTTTTTTTAGTTGCCAAATGTAAATGCTTGTTTCAGTATCATGTTTTTGTTAGTTTTATGTAATATAAGGGCAATAGTTATACTGATCTCTGCTATATGGTGTTTTGATAGTTCTACTGTTTAAGGTAAAGAAAAAATAGTAATTGTTAAATAGGATACAGAAACTGTTTTTTTAAAGAAATAACCTTCATTTTTATCAATTCCAGGGTGTAAGTCCTACAGCCCAAAGAGCTGCAGTCATTGCTGCAGTTGAATTGCCAGTATATGACTTTTGCAAAAGTCATCTTATGAATCTTCTCGGGAACACTGCTTCGAATCATTTTGTGTAAGTAGTGTCAATGCTGAAATATCAAATCAAATCAAATAAGATATATTATCTTATTGATTACAATGTAACATTGGGTCGTCATCAATAGAGAAAAATGAAATAAAATCAATAAAACAATATCAAAACTAATACACTACATTTACACTACACACATACTTTTTAAACAAATACATACATACATGACATGCATACACACTCACTACACTACATAGCTAAAACAGAAAGTAAATGACAATACTGACAGCTCTCGGAGTTATGTTCAAAATACTCGTTTATAGAATAAAAGGGATGATCAGTAAAAAAGTTTTATTCTTTTCTTAAAGCTAGTCCTAATAGTACTATGGATATGTAAAACATGTAAACATGCTTTTAAAGTATCTGGCAGGCAGTTAAAAAAAACTTTTATGCCCATATAATATAGACCCCTTTCGAAGAGCGTTGTAGAATGTCTTGGCACAGCTAGTCCATCTCTATTTCTCGTATTTATGGTTCCCGAATTTATTGATAAATTGGTCTTAAACAATAAAAAATTTTCTATTACAAACATATTTATATTATACAGATATAATAAAAAAACTGTCATAACTTTCAGACGAAAAAAGAGTGGTGCACAGTGTTCAAGGTACGCAGCATTAGTAATAGTACATATGATTCCTTTCTGGATCAAAAATATTCTGTTTATTGTTGATGTGTGACCTCCCCAAAGTATTAACCCATATGACAATCTTGATTCAACATATGCATAATAGAAGCTGATTATAAAGTTCAATTCTACTATTGGTTTAAGATTCATGATTGCATAGTTTGCTGAGACTTTTTTCCCACTAATAATTTCTCCTTTCTTTTTCCCCAGTTTAGGTTTTCATTGACCCCAAAATGTTGTTGAACTACTTTGATTTAATGCTCTATTATTAATGTTTAATGTTATTTCCATTGCTTGTGAATTGACAATAGTAAAGTGCACAAAGTTAGTCTTCGCATGATTTAAAACAAGAAAATTTCATTTACACCACTCTGACATTTTCTTAATAGCTATATCTGTCAGTTCAAGAGCTGTATTCTAGCTTTCAATACTAACAATTACTGACGTGTCATCAGCAAATTGTGTTACGGAAACATCATTTGATATAAATTGGGGAAGGTCATTAACAAATATCAAAAACAATAAAGGGGCCAATATTGAACCTTGTGGAGTACCTATGTGGTTTTCCTCCAGGTCAGACAGAAATACATTATTCATAATATCATTCTTTTCGCTAATTGTTTGAACTTTCTGAAAACGGTCCACGAAAAAAGATTTGATCCAACTGAGACAGACGCCTGTTATGCCAGCTTTTTCCAGTTTTAAATACGATATATTATGATTCATGACATCAAAAGCTTTTGTCAGGTCAAAGAAAACTCCCAAAGTTGATCTTCCCTCATCCATCGATTCTAATATTTTATTAATTTTATTATACAAAGCTGTCTGTGTAGATCGATGTTAGCTCGCGCTGAAAAATCCCATGGAAATTAAAATATTTAAAATTCTTTTATACATTTCTTTTTCCAGTATTTTTAAAAAATAGAAGTTATTGCAACCGGCCTGTAATTATTTATATTAGTTTTATCACCCTTTTTAAAAATTGGAATTATTTTAGATACTTTTAATTGGCATGGAAAGTATCCCTCCAAAAATGAGTTGTTTATGATAGTAACCAATGGTTTTGCTAGAAATTCAGCAACATTTCCTATAATATTACAAGGGATTTGGTCCAAGCCAGCTGACTTTTTCTTTGGAACTCTTCTGATAATGTCTAATACCTCTATTTCGTCCACTAAAAATATTGACTGATGATAATTTCGTATTACGGCGATATGTGTAAGACTATAATTTTTACTTTCATCTGACCCTAAAATCCGAGAGCTGTTGATAAAAAATTTATTAAACAAGTCACACTATTGTCCTGGATCGGTGTATTCTGTTCCTTCATAATCTATGGTAATTTTCTGGAAAGCCGATTTTTTCCTGTAGATTCTTTTAAAATATCCCAAGCACATTTGCTAGGATTTGTAGATACAATATGAAATCTAGGTGTCATTTTAATATTGCATTATAAATTGATAACTTTAGTTTTGTCTACGTAAGTATAGACTAAAATTTAATATTAGTTAAAATACTTTGACAGAATTGCTGTCCTAGTCATATTAAAAATAATGGTAATAGTACAAAAATAATTTTGTTTTTTAAAGTTTCTTTATTACAGTGAATGATTTAAATGTAGTCTTCTTAACTTAATGTGGACTGATTTAAGTACTTTATTGCTAGATATCATGTACCAAAGTTAGACATGATAATCTCTTAATAGAATGGAAGCTTTCATAACTTTGGTCAATTAAGAAATCATGGTTCTAGGGATTAGACTGTGCCAAAGTAGAATCACTTTCTGATGTTTCGCCTTCGATTGCATTAGACATCTTCAGGGATCTTTAGTCAATGAGATTGTAATACTGAATGGTTTTGGAGAGATTTAGTCTAGCTTTTTATACCTAGCCTGTGCTCACTGCATTATAACAGTGTTGGATCCGCCAAATAATCTCGCAACCTTGTCTGTGCTATGTTAGTGGTTGGTAGCTCATTATTAGTTTCCTGTCCCAGAGTAGAATTACTATATTTTCTAAATAATCATCTGATATCTTCAGCATTCCCTCTTAAAAACCCGAGTCAGTTTCTCTGTTTTTGGTTGTAAAGGAATTTGACCACAAAATGCAAGGGCTCTATGGGACCAGAGTTAATAACTTTTTGCTTCTGTGCCGGTTGATGATGTAAATTTTCATTTAGGTACATACAGAGCATCCTAAGGTACCATTCTTTTTCCTTTCTAGATCTTCTTGTCATCTAGAAAGGGAATCAAGCCTTTTGATTCAGTGTCCATTGTAAATTTGATATTTGGGTGTTGGTAATTTAGAGGATTGAAAAGTTTCAATTGTAGGGCAGATCCTTCCGACATTGAACTAAATAAAATTAGCGTCTTAGTCACTTTAGTTATGTCTATCTAAATTTGTTATTGGAAATTTGCTGCAATGTTGCCACGTAATATTATAACAATAACAGATCCCAGATAGAAAGTTTGCGTGGAGGACAGTCAAGAAGTGATTGCCATTTTCTGGCCCTTTTGTACCTCAAATTACTATCCCTGTTCTTTCATTTTCTGATATTGTTTTTTATTGCTATATTATACAGAAACTACTCTATCGCCTGTTGTGGTATTATTTTATGATTCCTAACAACACGGTAACGTCGGATTATTATGGTGCTTAGGAATAGGTAGGTCCGCAATCTGATTCGTTCATCGTGGTTGCCATGATGATACATGGTGATATAGACGCAGACTAATTGCGACGTTGTCGGTTCATTCCAAAAATGATGGTAACTCATATTTATGTTATTAACGGAGAAATTGAAAAGAAAATATATAATCAAGTGAAAGTTTCTCCATAAAATAGTATACAATGTATATGAAAATTACGAATGTTTTTCCTAAATAATATGTTTTTAAATTTGGTAATTGTTTGTAAAGGATATAAAAAGTTTGTCTTTACCGACAATGTTGCAACCCAAAAAGTACATACCCTCTTCACTCCATACTTTAGTTGGATTCAAACAAATTTCTTATTAATTCTATCTAGTTCTATGTTCAAAGGACTGATGTTACTTCATATATTTTTAAAACATGTCTGTCTTGTGTTAGTGGTGACGTCGTTAAAGGCTTCCGAACTCATTCAGTGGGGTAAAGATTCCTGAAGATGCTCCTGCAATCAAAGGCGAAACGCCGGAATGCCAACTAAAATAAAATTATAATATAAGGCAGAAGTTAGACATTTTCAAATCATTTGTAAACGCCATTTCGCCAAAAACGATTCCTAATAAAAAAATTAGATTTTTCGTATATGAATTGTTAGCCTAAGTGTTATTTTACTTCTTACTTATTATTTTGCAGGTGAGAAATGGGATAATAAAAAATTACATTCACTCTAATGAACTTTCTTGTAAGTAATTAAGAGGTACTGTCTTTTGTAATTGTTTCTAAACTCATCTAAATTTCATTAGATAAATAATTATGGAAAAATGCCATCATTCTTATTGACTTATTAATTTGAATAATTGTCTGTGGGGTAGGGGTTTTCATTAATTTATTTCACAGGAAGTAGTTGTTAAATATATATACATATTCTGTTGACAGAGCGAGGTAAATCATGTTCTCGTGTTATACCGTTGGCACTCATTTCTAATCAGTGTATGCCATACATTATTTGTAATTTATTATAGTACATTTGTTATATTGTCACTTGTATAGTATAATTAATTATCACCACACGGTGCAAGTTTGAAGTAGCCATTAATTTTTATTGTTATAATTCTTTCAGATCTAGTCTTTTTGCCAGTTTAGGAAGTGCTATTGCATCTACGCCTATTGACGTTGTCAGGGTAAGTATTTAAATATAGTTTTTTTTGCTTTAAATTACCTGCCATAATTTTGTAATTAAAATGCAGCCTCTTTAATCTGGACAATTAAATGCTTGTCAGATTAGCGATTTGTCTGGATTACTGAATATTAGAAATTATGCTGTGTTCTCTTTAATCTATACATCTTTACTAAAAATGTAGTGTCAAACAAAAAGTTTACATACGTTCTTTCAAAAGTAATAAAACTTTATTTTTATATTATAAAATGATGTACCTTATAATTTCTTAGAGCTTTAGCCAGAGGAGATTAAAAAAAAGCTTAAATACAAAAGTAGGATTTTTCTTGTAATATCTTAAGAGTATCGAAAATGTTTAAAAATTATGAGAAATTTGAAAATATATAATCTATGTTTTTTAATGAGACATTCTGTATTTTCCATTCAATGCACCTCTTATTGATTATAAATATACCAGGTTTATTGTATTTAGGTATCTTGAAACACAACTAACAAAAAGCTTCCCCTTCTAACAATCCCGAGGATCAATATGAAGTTCAACTTTTTGAAATATATTCTTTAATTATGTATTTTTGAATAAATTCTTAAGCAGATAGTGATTATTATAAGGGTGATTCACGGTGGATGGATGGGTTACGCCCATAAATGACCTTGGTCTACCGTTTTAAAATATTTTCAGGCTTACAGTGTTGCCTCTTCTACTCAAAACAGGTGGCAACATCGCTATTTTATATGAAATGCATTTTATTTTCTCACTTTTTCTGAATACTTCCCTATAGTTATCTGTTGCCGTTTTCCAGGAATTAATTTATTTGAAATTTTTTTAACGAAAGCAAGACTTCAAATAAATCTTAATCTACCGTAAAATAATAAGTTTATGTATTTGATTTTTTTTGCCACATCTTAGTTGAAGCATACAGGGTGCTCCAGAAATCAGTGCACGTTGGTAACTTATAAAAGCGCGAGAAAATCGATTTTTTTTTTATGGGACCTTGTCTATCAATACTGATTTAAGTATATATATATATATATATATATATATATATATATATATATATATATATATATATGTATATATATATGTATATATATGTATATATATGTATATATATGTATATATATGTATATATATATGTATATATATGTATTTATATGTATTTATATATATATATATATATATATATATATATATATATATATATACTATACTACTATTGAACTTGAAAATTTCGTCAATATTCTTTTTAACAAGATGAAACATTTGTGAAAAAAATATGCTCATTAAAAAACTTTCAGTTGAAGTACAAAATTATAAAATTGTTATTAAATAACTGTACACATTAATTGACAAACCTGAAGTCCTATACTAAGATAATCGTGGATACCCATGGAAAAAACAAATGAGGGTTAGAAGTGAAAATGATGACAGTTCGATGGCGTTAATATTTCATTCTATAAGAACAATGATATTATTACATATACATTTAATTTGATTTAAAATGCCTCCTCCAAGACAATTAACGCTAGTCGAGAAGGCAGAATTAATTTTGATATTTAAGGATAATTATAAAACAGTGCGTGACGCAGCAGATATTTTCAATGAACGACATCCAGACAAACAAGTTCACTACTTAACTGTAAGTAGAATTTTAATAAACTTCAAACAGATAGGATCTTTAGACTATAAATATAAAAATGAACGTGCCAAAACTGTTTGTACTGAAGAAAATCAATTAGCGGTACTTCAGTCAGTTGTTGAAAACCCTAGTAGATCCACCCAGGAAATTTCTGCTTATATGGGTATTAAAAAAAACTTTGTTTCATGCTTATAGGCCAATGTTTATTTGCACGTTTCAAGAACGACGTCGAACGTTTTTTTTTGCCGGAACCTAACTGGTGGTACCTATTTACAGTTTTCGGAAAACGAAATATTGGATTTTTTGGACAATTTATGTTTACAAGAATGGTATAAATTATGGTTTGTACAGGGTGTCCGGATTTGCAAAAGCAGGGTATCTCGCTTATTTTTAAAGATAGAACCTTGCGGTTTTCACGAACCTGAGCTAATTTTTTGTGAAACTCATGAAGCCTTAAACAAAATTTTCATAGTCTTCTTCGTTTATTAGATACAGGGCGAAATAGAAAATTTTGCATTTTGGGACCCCCCTCGTATCTCGGTTATCCTTTAACTTAATGCAAAGGGAAAAATTGCTGCTTATGAAGTTTTTTACCCTGGATCCAGTGGCGTAGTCATATTTTTCATTGATCCAGTGGCGTAGTCATATTTTTCATTTGAGTTGTTCTTTTTTAGATATGACCCAAAGTTGTGTTTTTTTAAATGGGACACCTTGTATATTTGTCCAGAAATTGATTTGTCCTTTTAAAAGCTTCTCAAAAATATATAATAGTATGGGTCTATTTTAATAAACAAGAAAAATCCTAATTTTTATAATTATCATCCCAAATTTTGCAGTAGGCCATGCAAAACGATGCCGTTTTCTTTTGTTTTCTTGGAAGCAAATGACATTTCCCAATTTTGTACGCGTATATAAAATATAGCGCTAGTTTTTTGTATTTATTTATTGTGTAAAAATATATTTGTATTATTATGGAAGAAAACCAAACTTTCGAACATTATGAAAAGTACGATATATTAGCTTGTTTTATATTAAGTAATGAAAATGTTGAAGCGGCTTCTGAGATGTATTTTAACAGGTAAATAGTTAATTTTTAGGTATGTTGAAATACTATTGCTTAATTTTTATTTAGATATCCAGAAAGGAGGCAACCTAATATATCCACTTTTTATCGGATAAAAAAGAATTTACTTAATCACGGATCATTTATCAAACCTCGTACGAAAACATATAATAAAGAAAATCGGGAGGCTGAGGAAATTACGGTTTTGGCTAATGCAGAAGCTTACCCTACAAACTCTTGTAGGGCCAGTGAAAAGAGCATAGGGATTCCAAAAACTAGAGTTCAAGAAATTCTAAAAAAGCGCAAATACTACCCATACAAATTTAGGCTCGTGCAGCACTTACAGCCAGAGGATGTAGAGCGTCGGATAGTCTTCTGCAATTGGTTTCGAGAAAGATGCGATATGGGTAGAGATTTTGAAAGGAAGGTTATATGGTCAGACGAAGCACATTTCAGTAATTATACTCAATAGGCACAATAGTAGATTCTGGTCCCAGGAAAATCAACACCAAATATTTCCCAGAAGACAGCAGGGCAGGTTTGGTCTAAATGTGTCCTGCTTCATATTAGGAACACATAAAATTTTATATATTTGAGGGAAATCTAACAGCCAATCGCTATATAGAAATTTTAGAGGCAGCTATACCTGAATTACTTGACGATGTTCCTCTAACGCAAATTAACGAAATTTATTTTCAACAGGATGGTGCTCCTGCACACAATTCTGGAATGACGAGATTATTTCTGGACAATAATTTTACCAATCAATGGATCGGAACAAATGGACCTATAAGATGGCCCGCTAGGTCCCCAGATTTGTCGATTTTAGATTTATTTCTATGGGGATATCTGGAAAATAGAATTTACAAAGACCACTATAATAATGTCCAAGATTTAGGAAATGCAATACAAAATATTTACAAAATCATCCTGTTATTTTGCTTAATTCTCTAAAACGAATACGAAAATTGTGCGAAGCATGCATAGAACAAAATGGAAATCAGTTTGAACAGTTCTTTTGATTTCTTTGGTTACTGTATTTCTTATACGACAGTTGATTTTTGCTGAAAGGCTTGTTAGATAATAATTTATTATTGTTTTGTTCTTGTGTTACATAAATCTAGGTAGGTAATACTTTTTTGGTGCGAAATTATCAATAAATATTTTGATAAATAGATTCAATTACATATTTATTTTGATTTATTGTTAGGATGTAGATATTGTTAACGACTTTAAATAAAAGGCAACATTGTTTTGCATGGCCTACTGCAAAATTTGGGATGATAATTATAAAAATTACGATTTTTGTTGTTGTTTATTAAAATAGACCCATACTATTATACATTTTTGAGAATCTTTTAAAAGCACAAATCAATTTCTGGACAAATATACAGGGTGTCCCATTTAAAAAAAACACAACTTTGGGTCATATCTAAAAAATAACAACTCAAATGAAAAATATGACTACGCCACTGGATTCAGCGTAAAAAAACTGCATAAGCAGCAATTTTTCCCTTTGCGTTAAGTTAAAGGATAACCGAGATACGAGGAGGGTCCTAAAATGCAAAATTTTCTATTTCGCCCTGTATCTCATAAACGAAGAAGGCTATGAGTTTCACAAAAAATTAGCTCAGGTTCGTGAAAATCGCAAGGTTCTATCTTTAAAAATAAGCGAGATACCTTGCTTTTGCAACCAAATCCGGACACCCTGTACATGATGGATGCCCCGCTCATTCTGCTAGAAATGTTTCTGAATGGTTAAATGGGAAATTTAGTACTAAATGGTTAGGACGAAATACCGATCCACGGTGGCCTCCTCGTTCCCCAGATCTTACCCCATTAGATTTTTTATGGGGATACTTAAAGCAAAAAGTTTATAAGGATCGACCATTTAATAATATTGAGGAACTTGAAAATTCGATTCGTTTCCATTGCGGAAATATTCCAGCAAATATCTTGCGATCTACATTTAGTGAATTTTGTAACCGGGCAATTAGATGCATTGAACGAGAAGGTGGTCACACAGAAACGCTTAGATAATTTTCCTTTTTTTATGTACTTCCTTAAATGTTTTTTTACTTCATGCTGATTTGTTAATTGTTAAGTTATAATAAAAAATTTTGATAAAGCTAGTGGTATCAGATTCAATTAGATCTCGGTGCGTTTGATTTTTTGTTAATATTAATTCACTTTTAACCCTCATTTGTTTTTTCAAGGATTTCCAGTTTGTCAATTATGTGTACAGTTCTTTAATAAATACTTGAAATTTTGCACTTCAAATGAAAGTTTTTTAATGAGCATATTTTCTTCACAAATGTTTCATCTTGTTAAAAAGAATATTGGCGGAATTTCCAAGTTGTGTTTAATATCGTTGCAACAAACTTGAAGTTTGTGATTCCCTAAAAAATTAAAAATCCAAGTTAATTTCACAAGTATATTTAAATTTGCACGGAGTTATGCGACTCTGATATGATTTTGATTAAACTATGAAAGTGTTTATGATAATTATCAAAAAACTCGATTTTTTCCAAAAAAAAAATTTTTTAATTTTATAATGAAAAATAATACTAACGGCTCCTGTCTTCGTACTTTCAAACCCGCTAGCTGAATTCGCGTCGAGTATGGTAAATACAGAAATTTTAACTTTACAGCGAAACTTTACGACAGGGGATCGAACCCGCACCTCTGGATTTCTAGCCCATTGGTCTAACGAACTGCGCTATCGTACCACTGATAAGCAATTCGTTAGAACTTGTACATATTCAAACCCACCAGTATCATAACCATTGTTGACTAGATTTCAAATCTGACATCGCTATTAACTACCGTCCATATCAGTAAATTTATAATTTTGATGTTATACCCGTATAAGCCAAATTTTTAATAGAATTGAAAATGTACAACTTTTAACGAATTGCTTATCAGTGGTATGATAGCGCAATTCGTTAGAATAATGTGCAGAGATCCAGAGGTGCGGGTTCAATCCCCGCTCGTATCATTACTTTTACTGCTGATCAAATATTTCTAAAAAAACATTTCAGTTAAAAAAAACTGATAAATACTTCTATTAAAAATTTGGCGTGTACGGGATAAAATAAATTTACTAATATGGACGGAACCTATTAGTAATGTCAGATCTGTCATATAGTCAGGAACGTCGCGCTATAAGGTTAGAATATTTGGCAGGATCAACAATGGCTATGATACTGGTGCGTTTAAATATGTAGAAATTCTATTGAATTGCTTATCAGTAGTACGATAGCGCAGTTCGTTAGAAAAATGGGCTTAAGATACAGAGGTGCGGGTTCGATTCCCACTTGTACCACAACTGTTACAGTTGGATATTTCCTTTGATGAAATTAGCCATTTCTCTTGTTTTGGTCAGTTTCTCTGTTTCCGATGTTAACGAATATTTATCAAAACTCGAAATTTGACATAGTCTAATCTGAAGAAGGAACCATAATTTTTGAATTGACCTGATCTATTCTATATTAGTTACTATGGAATTATGTGCCAATAATTATGTATTATTTTCAGACTCGTCTTATGAACCAAAGGAAATTGAAAAAAGTTGGAATCTCAGTACCTTATCATATCTACACAGGGACACTGGATTGTTTCATACAGACATTCAAAAACGAAGGTTTCTGGGCATTTTATAAAGGTTTTGTTCCGACGTTATTTAGGATGGGACCTTGGAATATAATATTCTTCGTGACTTATGAACAGTTGAAAAATGTTTATTAAATATTAATATTTTAAATATTGACTATTTACAGACATATTTCTCCTCACCTAAAAAGTGCTTGCACACATTTTAAATTATTTATTTATTATTTAGCTATAAATATGTATATATACTTGAGTGCATTAACATCTAGGAATAAATATTTAAAATGTAGAAGTTACTTTTATTTACGTTTACCGTATTTTTTACTTCCTTCCTAAGAGGGGAGTATTGTGTGAAAAACACGTTTTCTTATTTTATTAGATCTGTTTGTACGTAGCGTCACTTAAAAATTTATTATCTGATTGAAATGTCGGTCAAAAATCAAGGGTAATTTGGGGATGGAGCAGTAACATTTTGTTAAAAATCCAATGTGACAAATTGATAAAAAAAAATAATTATTAAGAAACTATTTATAAGTGTCCTCAAATTTTGCACAAAAATTAAGTGTGATCTAGTGATCAACTGGTAAAATTTTGGCGAGATGGCATTATGGCAGACCAAACTACTTATCCAATTGACTTAAAATTTTGAACAAAAATCAAGCTGGAAATGGAGATAAATTGGTAGAATTTTAGTGCAAATCCTATTTAGTAGTAAAACAAATACAGGGTTATTCACGCAACCCGTTCATTAAAAGTTTTTGATGATGCCATTTAGAGTTATTTTTGCTTTTAATTTGTAAATTGTCCTCAATGTGTGTATTATTAAAAAAAAAATAATAAAAAACAATCTGATTTTATGTGATTGTGTTTTATATTACTTAAGTATTATTTAAAAAAAAAAACTTATTTTATTCAATTTAATGTATCTTAATATTTTATATCATTGTGACGTATGTGAACATTATTTATGTAATAACATGAAGTGAGAAATAAATAAATAAATAAAATAAATAAATAAAAATTTCAAATTGTGGGATTAAGGTAAGGTCAAGGGGTACTTCTTTTTTGAAATATTTTCAACTTCCTGTCACTTCCAGTTTAACTGGAAGTTGGTATCAACTTGCTTATTTTGAATGGAACACCCTGTATTTTATGATATTTTTGGATTCTACGGAGAATTTTAATGCTATTTTATGTAGCATGTCCTATACCTAGGTTCAAGCGTCCTTAAGATATTTGACCTCGAACCGAAAATGAGCCTTCGGGGTACCAAATTTTAAAATTCATATTTTTGTAAGTTTTGAAGATATAATCGTCATATTTTGCAGACTATCGGTAAATAATCTTAGGTTTCTATTTTTTTATTGAATTTGTCTATTTTTATACAGGGTGACCTAAATTCAGCGGCAAACATTCACATTTTCAAAGCCGCTAAAGTCCGCCCTATAACTGTATTAAGGTTCCCTATACCTATTCGTAACCATTTTCGAAATAATTGGGTTTTATAAAAATATCGTATGTATTTGCTTAAATGTTTACATGTTCCAATGGTGAGCCAAGGAAAAACAATTGAGATCTAATATCCAATATGACAGATGATTAGTATGCGTTATTTATCGAAAGCTGTCAGTGATAAACTAAATCTTTTAAATCGAAATGGAAGAATACTCAAACACTGATATTCTCAATCTATTTTATATTCATGGAGAATGTTATAAAATTTTGGAGAGAACGTGTCGTGTGTTTAATGAACGCTACCCTGATGTGCCGCCAATGAACAAATCAAAATTCAAGAGGATTGAAACGAACTTTTTGCGTTTTGGCAAGGTTAAAGTTACAAAAAATGTTCCGAAACCAGTGACAAATGCCGAGGATAACATAATAAACACATTAGCTTATTTCCACGCAAACCCGCAAAGTTCAATACCGTCTGCAGAAAACGATTTGGGAATTTCTTCTTCATCTGTCCAAAGAATCTTGAGCGAACATCATATGCATCCTTATTCCTTCCAAAACGTGCAAGCCTTGAGACCTGGTGATGACGTACGACGAGTAGAATTTTGCGAATTCATGTTTTTGAAAATTCAAGAGGACCCTCAATTCCTTTCAAACATATTTTGGACCGATGAAGCGAAATTTTCTAGAGAAGGAATAACAAAAACATTTCTGGGCAGCAGAAAATCCGCACGCTTTACGCGAAACGCGTTCTCAGGAGAGGTTTAGTATTAAATGATCAGGTGCGGTACTGTATTTATGAAGACAATTTAAACAGTGATAAGTATTTGGAAATTCTACGAGGGACGGTTTCTGAATTTATAGAAGAAATTCCTATTGGTGAGCTGCAAAATTATTGGTATCAATTAGATGGGGCACCAGCACATAATTCCGCTGCAGTTTATCTCCAATTATCTCGAATTTTTGAAGATCGCTGGATTGGTCTCAATGGCCCCCGCGATCGCCTGATTTAACACCCCTAGACTTTTATTTATGGGGATTTATCAAAGGTAAAGTCTATGCTTCCCCAGTAAATAACCAACAAGATTTACTGGACAGGATACGAACAGCTTTTGCCGAATTAGAAAACGGGCCACAGCAACTGTACAAAGAAGAATTGAAATGTGTCTTCAAATGAACGGACAGCATATAGAACATTTGTTATAATACAATTTTATTATTTTATTTATTTATTGTTGATTGTTAGATTGCTATAATTTTTAAGTTCACTAAAACAAGTTTAGAACAGTCTCGAACTTAGTAGATATGGTTAAAAATAATGTAAACAATTTATTACATTTTTTATAACTTTAACTTTTCCGAAACGAAAAAATTTCTACTTTTCAATTTTCTCTTGTTCATTGGCGATAAATGAGGATGTTTTTCATTAAAAACATGGCACGTTCTCTCCAATATTTTGTAACATTCTCCGCGAATATAAAATAAATTGACAATATCAGCTTTTGAGTGTTATTTTATTTTAATTTAAAAGTTTCAAATCAAATGGTTACGAATAGGTATAGGCAACCTTAATACAGTTCGATAGAAAATTAAATTCTACATTTGATAGTGCATAAAGTTATAGGGTGTCCCATTTAAAAAAACGGACTTTAGCGGCTTTGAAAATGTGAATGTTTGCCGCTGAATTTAGGACAGCCTGTATAAAAATAGATAAATTCAATAAAAAAAATTGAAACCTAAGATTATTTACCGATCGTCTGCAAAATATGAAGATTATATCTTCAAAACTTACAAAAATATGAGATTTTAAAATTTGGTACCCCAAAGGCTCATTTTTGGTCATCTTCTTAAGAACGCTTGAACCTAGGTATAGGACATGCTATATAAAATAGCATTAAAATTCTCCGTAGAATCCAAAAATATCATAAAATACAGGGTGTTCCATTTAAAATAAGCAAGTTGATACCAACTTCCGGTTAAACCGGAAGTGACAGGAAGTTGAAAATATTTCAAAAAAGAAGTACGCCTTGACCTTACCTTAATCCCAAAATTTGAAATTTTTATCTAAATGGAATCATCAAAAACTTTTAATGAACGGGTTGCGTGAATAACCCTGTATATATCTATACTCTTATATGTCTTAGTTGACTGATTCATTCATCATGCTCCAGCTCAAACCGCTTGAGGTAAAAGGCCGAATTTTGGCATACAGTTCGATTTTAGGGTGTAGAGGTTCGATAAGAAGGGATTTTTCAAAACTCAAATTCCAAGAGGGTGAAACCACTCCTTAAATATTACAATATTTTTTATTTAAAAAAGGGCCAGTTTTTCGGAAAAACACGCTTGAACACGTGTTTTTTAATTTATTTTTTTGCATTTTAGGATATTTTGAAAATTCATACAGGGTGTTCAAAGGGGCGAAACCACCACTTAAATAAAACAATATTTTTGTATTTAAAAACCGAAAGTTTTTCGAAAAAACGCTTGATCCCTTGTTTTTTAATTTATTTTTTTACATATTTTAGGATTTTTAAAAAATTCATACAATGTGTCCAAAGGGGTAAAACCATCCCTTAAAGATTATATTTTATTTAAAAAACCGTTAGTTATTCGGAAAAAGCTTCAACATAATATGCTTTATATTTTATTTTTTTACATACTTTAAAAACCGAGACAGGGTATCCAAGGGGCTCAAACCACCTTTTTAATATTATATTTTTTATTTAAAAAACAATTAGTTATTCGGAGAAACACTTGAACAAGTGCATTTTATTTTATTACATATTTTAAGATTTTTTGTAAATTCATACAGGGTTTTTGAAAAATCGGGTCATGGATTATTTTTTTCTTTTGCTGATGCGTTTGATTTTAGCTTCGATAAGAAGAGATTCTTCGAAGTTTCCAAGGGGGTGAACTACCCCTTAAATGTTTATAGTGGACTCGAAAGTTGTCAAAATAAAGAACGAGCTATATTAACTCCAAAAAATAGCACAGCAGATGAAATAAATCTTTATTGGAAAAAATTACTGCTCCACAATTAACATATTATTCAATAGATGTAGTTATAGATCAAGAAAACGTGGTTAATTATTTTATCGAGTTCCTACACTCTCTAAACCCTTCAGGAATGCCTTCTCATGAGTTAATTTTAAAAGTGGAAGCACCAGTGATGCTTATTCGAAATTTAAAACCACCAAAATTGTGTAATTGAACTCGGCTACAGGTTAAAACATTACAAAACGATGTAATAGAGTCTACTATTATTCCTGGCCATGGTCTGAGAGAAACAGTTTTTATACCACATATCCCTTTAATTCCGTCAGACTATCCTTTTCAGTTTAAACGTGTACAGTTTCCTTTAAAGCTTTGTTTCACCATGACAAGTAACAAAGCTCAAGGGCAATCCTTAAGTCGAGCTGGAGTAGACTTGCGCTACGATTGTTTTTCCCATGGTTAACTCTTTGTCGCAAGAGAACACCCGAAATCTTCGCCGGACTTGATACTCTATTTAACACGGAGCAGCATATAGCCACCTGTGGTGAAACTCATGTTCTCTTGGTAATCACAAATATAGGTTTTGCTCCTGTGGTGACTCTGGTGTTGTTTTGTGTATTCATTTTGGCGCTAGTTGTACTCGTTTTTCAACTAGTTGACTGTACTGATGAAGACTTTAAGTTAGAAACATGTGTCCATAGTTAGCCAAATTCTATTTTCTACTGTATATATATATATATATATATATATATATATATATATATATATATATATATATATATATATATATATATATATATATATATATATATATATATATATATATATATATATATATATATATATATATAAGTTAAAAGTTTGTCAAACAATCATTAACAAAATACACAAAAGAATATACAATATTATTAAAGAAATACAACAAAATATAATTAACTAAAAGAACAAACAAACAAACATTTTATTAGCATAACTTTGCTAAAACATTACAATAATAATGGTAGGAGCTAAATATTATATACTAATACAATCATGACACTCCATCTATCTTATAATCTAACCTGCGAAAATTGCCACCTCCCCAATGAATTAAACAATATAAGGCTTAAATACGTCTATATATTAAGAGAAGTCAAAAGAGTACACCTCAATTGAATGTTTCGTTAATAAATGTGCAAACATTTCTTTTAAATTCTCTCAGAGTTTGGGAAGATTTTATATCGAGTGGCAATGTATTATAAATGCATACACCCCGATAAAACAAAGATTTTTGAGTAATCGTTTTATTTGCTCTAGGCACAAATATATTTCCCGCTGATCTCGTGTTATAACCATGTATATCATTCACAAACCTTATCCTATGAATCAAGTATTTAGGTAGTACACACCTTGAGATCAACTGCCGTCAGCTTCCCAGTGATCACACATCTTGAAAGTACTATGGAGTAGTATGCCTTATCAAGCAGCCATCGTTTTTTAGCTCCTTTCGAAATCTTACCCTCTTCATAGTTGACAGTTTATTAAATGGGTTTTTGGCATTATAAGTCACAGATTCTTAAATTGAGTGGAACTCTCAATAGGCAAATCTACATTAGTTCAATTTCTTATTTAATAAGCGGATATATTAAATTGAATTATGTATCAAAATACAGCGACTCTACTAAGTACTGACATGCAAGAGTTAAAATTTTATGTTCTTGAAGAAGTTGTTTACATAATTGTCAGTAATGCACTTTTAAAATTATTCTAACTGCCCTCTTTTGTAAAAGAAACACAATTAAAAGAATTGGTGGTAGATCCCTCCAAAACCAGATGCTATAGCTCAAATGAGACTCGATTATAGCAAAGTATGAGGTTCATAGTATACTCAGATCCAAATCTGAGGATAGTACTCTCGATGCGCAGCAACCCAAGGCAAGCTTCCGCGATACTCCCAAAATATGCTGGTCAAACTTCAGCTTGTCAACAATAAGCAGGCTCGGAAATTTAAAACAAGACTTGTTCTCCAAGGCCTGGTCATCAATAAAATCTACTAAGCTACACTTAAACGTTAAAATATTGGTTTTGGACACATTGAAAGACAGCAAGTTCCCATCATACCATTGCTTAACAATGCGCAGATCAGTACCTACCACAGCCAACAACCTTTCCTCCTGATTGTTGTGTCATCCGCGATGAGAGTTGCTCGGCGACTAATGCTAAGTCAAGCAAAGTCGTTCATATATAGGAGAAAGAAATGCACGATCAACACAATCGAACGCCTTTGCAAGATCACAGAATACTGCCGCGGAAAGTTTTCCGTCATTCAATCAAAGGTAAAGAGCCTCTAGGCACGAAAATATCCTATCATTTGTGTTCCTTTCTGCTTGAAATCCAAACTGATGAAAGTATAAAATATTGTGTTTAACTTAGTATTGTGTATTTGACAATTTTTTCCACCACCTTTGCAATGGCCGTCAATAATGAAATTGGCCTAAAGTTGCCACACAAGTTAGATTCTTCCACATAGTTGTTCCGTAATAATTTAAAAGTTAAATAAATAAAGTTTATAAAATTTGTATAGTTACTAAGCAATAATTCAAATTCGTACCATTTGGAATATATAACATTCTGTGGTATACATTTGACAAGGGCAACTTGTCCTATGCGTGCATTAGCTACATCCTTACATTATTAAAAAAAAAGTAATTATATGCATATACTGTTATATATACCTAGTGGAATTCTATATGGGAGAAGTTGTGGGCAACAGGTAATTTATTCAGTGTAATTTGTCGGCATCTGTTCTACTGAGAAACTATTAGTATTTCCATATGGGGCTATGGTGTTTGGTTTTTCTGTGTACCTCATCAAAACTAAATCAATAATAAAACTTCTGAATGAAACACCTTTCTATTATTTAATAAAAATATCACAAAAACATAAATGAAATACTATTCCCTGTACTTATATTTCTTTGGTACAAAATGTTTATTTATTTCATTTCAACACAACAAAAAAACAAACAGTGGTCCTTAATGTTTTGCTTTAACTTTTTAACTCATCCTGCTATTGACCTGCCTCTGTGACAGAAACTATAGAATGAAGGAATATTTCTGAATGTCTCCCAAGATTTATTATCTAAGTCAGCAGATGCTTTAATCTCTTTGAAGTCTCCAGACACATGTAAAACTCCATACATTATTACAAAAAGGCTAACTAGGGCTTGAACAAATATCTGAAATAAAAAAAATAGGACTTAATGTATTAAAATATAATTATTGTAAATAAATAAATTATAAATCACAATACTTCAAGTTACTTATAACAATACTTCCCAGCCTTATAATTTTTGTAAATTGTACTGAGGTGACTTAGCACCTATAGGTCTAAATTTATAACAATATAGGTTTTACAACAATATCTATATAATTTATAGCCAAATCTGTGTGTTTGTGACTAGTATTAAACAAAGAATTTTCAGAACCATGCTTTAATTATATTTAAGTTTTTGTATATGTTCTATTATATCCCTGCACTGCACTAGGGTTGCCAGATTTGCAAAAAGCAAAAAACGGGAGGTTAGTTCCTTCCTTCAGTAGAAAGAGTAACTAACCTAGACACTTGTGGAGTCACCCAGGAGTATGTTTTCATCAAGGGTTTAATTCGTTAAATGAACGAAATTGATAAAATTATAACTTTTTTTCTTTCATTGTAACAATTAATGGTTATTTCGCCTAAAAAGCGGAAGTTTTTTACATTCAGTGGGAAGCAGAAGATATACATAAAAAGTTTCTGTCTCCCGCATAAATCGGGAGAGTTGACTACCCTACACTGGACATTAAAATTGTTTAGACTTGGCAAAGAGTTTATTTCAAAAGATATTTGATTATATAATTTAGTCACCAGTATGCAAATGATCTGTTTTTTAAAGTATTGCTAGTAGGTAAGTCTAGGTGTCTATTTATTTTATTTCTTATTTCATGTATATGATTAACAATTTATTTTAGAATATTTTTGTATACAAAAACAAGATAGAATAAAGCACACAAATACACAATAAACATTAAATTTTGGTCGATAGTTCTTTGACTTAGATAATTATTATAATTATGTTAATAAAGCTTTTTAAAGTAAGTAAATAAGTAAAAAGTCTGTAATGTGGACATGTCTACATGATCTCTCAGTTGTAAAATGGGAAAATTTTTTGAGTCAAGATTATTGCAAAGGCTGTCAACTTGCAAATGCCAAGAAACATAGTTATCCACAGTAATAGTAATACCTAGAAATTGATTCTGAAAGATTAGTTTTTTTGAGTTCTTCAGATATAATGGTAACATACTTTAGATCATTAATCACTAGCAAGCCTGCAAAACTATTGTTTACATTTTTTTTCCTGGTATATAAAGGCTTTTTTCATGTGTTGATACACACCAGTGGATTAGACCATACTGTACACATAAACAGAGACATAACAAGACCCTCTTGATATGTAGTATATAACACTTAATTTTTTTTTACATGAAATATCAATGTGGCATTCCCAAACACCTTTTGATCTGTTTGAAGGCCAAGTAGGTTAAAAGAGTGAGTACTGAATATCTGCTTCCATAAAATAACTTTTGTTAGCATAAAACTTTAAATTATTTAATACGCTGTATGACTGGAATACCTCTGAAGTTGCAGTTTTTTTAGATAAATTCTGCAAATCCCATGATCAGATTGACTTGATGTCATTGATAAAAACAAAGGTCACAGTATTGAATCTTCAATCACTCCAACATGGTCAAACTCTCTATCAGACCTACTACCACCAATCATGACTACCTGTGACTTAACCCAGGAATGGTCTTTGCCACAAATTCCTATGGCATACAGTTTATTGAGCAATAATTTGTGATTTATAATATCAAATGCCTAAATAAGATCATCAAAAAGTCGCACTATATGATTTTTGCTGTTAAGGGCACTATAAATCAAATCCACTGTGTCTTAATATTTGTTTTTTATGCAATTAACATTTTCAGGCCAATAAAAGTAGCTTCAAAGACACAGTTGAACTTATTACTTACGTCGGATGGCAACCGTGTAAAGTCCAATTCGTTCAATCTCAAATAGGAACGATCTAAAACATACAAGTATTTCAGTAAATTATTACATTTTTAATGACAACGGATAGGCAGAGACAGCAGAAACTAACATTTCCTGAAAGGAAATATTTTCCTTAATATTTAAGGTCTGCTCTCTTATATGGATGATCAATAAAAGTTTCTCTTAAGTATATATACCGTTTTTAAAAATCACTTCACTTACGCTGAGCAGCAGAGTAAGCAGCATGAGTAAGTGATAAAAATCCCAATGTTAAAATGACTTTATGGAAAGCAGCCATTGCTTTTATATTATTTTTTATTTAATTAAATAATCTGCAAACCAAATTTAAATTCTTTTCAGGTTATTGTGACAAGTCTTAAGTCAATTGTCTCTTTCTCTCGTCGTATTCTGTAATTTCCTGTCTTTGAGCACCCAGCCATCTAATAGTATATTTAGCTTTACTTATAATAAAATATTTAGATATTGTAAAACTGTAAACCCTATTTAAATACATTTTTTTTGAATAATTTGTTTTAAAAAACATCATAAATCTATTAAAAATAACATGCCGATTTGATTTTTTTTCGGAAATTAATTTCTAACACTTGAAACTAGACCACCCTAACGAGACTAATGCGTAATCCTGCAGCAAGACGTTTTAGTTTTTATTCAAGTCAGCTCAAACTGCAGCATAAAAATTGATTTTATGATGCAGAGATGAATTAAAATTAATACGGCGCGTAGTTCTGAAAAAAAATAATGTAATTTAAATCCAATTTTTCTGACATACTGGGAGCAAGGAAATATTAAAACTAAAGACTAATTCTAAGCATTAACGAACTACGCTTAATTTGGGCCGATCAGAAAAAAAAAAGAGGAATGACCTTTGATCAAACAAAATAAAAAAAAGCACATAGTGGCGTTGTTACTATAAAAAAGAATAAGCAATGCTTAAGCTCCCGAGTCTTCAAGGGGCTCAATGCAAACCAGCAGATCGGCTTTTTTTAATCATCAGTTGAAGCTGCTTCTTTTGTCGTTTTTAGGCCTCGAAATAATGTCGTCAGTTCGTAGTTGATTGTCGATAGTATCCCTTATTAAGTTTTTTAGAAGGTGGATGCCTTTTTTCTTTGAAAATATTCTTTAAACACAACTGGTAACGGTTCACTTCATTTTTCCGCATTAACGTGTTTCGACGACCGGCTATCTGCAACCATAGTAGGTATTGCTCCATCTACGTAAGAAGATATCCATTATAAACAATATCAAAAGCTGCTACTTTGATGAAATTTGTTATATTTTCTTTCTTTTTCAAAATGGAGTCGGCTGCCACTTTTTTGCTTTCAGCGCCATTCTCCAGCCCAATAGTTAGGATGTCCGGATGGCGAGCTCTTAGCTCTCGAACACCCTTAATTTTTGAAATGCATCTTTGCTTCCACTAGATGCCCTTTGAGAGTACTACTGGTCTCACGAGATGACCTTTTCTTTCAAGCTGTCCCCTTACCCCTCCCACTCCCGCCACATAGCGGCCATTACGCTAATATTCTATGTAGAACTGCGGCAGAAAAACGGGATAGAATGCAGGAACAACTAGGCCTCACACGTTCACAGCGTCTGCTCCCTTTCTTGCGGGGTCGTTAGTTTCCACTCTGAGCGGTTGAGTCTCTCGTTTCCCCCGAAATAAAGCAGCAAAACCGAACACGTGGAACCACTTATGTTAATAACACAGAGGTCTGCTTTCGACGAGACGAACCGTAAGACCTTGTTATATTTTAATTTTGAATATCTCTGCGAATGACAATGACCGCCAACATAAAGAACAAAAACAAAAAGGGAAACGGAAATTGACAGATACAATTTTAGGCCGTATTGCGTTTCCGTATTCAACGGTTATCTGAAAAGACGGTTTCGGTGGTTCCTGAAAATAACTGTCAATTATTTGACGGGTGTTCCGTTTCAAAAGGTTTTTCAGGGAAGTCTTCCGGTTCGCCTTGTCGAATGCAGACCTCTGTGTTGTTAGCATAAGTGGTGCCACGTGTTCGGTTTTGCTGCTTTATTTACGGAACGCTCAGTGTGGAAACTAACGACCCCGTTAGAAAAACGTGTGAGGCCTAGTTGTTCCTGTCTATCCCGTTCGTCTGCCGCAGTTACATAGAATATTAGCGTAATGGCCGCTACGTGGCGGGAGTGTTCCAAGATGCATTCAGAATTTAAAAGAGGAAAAAATCAAGAGTTATTTGAAAAATTCAGAAACATCGCTGTCAAAAAAGTGGCAGCCGACTCCATTTTGAGAAAGAAAGAAAGAAGGTTTTTCAGAAATCGCTGTCACTTTTGTCAATTGAATTGGTTAACTAGGTTTGGAAACGGAATACGGCTTTATTGATGCGATTTTTGAGTGAAATACTGTTATAAATTAGAACATATGTGTAATTCCAATATTTTAATTATGTATTCAATAGATTTCTTATAAAAATTACTACTACTAGAGCAAATCGGAAATACCTTGAAGCCTAAATTTATAGACCCAAATATATAATTAATTTTAGTCTGAGTTTGGTTTTTGTTGACGTAGGAATGTAAATTAAATCACAATGTGTCAATACGCAGTAAACAAATTAACTACCAACATTTTTCTAATTGAAGTTGAGTTGGCTATGTCTCATGCAAGCTATAGGTCACAACCAACATTAAACTAGAAGAAAAGAGAGAGCAATTCATATTTATATTTTTATTGTTCTTTGATCTTGATTCATCTAAAAGTTGAAAATTTTTGTTAAGAGATTTGCTTTCTTATTGCAGCATAAAATTGTGCAAGGATTGTTAGTTGAAGGAATCGTAAAGAATAGTGCTGTAGCCTAAGTTATGGGGGCTGTTTTGGGTCTGTGTTCTGCCGCTCAGGTTGGTAAATACGTTCTATTATCTTTAAATACCACAAAAAAATATGGATGACAAAAGATTTGTGTTTTTTTATGTATAATATTAAATTGTGTGCCAAAATTGGCATGGACATTAAAATCGAGATTAAAATGACATAAATAAAAATATGAGGTCTAATTAAACTAATTTTTCCTTATATTGCCAAGGACAATAATATGAACTTCAGTGAAATTGTAGAACTGTTATTAACGCCACACCTGTAATTTTACATTGTAAAATAGGTATAGCAAATGTTATAATTTGCACAGGGCTTGAAAAATGTGCTAAAGACGTTATCAATTTTGGAATATATAAAATCTATGTCAAATACTTAGATAGACGTCTTTTATGGAATGAAATTATCATCTGTGAATTTGCTAGAGAGATCGTAAGATATTCTAGCAAGATGACATTAAGTTTCCTGAAAATGTGACATAATATATTATGGACTGGCCTTTGCGACACAAGTGATGCATACTTAATCCATCATTTAACTGTCAGTTAAGTCAACCAGAACTTAAGTCGAAACGAGCTTTTGAAGCTTCCCATAAACTAAAGACGGAAACAGTCTCATTCCAAAAGCAAATGTGCTTGTGAAAAGTTGAAAATGGTTTGATGTTGGCCTGTTACTTGCATATGTTTATAAAAACTACAAAATGGGGTATCTTATGTATTGTTTAAATACATTTAAACCAATTTAAAACTATTTTATAACATTTGTACTTATAAAGTTAGGTGGCTTTGTTCATCAATCAAAAAATGTTTTAAGTTTTACTCATAATTTCCAAGCAAATTGAACTAATAATCTATTTAATTCAATGTTTTTTTTTTCATCATTTTTTGAACTCTTTGCTAGCTTCTTAACTTTAAACCAGCTTAAAAAAGACATTTTAAATTAAACCCTCATCTTCATATAACAAATGTTCATGGAACAAAATTTAGTATTAGTAATAAATTTAGTTATTAAGGATAAGCATTTAAAATGGTTTATTGAAGTCACATGACTAAAAACAACCAATAACAGGGTGAGTTTTTATTAGGAAAACTGAATTTTGTTACATGAACCTACCTTGAGTACACTCCTGATCTTTCTACCCTTGAAATAATAGAATTTTTCTTGAGAAAATCTTTGCGTGCATGTTGCTGATTAATATAACACATGTAGCCTTGCAGGTTTTTGGGTAGAATAGTTTTTTCTATTTTGCCCAATAAATTGTAATTCAACAGTCTTAAGAAATTAAAATTCAACACAAGCAAAAAATTAAAATATTAGCAAAGAAAGCTTGAAGTCAGTTGAAGCATTATTTATATTTAGTTTGTAAATTTTAAATTAAATAAAGAAGTATGTACCTATTCAAACAAGTCTATTTCATTTAAATTCTTGGTGGTGGTTGTACCTTTTTCTGATGTACTTTTAATTTAGATGAGATCTGATATGTTTTACTAATTGAAAATATGATTTTGAATAAACAGATGGCCTGTTGCTGTGGCAGTGCAGCGTGTTCGCTTTGCTGTTCGGCATGTCCTTCATGCAAGAACTCGACATCTTCTCGCATTATGTATGCATTGATGCTGTTGCTTGGAACTATTACCGCATGTATCACTCTGGCTCCAGGATTGCAAGATGCTTTAAAAAAGGTAAATGTATAAAAAAATGTAATCTATTTGTTAGGATTTAGTTACTAATTTTCATAGTTTAAGGTAATTCTTCATATTTAAAAACTTTATTTTTATCCTGAAATAACATCTTTAAACCCTTTCTAAATCTTTTTTTGTGTATATGTCTAGTTTATAAGTGGTGACTTTAAGAGCAGGGCTAGGTTATAGAGATCACTGGAGACAGTGTACCTTGTCCTTTTGTGTATATTTGTGCTTTCTTATTGTATGTTTCTTATGCTGAATTTTACACAATAAATATTTTTTGAATTTGAATTTGAATTTTCAGTGGTGAAAACTCTTGGCAAGTGTACTTTTTGATATTTACAGTCTTAGTTCGAACAGAGTTGTTATATATTTTTTATGTATAATGATTATAGTTTCCATTATGAATACACAATATAAAGTAAGCACTTTTTCTCGAATGAAAAAACCAACTGTTATATTTTTATTCCATATGTAGATAAACTTCTGTTTATACCAAAATTATTAATTAATAATAGCATCAGTTAAGGGATATGTCTTGTTTTCTTTTTTCCCCACGGGGGTTAAATCAGGAGAGCAAGGATGCCATTAGTTTAAAATAACAATGACTTTGAGAAGTAACTAATTTGAACATTTTTTTGTAGGTTCCGTTCTGTAAAAATAGTACCAGTGCTGCAGAGGCTCTTTCTCCTATAACGGTTGATTGTCAAAATGCAGTGGGATATTTAGCAGTGTACAGAATTTGCTTCATATTAACATGCTTTTTTGTCCTATTTGCACTGATGATGATTGGCGTCAAATCTTCTAGAGACCCTCGAGCCGGAATTCAAAATGGGTAAGGCAATTGCTTAATATGTGGTAATAAAGAATTTCATATTGAGGGATTGGTACCAGAGGGGCATATCCTCAATTGAAGGTACACCTCTCTGTTGTGAAACTCTCAGTATGTATTATAATTTTTTGAAGTGTTTTCATTTGTTTTTTTCTTTCAGATTTTGGGGTTTGAAGTTCCTTTTAGTGATTGGAGGGATAATAGGCGCATTCTTCATACCAGAAGGCACTTTCGGTGTTACCTGGATGTGGTTCGGTGTCATTGGGGGTTTCCTGTTTATTTTAATTCAGTTAATCCTTATCATAGATTTGGCACACACTTGGGCTGAAGCATGGGTTGGCAACTATGAAGAAACCGAATCAAAAGGATGGTATTTTGCTCTAATTGGGGTTACTTTCTTGTGTTATGCTTTAAGCATTGCTGGAATTGTTTTGTTATATGTATTTTTTACCACGGTAAGTTATGCAATGCATATATTTAATGAATTATAGTAACCCAGCACTATTTATTATAAAATTCACAATGTGAATCGTAAAATGACATCTGTTTTGTCACAAGTACATGAAAAAGTATAAAACTAAAGATAAAAATATAAATATAAAACTAAAAATAAGAACTGTAAATTATGAAACTAAACAGTAGGTATAAGATACATTGTTAATGTTAAAATTTAGGAAAATTAAAAGATAACAGATAAAAGATAACAATACAGCAAGTTATAGCTCAAAAGAGAATTCATTTATGCCATAAATAGAATGTCCCAACAGCAATGCAAAACCTGCCATCTTAAACTGCTTAGGTCGTTGAATTCTTCTTATGTTAAGGAAGATTATTGTAAACTTTTATAGGCAAGATGTAAGAACTACTAGCAGTCCTACTCGAGTCTGTGAGCGGGCAATTTTAGACTCAGTAGTGTCCCTAAGATCATAGGTGTTAGGCATATCCCTGGCTGAGGTAAATTCAGTGATATGTTTCTGTATGTATAATGAACATTGAAGTATGTAAATTGAGGGCACCGTCAATAGTCCTAAATTTTTAAAAAGTGGACGACATGACTGTCTGGAATTTTGAAATAGAATAGTTCTAACAATTCTTTTTTGAGTTATTAGCACCACCTGCATTCTCTTGCAATTTCCCCATGCAACTATAGCTTAGGAAAATAGTGAGTATACGTAAGCATAATAGGATAAAATTATTTTTCTATCAACAATTGACCTAAGCCCCCAAATTACAAAAGCTTACAGCTAGTTTCTTAAGAATTTGCGGAATTTACCTCTTTTGCGGATGATACCTCTTTGTTGGCTTCTGATAAGTCAGAAGATTCATTGAAAAATAGAGTGAATGTGGCTGTCGGTAATTTGTACAACTGGTTCTCTTGTAACTTATATTTTAATTTGAGTAAAACACAATATATTAGATTTCATATTACAACCTCCTTTTTTTTTATTTTTTTTTTTTTTTTTTTTTTTATTTTATTTTATTTTTTTATTTTACGTTGTTTTACTCGGTGCTCAGATTCTTTTATTTCGGAGGCGTTAGGACGTGAGTTCAAATAATTTAAACAATATTGTGGGCGCCAGGCTTAGAGTGGCCAAAGAGGTTGAGCAGAAAAGAAAAAAACAAGATAGATACTAATGTATGCTAAGACACAATACTTAAGTTAACTTGTAATGTAGCTTCCCAAAACCTTCTAATTCCTGCAATGGACAGATTATAAATAAAAGAATGAAATACTAATGCAAGGAAATTTATTGTAAATTGTATATAAAATATAAGTATAAATATCACAGTGGTATTAAATGTTGTTCAACACAATCAACAGTAACAATCAAATTACCACATATGAGGTAAAACGATAACTACATTATTCATGAAATTAAATGTGCCAAATGAAATAATATTTATATCTTTAAGTTTAATATCTTGAAAGTACTGAAAAATTTTGATACATAAATTTACCATAAAAGTTAAATGAACTACCAGTAATTAAATATTTTGATTATTAAAATTTAAATTATGCAAAACTGATTAGGTGGAAAGATTGGAATGAATATTTAAAGTATTGAAATTTTAAATTAAGTAAAATGATTAGATGGATAATTGAAAAGAAAGAGAGAGGGCAAGGATACAACCTTGAATTAAATTTTATTTGCTTAATTAAGTTTTATAGTTGTTACCAAATATTGTTGAAAGAGCATAGCATGAATCTTGCAAAAACCAGATTTAATAAATATTATTTTATAAAAACCTCATATGAGAGATGCAGATATTAGTATCATATACCGATATTGGCTGAAAATCACCGATAATAAGAAGATGGGCTGTAATGCAAAATATATTCAAACAATCAAAACTATAACAGGTGGCTGAAAATCACAGGTAATTTTAGGAAGTACTGCCCATTACAAAAAACTTAACACTTATGACACTAAGACATGGGTACCCAATATACACTCAACATACCTAATATAACTTATACTACAAAAAAACATAAAGTCTCTTACTACCTATAAGCTATGAGCACTTACAAAGCAATTATTTGAAAAAAAAACAATAAGAGTGTTTTACAAAACTCAAATTTAATAAAATAAGCCAGAAGATTCAATGAATTCTTTACTCAAAATCAACTAATTAAATAAAATACAACAAAGTAATACTTTAGAGATATAGTTATAGGTACCGAAATTAGAATAAAAGTTTATAGTTACTGATTTGCAAATGAATTCATGAGAAACTATTTAGAATTAAATTGGTTAATGACTTAAAGTGACTTTATAAAGGTAATTATAGTGCGAGAAAGCTGAATAATTGAAAAATTAGCAACGAAAGATCAAATTTCTAATGTACGCTCAGGGTAAGTAGAACACCAGTAGTAAAGCTACCTTTTATAAGCTAAACAAGGAAAGGTACTTATCTTTAGTCTCGGTGTTGGGTTGGTTCCCTAAATGAAGGCTTTCCTCAACGCTTCACAGCAGCGGTTAGCCTATAAGCTCAACCAAAAGGAGGTGGTCCTCTAGACGAGCAGACTGCAACGGAGGCCCCAAAACAGCACAAGCCAACAAGGAAAACCTCAAATGCCCCGTTCCAGCTACGCCACGGTAGTTCTAAGTTTCCAACTTCCTGCCTGATGTCCCTAAGTTGACCTGCCTAAGCCACTGTTCTTCCCACAATAAAAGAGTGATGTTGATTTTATTGTGATTGCGGTATTAATTAAAATATGCTCTTGCTGTAGGTTAAAAGGTCCTTGTAGTAGGATAAAAGCTTCTTGCAGTACGTTAAAAGCCTGAAAAGATAGAGAAATGCGCTGAGTACCAACCCACGTGGTGACTATTCCATGAACCATCTCCCTAGCAAGATTTTCTAATAATTTTGAATGACTAATTATCTGATGTTATGGTTTTGAGTAGTCTTGAAGTGCTTTCCAATCCCAATTAAGGCTTCATAGAATTCGCCGATCAGTATAACTTCTTACACGTCGTGTAAAATGGCGGCACAAAAAAACTATGAGAACTAACACTTCATTATTATTCTGCAGAGAGGTAGTAAGTAAGTAAGTAAGTTCGGTCCAAAGGTTTTATAGTCCTAAAAGCGAAAAAAATTTTCCTGTATCCTGTATGTATCCTGTTCCGGTACATGGTACCAACCTAGTACTCTCGATGACAGAAACCTTCGACAGACATTAAAAAAATCATTTTATCATCCCGAAAAGTCTCAAAACATCTCTCTTTGCTACGGAACACTACCACCGATCACCACTAACGAGACAAAATCAGCTGATATAACCTCAGACTTTGAAACCCCTGACATAATTTGGAAATAAAACATAGGGTATAACGGGTTGCCTGCAGTAAGGTGTCGCCAAACAACGATCTCGGATTTTATTAACATTAGGGACTTGTCGCGTCGTTGCTTTATTATTTACGATTATTATTGGTTTGTATTTTATATATTTGACTGTCTTAAAAGAAACAAAATATCAGATATTTTGTGAATAAATAGGTGATAATTAAGAACTTGACCGTTGTAATAATCATTTTCAAAATGATTGTTACAATATGAGAGAAAGTGAGTGTAATGGTTTAGATTTAGAATTGAATAATACAAAAATAAATAGTGCAAACTGTAAAATTTTTAGGAATTTATATGGATTCTTGTCTAGATTGGAAAGAACATTGTAACCATGTAATGTCACGACTAAATTCAGCTTTTAATATCTTATTAAATTTAAGAAACATATTATCACATAAGCAGCTCGTAATGTTATACCATGCTCAAGTCGAGTCTGTTCTTAGGTATGGGGTGTCCTTTTGGGGCATTTCTACTCAATCAAAAGATGTGTTTATAAAGCAGAAGAGAATTATCAGATGCATAGCTGGTGTCGGTTTTAGAACATCATGCAGAGAATTGTTTAGGCATTTTAATGTTTTAACTTTAACGGGTTTGTATATCCTGGAAAAGTCTTAGATTGTGTACAGATCGCCTAACATCATAGATGTGAAAATGTTTAATGTGTTGCCAAATGAAATAGGGTGTTTGACTAATGTTCATCAGTTTAAATGCAGGTTGAAAGCGTACTTAGTTGATAAATATGTTTATTCAATGGAGGAGTACATAACAGTTGATATTTAAATTATTTTGACTTTGTTTTGGATTAGTGTAGAATTTATTGTTTATAAATGGTCTTAATGTCCAAAGTAGTCTTAGGTAGTATTTAAGTTTTATTTTACTTACTTGTTTTATGACTATTCTTATACAATATATCATTGTGTTACAGGAAGATTTTGAATAAATAAATAGAATAGAATAGAATAGAATTTATTAATGAAGACAGCTATTACACTTTTCACACGTCATAAGGAGAATTAAAATTAATAAATTTAGAAATACATAATTTTACAAAAATGATAATAATTAAATTTAAATCAATAATATAAAATAATTACAATACATATAAAAAGACAAACTATGCTTAATTTAAACGAATATAAACACTAATTAAATTTAAATAAATATACAAAATTACAATAAATATATAGAATAAATACCAACTAAGTAAATGACAAACAACACAAATTTTACAGGATAATGAAAATCTATGGTCAGTCTTGTAGAGTTCTAAAAGAGTTAGGTAAACCTTCAGCTATTTCTTCTAACGAAAAAAAGGCACGACCCAGGAATACAGCTTTTAACCTAAGTTTCAGCTGCTTAGGTGCCAGAAGCCTGATGTTAACTGGAAGCAGGTTATAAAATTTTATTCCATAATAGTTTATGCCAGTTTGTCCTCGTGTTAGTCGGGTGTATGTTGTTAATAAGTTGTTCCTGTGTCTAGTATCGTAGTTATGATGGTCGGAGTGATTATCATATTGAGTTGTGTTATATTTAATGTACATGACACATTCAAGAGCATAAAGGCAAGGCAAGGTTAGCACACCCAGCTGCACAAAGGCATCCCTGCACTCGTCTCGATAATTAAGACCTCCCAGTATTCTTATGGCTTTTCGCTGAAGACCAAATAGGCGGTGTTGAATAGGAGAATGGCCCCAGGACACAATCGCATATGTAAGCCTAGACTGGAATAGAGCAAAATAAGCCACCCTCAAGACAGTAGTGGACACTCTGTTAGCCAGCTGTCTAAGTGCATAGATACCTCCACACAACCGCGCACCAACTGCATCGCCATGTCGGTCCCACCTTAAGCTAGGATCGAGAGTGACTCCCAGATATCCAACCGACTCTGGATTACCTTCAACGGTGCTCAAATCCCTAGTAGATGATATCATTACTTCGGTCTTTGCTTCATTTAGAGCCAGCCTGTTGCTCGTGAACCATTCCTGTGCCCCAGACCGTGCCCTCTCCACACTCGAGCCCAAGTTGACCAGACTCTTCTCCGCTACAAAAAGCACCGTGTCATCGGCATAAAAACTGCTATTGATGTTGGTCATGGCAGACTCCATGTCCGAGAGATAGATGAGAAATAGAATGGGGCCCAGGATGGAGCCCTGTGGTACACCGACGTTGATTTCCAAAACCTCCGACCTAACCCCATCAAGAAACACTGATTGCCTCCTGTTCCGCAAATATGATGCAATCATTTCCACGCAGTGCGTTCCGAAACCCAGTTTTACCATCTTGTTAAGTAGTGATTGATGAGGCACGCAGTCGAAGGCCTTGCTAAGATCGCAGAAAATAGCAGCCGAGTAAAGTCCCTTCTCAAAGCAGTCAAGGGTAAATTCCACATATTTAAGGATTGCATCAGTTGTACTTAGATTTTTACGGAACCCAAACTGGTTTTTGTTTATAATATTATGTTTATCCAAATATTTACATAGCTGTATTTTTAAAGCCCTTTCAAAAACTTTTGAGACCACAGGCAAAACAGAAATAGGTCTGTAATTAGATACATCGTTAACATCACCTTTCTTGAAAATCGGGACCACAGAAGCAACCTTGAGAATGTCAGGAAAAACCCGTTTCTCAATACATTGATTTAATATTTTGGTAAGTGGAACAACCATGAATTCTCTTACTATTTGAAGTATTGGTGTGCTCAGACCATAGACATCTTTGGCGGTAGTACTTTTCAGGGAAGTCATTATGTCCCGCACCTCAATGAAAGTCAGCTGGTGAAACTCGAGACTATCCCTATCAGTTGCTTGGACAAAACTAAGTGGGTCAATATTAGTGGACGGAAGCCTGCTAACCAACGTGTCGGCAGCATTAACAAAAAAGGTGTTGAGATCGTTAGGAGATATGTTGGGCTTTTTTAAGTCGGGCTTTTTTTGATTTATAATAGCCCACATGGACTTTGTTGGGTTATTAGCATTGTGAATAAAGTTGTCATTTGCCAAAATTTTTTGTTTTTTAATTTCATTTTTATATTTAGATCTAAACTGGTTTCTTATAATTTTATTTTCCTCTGTGTTGTACATTTTACAGAGATCATTCAAGAATTGAAGTCTTTCTCTCATTTCCCTCAACGTATCAGTAAACCATAAAACACGCATAGATCTTTTTTTACATGATATACGTTTCTCGGCAAAGGAGTGTTCAAACGCCGTAACAATTTTTTCAAGAAAAATATTTATCTTATTACTGACGTTCATATGAGGATCATCGACAAATGTCCAATCAGTAGCACTAACTAGCTCAAAGAATGCATTCCTACCTGTGTGTGTAATGGGCCTACAAATCCTCACACCAACCTCGTGATCCCTGATGCAAGACCGAACCTCAATAGTTTGACAATCGTGATCAGACAGCAATGCGTCAATATTTTTCGCTCTATAAAAGTCCAGACTAAAATTAATAAAGATATTATCAATACAATTGTTATTTCTTGTGTTGCAATGGATGGTTTGCACAAGGCCGTACGTTGTCAGAAGGTCAATTAATGTGATGGTGTTCGCCTTGTTTGTATTAAATTTAACATTAAAATCCCCACTCAATATTATGTTTTGAGTAGGTTTAAATGTTGATAAGACTGTATTCAAATGTTCCATAAAAATAGCAAAGTTGCCCTGTGGTGTGCGATATATATTCACAACATTGATGCCACAATCCTCCAATCTCATTGCCGAGACCTCACAATGTCTCTCGATAGAAGGAATATTAAGTGACAGAAAGGAAATAGTGTTTTTAATTAAAATCATAGAGCCACCATGTGACGTTTCGCTCCTAGAAAAACAAGAGGCAATAGAATAACCACTTAAACAAAAGTGTTGCGATTCAAGAGGTGTTAGCCAGTGTTCGCTTACACAGATAACATCAGGCCCACAGGCACCAAAACCTGCCAAGAGAAATGCCTCCATTTCGCCAGTTTTGTTTCTAAAGCTTTGAATATTAATATGAATTAGTGATATAAGATGTAAGTTATTTTTTGGATTTGTAATATTGTTTAGTTTAGATGTATTATTAGTATTATATATTTTTTATGCTAAAAAAGACTGACCATAGCTTTTTTGCCTGCGAAAATCATATCTCTTCACTCCAACACCGCGTGGCCAGAAATCATTGTTGTATAAAATGTTTTTGGTTTGTAAAGGGGCAGAGACTCTAAAACATTTGTTTTTCGTTTCATCGGTTGGCAGCTCGTTCACCATGACTTCTACATCCTTAAAGTTCTGGTTCCTTTTTATGTAGTTTAAGATTATGTTTGGTGTAGCATCCCGTTTTACACGGTACAGGTAAATCCATGCCTTCTTTTCAGTTCCACCGAAACCATCAACTTCATCTGCTGTCCCAATTCTTTTTTCGAAATTTCCTGCTTTGAAAACTCCATGAGGGCCATTATTGATTAGAACATTGTTTTCAGAATTTGCACTGCGCCTTCTATAGTTCGATTGGCTTTTCTGAATGATATGTCCTTTGTAATTTCCAGTGGATGGTTTATCATCAGAGCCCTCATTGAGTTGCTTGTCTTTGAACTGATTGTTTGCTAAATTAATGGCTGTACTAACTTGATTTAGCGTAATTTTACGATTTTGGGGCGATTTATTAATATTCGAATCTGATATGTCATTGCTTGAAACTACGGTTTTGTTGACATAATCTTTTCTTCTTCCTCTTTCATTACCAATTGGAGTGAAGAAAATAAGTTCAGTGCACTGAATTAATGAATTACAGTAATTCAGTTCACAGAATTAATAAATTACAGTAATACCAACTTAAGAGATTATTAATGAATTACAGTAGTGTTTTCATTTGGTGTTTTTATTAACATCAATAAACCAGTGTTTCAATTAAATGCACTGCATTCATGAAAAGTCTGAGAGACATTGGATATTGATGAGTGTAAACACTTCAATTTTAGTTAGATAGGAATCTATTTTTGATTTAAATATGTACGTTTTACTTATTTTTCAGTCAGAACAGTCATCATGTGATCTCAATAAGTTCTTCATATCCATCAATTTGATATTTTCTGTTATCGTCAGTATAATTTCTATTCTGCCATCAGTACAAGAAAAGTTGCCCCGATCAGGATTGTTGCAGTCTTCGATTGTGACTTTATATGTCACATACCTTACCTGGTCTGCAGTTTCAAGTTCACCAAGTAAGTAATGCTGTTATAATTGTCATTTAGTTGTTTATATTTATGAATATGTACATGTAGCTCTTTAATATCCTCCTTCTTTTATTTTTTGGAGCAGCCTAGATAAAAATTTGAAATTTGGCACTGACTTTTATTATAAACATTTTTAATATACTTCAAACTCACATAAGAGTGCTAGAGGAAAGAACTTTTTCCTCAAAGGTCAAAAATATCTACTGTATTGGGGAGTACCTCAGTAATAGTCTCGGTGATCTTGTTTGATGTCTATATAATATTTTTGCATGGTTATTAATGCTTAATGTGTTTAATGTTTTTTTTTTGAAAATTAATGGTTAATTACTAATTATTTAATAATTTTATGTCGTAATAGTATTTTTTCTTTTAACGAAACTATGCAGTTTTATATCTTTTAGTGCCTACCTGTGATACTTTAGTAGGCAATAGTTTGGTAGTATAAATATATATTATTACTTTTTTATTTTACTTGTATAAGCATTTTATTATGTATTATTAAACTCTGCATGCTCAGGAATTTCGAAGGTGTCTGAGAGTATTCTTTTATTTGATTTGATTAATATTGCAGCAGTATATGTATGGCATACTTATATTGTCAATTATGTATTTTTTTTGCATTTGTCAGTTAGTTGAGGGAAAGAGGTGTGTATAAAACTGTGACCTTCATGGTTGCTGTACTAGAAACGGGAAGACTCTAGCATTGAGTTGTAGCAGGATGGCCAGGGCTAGAGATGGGAGAAATCATTATGAGCAGAAATTTTATTAAGTTACTCGAATATATTAGATCATTACCAACAAAACAATTTAAATAGAAATATCCTTCGGATGTCCTCAACATGTTTTTTGTTAATTCCTAGTTATATGTTTGTTGTGCAAAACAATGCGTGAAAAGTAATTTGCACAGATTGATGGCAATTTTTTTTGCTTGATGGGTCTGCCACGTGGGTTGATTCGGAACAGAGAAACACCTTCTAACCTTAGACCTATTTCTTTGTTTCCCACATTGGCTAAAGTTGTTGAAAAGCTGACGAAGGGGCATATCGTTGATTTCATTGTATCACACCATCTTGTAAGCAATATTTGGTTTGGCTTTCAGGCTTCCAAGAACACAAACGATGCCATTTTCTCTTTCTTAAACAACTTGTATAGTACTCTGAATGATGGAGAAGTTGCCACATCAGTATTTTGTGATCTTACCAAGGCATTTGACTGTGTAGATCATAGAGTGCTGCTGTGAAAACTTGAGATTTATGGATTCAGAGGTGCAGCTTTGTCCTGAATAAGGTTGTACTTGTCTGAATGCTATCATGCAGTCAGTGGTGTTTAATGACAGGGAAATTGCTTCTGGTGTTCCACAGGGATCTGTTTTAGTCTCACTTTTGTTTTTATAATATGTCAACGATCTGTCCAGATTGAGCATATCAGGAGTGTTGACGATGTTTGCCGACGATACGACCATTCTCTGGCAAGATAAAGACTCGAATCAGTTGGGGCTTGCCATTAAAGATGATATATTAAGGATAAAAGAATGGTGTGATTCCAATTAGTTAACTTTAAATGTGTCAAAAACAAATATTGCTTTCTTTAAATGTCAGATTGATGAAGTGACTCGTGATACTCAGCTTTTGGGAAACTTAATAATCATAATAATAATAATATATTTATTCATTCAGAAGGTCAAATATATGACAAAGGTTTCATCACAAAAATCAGAGTCAATATTATTTCTGTAATAAAATATAAATATCAATACACTTATAAATACAATACGATATACAATATTAGCTCCTTTAGCTGACAATTTGACAATAAAAACATTCATAAATTATGCGGTACCCACTCCAACAAACAACAAACACTTTTCAGTCTAAGTGGTAAAATTCAGCGTTATATACTGTATAAAAAAGATAGTATATTAAGGAAAAAGTTCGTTAGTATGTTCAATTATCTTATCTGTCTAGGAACTCCCTCAGGTTGTGGAAGGACTTTTCTACCAGGTAGGCGGAATTGTCTGATGGTACCTGCTGCCTTCAAGTCGTTTGATAGTTTGTTAAATATTCTAATACCAGCATAGAACAGAGATTTTTCAAAAAATGTAGACTTGTGTACTAGAAAGATTTCTTGTTTGATATTCATGATTCTCAGCATTACTTGTGAACCTTTGTTTGTTCTTATATACAAATACAGAACACTTGAGAATATATATCATGTCAGTGTGAGAATATTTTCAGCTTTAAATGTTTCTTTGCACGTTTCTGTAGGTTTTAGTCCAAATATGATCCTTTTCTGTCCCATAAATATTCTATTTATTGTGGTCGATTGTCCCCAAAGCATTATGTTATAGCTAAGATGTGGGTATATAAGTGCATAGTATGCTGTTTTGAGGGATGTAGTGGGAACTGGTTGTTTGAGCCTTTGAAGTGCGAAGTAAGATTTATTTATTTTTGATGAAACATGGTCAAGCTGTATATTCCATGAGAGTCTTGAATCGAGATATGAACTTAAGTATTTGACTATTGGTTCGGTTCCTTTATAGCTCTTGGCTTTGTTTTGTAAACGGGAATTATTACCCTCTTTTCATTATTTAATATTAACCGTTTTGAAAAATACCACTTGTAGAGCTTGTTTGATTTTCACATCTATTTCGACGACATTTGTTGCTGATATTAATACAGTCGTGACATCTGCATACTTTATGGTGACGTCCGGCAATTGTAGGTCGTTTATGAAGATCAGAAAGATTAGTGGAGCCAGTACCAGTATAGTTGGATGATGTGCAATTATCGATGTTAACAGTGAGTTGGCATTGTGTGAGGAATGAGAGGATTAGTGAATTGGCTTTTCCTCTTATTCCGATGTTATTCAACTTATGAGCTGTAAGTTCTAGGTTAAGGTTATCAAACGCTCGCGACAGGTCGAAGAACAGCCTAAATACTATGCGATTTTTTTCTGGTTCACTGTAGAAGAACTGTGACGTCGAAGGCAGCAGTTTTTGTAGACTTCCCCAGTTTCTGTAGACTTCCCGGTTTGGAATCCATGTCTCTGCTCCAATATATTTGTTTTTTTCCAAGGAAATCCTGGATTCTGTTATACATATCTGTTAACATACGTAGCGATATAGGTCTGTAATTCGCGATGTTTGTTTTGTCTCCCATTTTATGAACCGGTATTGAGGTTGCTTAGTGCATGCGGAAATTTTCCTGAGATAATTGATGTATTTATGAGTATCGTTAATGGGTCATTGAGTTCTTCACACGCATTTTTTAGGACTGTTGCTGCCTTGTGCATGTTAAGTTCAGACATTGGATTGAGTCTGCTCGAGTTTATGTAACTCGTAGTTCTCGACTCACCTCCCTGCTTATTCCCTCTTCAGCTTTGACCCAGAAATCTATTATTTATAACAGCAAAAAATTGTTTAACCATTTGCCTTCAAACATAAGGGGCATTTCTTCTCTAATGCCTTTTAAGCCAAGTGAGGGTTGATTGGTAAAGACTACTATTCAGTTGCTGAATTTTTTGACGAGTCTTTTGATTAATACTTTTGAACCAAGACCTCTACTTAAATATATTTTATTTTTTTGTATATATTATAGTTATTTATATTTTTATGTGTGCTTATCTTATTCTGTTACTTACTGTTCATTTATATGTTTTTTCTCTTTCATACCATTAAATTGATAATCGGCTGCCAGAGTAATTCTATGATAGTGCTGAGAATGGTTGTAAAGTTTTTTACTTTTACTTTAAGTTTACTTGCTTTGTATATGAGATCATTCCTATTACAATAAAGCTGTTTTTTACTTTGACTGGGAAAGAAAATTTTTTTTAAAAAAATCGTAACAGTAACTTTTATATTTTTCGAAATATTAATAAAAATTGCACAGTTGAAATTTCACGCACCAGATTTTCACGAAAATTGTCAACAATCCAAGGAAAGGGTCTTTTTTTTTGTAAGGAACATATTGACCTTCAATTTCGTTTTTAACTTTTTTCCTCTATCTGCAATATTTCTTGAGATATATTTATTCATATCCAACTAGGTATAAAGGAAACTTTTACATTACTAAAAAAAAAGTTCTGAAAATTCTGTGCATCATAAAGGTTTACTTAGTGTTCATTCCCTACCTGTAGATGTAAAAAATATAAGTAGCGTAAATATATTTAAACATAAGTTAAAGAAACATTTAAAGGGAGAATGATACATAAAGCAAAAAATAGTTAATTTTAACCATTTTTGTAACATTAGGTATTGTTTTCTTTTTGATGGGTTTGTATATTTATACATTTTTTTTAACTTTTGACATCTTTATGCTAGCTTAATTTTATTTTGTATTTTTGCATATCTTTGTTGTTTGTTTTGAAATTTGTATATTGGTTGTTTTAAATACGTTTTATTGTATTAGATCAATTTACTTAGCAGATCTGAAATGTAAATTACAACAACAAACATGGAACAGTGTTTGTTCTTCGGACATAAATATTGCTCTAGAGGGCTTCCTGCAAGATTTTACCTGGCATTACGAACAAACCTGTCCAATGAGACAAATAAAAGAAACAAATAAGTCAAACTCCTGGTACAACGGCGAATTAAAGAGAACAAAAGACAGTCTACATGACCTATACATACTTGCAAGACAAACAAAAGATACAACACAAACAATACAGGAAAGCTATCAAAGAGGCCAAAATAAAATTTAACCAAGACAAAATCGAGAATGCAAATAATCGCCCAAAACAAATATGGGCCATCATAAATGAAGAAATGGGAAGAAAGAAGCAGGCTCCTCTTATAGAACTGAAAATCAAAGATGAACTGATCACTGACAGACGAAGAGTTGCTGATGAGTTTGGCCTATTCTTTTCCACTGTGGCCGAAACAAAAATTAAGGATCATTTTGGTCAGAACAATGCGGCATCACCTACCACTTGTGATCTCCACCCAAACTCAATTTTTCTTGAAGCTGCATCAGAAAAAGAAGTTTTATGTATTATTAGAGACTTAAAAAACAAAAAATCAGTCGGCATAGATGAAATCCCTACTAAGGTAATTAAAGCCGTGGCAGATGAAATAGCTAAACCAATTAAAATATTAATAAACACAGCAATGAACACCGGAACTTTCCCATCAATCTTGAAAATAGCTAAAGTAGTATCAATATTTAAAAAAGGAGACAAACATGAATTAGAAAATTATAGACCCGTATCTATTTTGAGCATTTTTTCCAAAGTATTTGAAAAGGTCATTTACAACAGACTTATAAGTTTCCTAAACAAGTACAAGCTAATAAATGACAACCAACATAAATTCAGAATAGAAAGGTCTACTGAAACAGCTGCAGTTGAACTGGTTGATTTTATTCATGAAGAACTGGATTCAGGAAAAATAGTCGCAGCAGTGTTTTTTGATCTGTCACGAGCATTTGACACACTTAACCTAGATTTTGTTCAGGAAAAACTATACAACCTAGGAATAAGAGCAACAGCATTGTCACTTGTGATTAGTTTCCTAGAAAATAGAAAGCTTGTGGTGAGCGTGAATGGATGCAATTCTGACCAGCATAATATCGGTATAGGAGCGGCTCAGGGTTCGATCTTGGCACCTTTAGTATTTCTCCTTTTCATTAATGATTTGTCACTTCCAGGAAAAACAATTAAGTTTGCTGATGATACGTCTGTGGGGATATCAGCTAAAAATGAAGATTCACTTTTACAAGACATTTCCACAATATGTGATAAAATGAACCAATGGTGTACAAAAAACCGGCTCATACTTAATAAGGAAAAAACAGTGAAAATTCATTTCTACAAAAACAATGAAAGAGCCAACATTGAGGGAGCTGCTAAATGGACAAAATTTCTGGGTACATACGTTGATTAAAAAACCAACTGGGATCACCAAATAAACCATGTTTGCTCCCGGCTCAGCAAGGCATACTATGCTCTATTAAAAATGAAACAAACAGTCCCAACGGAAACACTACTTACTATATACTATGCAATGGCTTACCACTACTTGTCATATAACATACTTTTGTAGGGACAGAGCACAAACATTAACAGAGTTTTTGTATTCCAAAAAAGAATTGTGCGTTTGATGTTTGGACTGGGGCCTCTAGAGACCTGCAAAGAGTCCTTTAAGAAATTCAAGATCCTAACTGTTACCTCAATATATATACTGAAATGTGCATTATATGTAGTTAAGAATAAGAAGAAATTTATAAAAAATGACAATGTTCATGATTACCCAACACGAAATGTCTCATCTCTTCTGATCCCAAAACATAGAACTTCCCACTATGAAAAATCTCCACATTATGCTTGTGTAAAGATATACAATAACCTACCAACGGACATAAAAGCAATAAGAAATGTGACGACTTTTCGAAAAAATTTGAAAAACCTCTTACTCAACAGTGTGTGCTACAATTTAAACGAGTTTTTCAGTTAAAATAATCCATATCTGCATATATTTATTATTAATATTATTATGTACTTATATATTTACTTTGGTTTGACTTTTCTAATGTCATGTCATGTGATTTTTATAGAAATAGACGTATTTGTATTTATTATTATTTGTATTTTTATATTTGACTGTAATATTTAATATTAAGGTATTTACTTATTTTATAAACATTATATTTGGCTGATTTTTACACATTTATTTTAATGGATGGACTTTGTTATTGTTTATACTTGCATTTGTATTTTATATTTATTAGCGAGGTGCTAAATAAACCAATTATTATATGCTATAAACGAATTTTTCGCAAATTTAAAATGATTTATTGCAATTTGTTTAACTGATAGTTTTTTAACTGAGTTTTTATTTCTTGATACTAAATAACAAGTTAAATAAATTGAAACAAACTTTTTTCCTCTCCTAATTCCTCACACTTCTATTTTACAGAAGAATGCAATCCTGGCTTGTGGGGCATATTTGGAGGAAAAACCTCCGGAAACAATTTTGATATTATTGGTCTTATCATTTGGATGTGCTGCGTACTTTATTCATCACTTAGATCAGCCAGCAAGTCATCAAAACTTACGATGAGTGAAAATATATTAACTCATGATAATGGTGCAGGTAAATATCTGTTTTGCTATTTTGGCTTCCTTCAGCTTTGATTTTGCTGTTGATTGCTTTGTATGTCTCTTAGAGCCATGGCATTATGTAGTGAATTTGTGATGGTTTTTTGATTAATGGGGAAAATGTGAATGGTGAAGGGCCGATTTGTATTGTTTTAAATAAGTTAATATAGTTTTATTTTTCGTACTCCATTAAATTTACCAATACTTATTAAAATGTTGCTATTTTTGTGGGCTCCACACGTCTGATATTTTGCATGGTTTTAACCTTAGACATGTAACAGGGAAGATCCTACATCTCTTGTTTTATTCAAAAAACTGTATGTTTTGCTGCAATGGTTAAGGTAAATAAACGTGCACTGAAAGTAAGTGTGACAAAGAGAAAATATCTGTCATTGTTGGACTCAAAGTTAAGCAACACCGTTGACATATAATATGCAGGGGTGGCCTTCAGGTGAAGTAGGTGAAGTGCTACTTCACCAGGAAAAATAAACAAGCCAACATCTAACTATATTTATTATATATCTCTTAAAATTTAAGTTTTTACATTCATTTATTCACCTAATTGGCAAAAAATAAACTGTACAGGGTGTCCGGATTTGGTTGCAAAAGCAGGGTATCTGGCTTATTTTTAAAGATAGAACCTTGCGGTTTTCACGAACCTGAGCTAATTTTTTGTGAAACTCATGAAGCCGTAAACAAAATTTTCATAGCCTTCTTCGTTTACGAGATACAGGGCGAAATAGAAATGGATCCAATGGCGTAGTCAAGTTTTTCATTTGAGTTGTTATTTTTTAGATATGACCCAAAATTGTGTTTTTTTAAATGGGACACCCTGTATATTTGTCCAGAAATTGATTTGTCCTTTTAAAAGCTTCTCAAAAATATATAATAGTATGGGTCTATTTTAATAAACAACAAAAATCCTAATTTTTATAATTATCATCCCAAATTTTGCAGTTGGCCATGCAAAACAATGCTGCCTTTTATTTAAAGTCGTTAACAATATCTACATCCTAACAATAAATCAAAATAAATATGTAATTAAATCTATTTATCAAAATATGTATTGATAATTTCTCACCAAAAAAGTACCACCTACCTAGATGTATGTAACACAAGAACAAAACAGTAATAAATTATTATAAAATATGTATTGATAATTTCCCACCAAAAAAGTACCACCTACCTAGATTTACGTAACACAAGAACAAAACAGTAATAAATTATTATGTAACAAGCCTTTCAGCAAAAATCAACTGTCGTATAAGAACTACAGTAACCAAGGAAATCAAAAGAACTGTTCAAACTGATTTCCATTTTGTTCTATGCATGCTTCGCACAATTTTCATATTCGTTTTAGGGAATTAAGCAAAATAACGGAATGAATTTGTAAATAGCGAAAATTTTCTCTTATTGCATTTCCTAAATCTTGGACATTATCATAGTGGTCTTTGTAAATTCTATTTTCCAGATATCCCTATAGAAAGAAATCTAAAATTGACAAATCTGGGGATCTAGGAGGCCATCTTATAGTTTCATTTGTTCCGATCCATTGAGTGGTAAAATTATTGTCTAGAAATAATCTCGTCATTCCAGAATTGTGTGCAGGAGCACCGTCCTGTTGAAAATCAATTTCGTTAATTTGCGCTAGAGATACATCGTCAAGTAATTCAGGTATAGCTGCCTCTAAAATTTCTATATAGTGATTGGCTGTTAGATTTCCCTCAAATATATAAAATTTTATATGTGTTCCTAATATGAAGCAGGACACATTTAGACCAAACCTGCCTTGCTGTCTTCTGGGAAATATTTGGTGTTGATTTTCCTGGGACTAGAATCTACTATTATGCCTATTGAGTATACCAGAATTTTTGAAATGTGCTTCGTCTGACCATATAACCTTCCTTTCAAAATCTCTAACCATATCGCATCTTTCTCGAAACCAATTGCAGAAGACTACCCGACGCTCTGCATCTCCTGGCTGTAAGTGCTGCACGAGCCTAAATTTGTATGGGTGGTATTTGTGCTTTTTTACAATTTCTTGAACTCTAGTTTTTGGAATCCCTATGCTCTTTTCACTGGCCCTACAAGAGTTTGTAGGGTAAGCTTCTGCATTAGACAAAACCGTAATTTCCTCAGCCTTCCGATTTTCTTTATTATATGTTTTCGTACGAGGTTTGATAAATGATCCGTGATTAAGTAAATTCTTTTTTATCCGATAAAAAGTGGATATATTAGGTTGCCTCCTTTCTGGATATCTAAATAAAAATTAAGCAGTAGTATTTCAACATACCTAAAAATTAACTATTTACCTGTTAAAATACATCTGAGAAGCCGCTTCAACATTTTCATTACTTAAAAGCAAACATATCGTACTTTTCATAATGTTCGAAAGTTTTCTTTCATAATAATACAAATATATTTTTACACAATAAATAAATAAAAAACTAGCGCTATATTTTATATACGCGTACCAAATTGGGAAATGTCATTTGCTTCCAAGAAAACAAAAGAAAACGGCATCGTTTTGCATGGCCTACTGCAAAATTTGGGATGATAATTATAAAAATTAGGATTTTTGTTGTTGTTTATTAAAATAGACCCATACTATTATATATTTTTGAGAAGCTTTTAAAAGGACAAATCAATTTCTGGACAAATATACAGGGTGTCCCATTTAAAAAAACACAACTTTGGGTCATATCTAAAAAATAACAACTCAAATGAAAAATATGACTACGCCACTGGATCCAGCGTAAAAAACTGCGTAAGCAGCAATTTTTCCCTTTGCGTTAAGTTAAAGGATAACCGAGATACGAGGGGGGTCCCAAAATGCAAAATTTTCTATTTCGCCCTGTATCTCCTAAACGAAGAAGGCTAGGAAAATTTTGTTTGCGGCTTCATGAGTTTCACGAAAAATTAGCTCAGGTTGTTTGTTGTTGTTGGTTCGTGAAAACCGCAAGGTTCTATCTTTAAAAATTAGCGAGATACCCTGCTTTTGCAACCAAATACGGACACCCTGTATATCTCGAACAAATATTTTACTTGACCAGTTGGCGGCATGTCTTTTTAAAACTCGTGGCGCCAACCGGTTCGACTTTGCTGGAGGTGCTATGTTTAGTTTACGATTTTCCTACTACGTTGCCATGACAACGCGTACGCGATGACGTCGAGCGCATGGAAGAATAGTGTTAACCAGCTCCATACAGCGCTCTCGGTGAATTGCTAACGCAGTACACTACGCCCACGTGTCGTTCAGTTTGGGGTGGTTGTTTAGTTTTATTTTCGCGGATTTCGCTGCAACCGGTTAGTTCCTTTGCTGTTTGCTTGACTGTTTTGTGTTATATTTATTTATGGTGTTGTTAGAACTTTATTTGGTGTCGGGTTTATTAATTTACATTATTGATGAATCCGATCACGGATGTGGTTTGCATTTTGTTGGAAACTCCATTTAATCGATGGAAGGAACAAGATCAGAGTTTTAATCGTCCTCCTGGTTTTTGGCGTACAAATGATTATGTAGTAGTCAAATATTACAAAAATTGTTTTGCTGGCCTTGTTTACTAGTTTCCAATAAATATTCAGTATGGAATAAGGGAGGATTTGCAGGTATGTTAAATATATGAAGGTCTTTACATAAACATGAAGACTCGGCGGAGCATTTAAAATGCGAATTAATGCTAAAAACATTTGTAAAAAATCAAAGCACTATAGCTGACACTTTAAAAGGAGATGCTAAACTATAAAAAATACATTTTAACGAAAACGTCCGATTAAATATACTATTTATGTGCTTGGTGATTGATGCAGTTTTGTACCTTACAAAACAAGAGTTAGTCTTTCGCGACCATGATGAGAGCAGCGAGTCAATAAATAGGGGGAATTTTAAAAAGCTTTTAGGTTTATTAATATCGAGAAGTTCCCAAGTACTAAAAGATCATCACGAAAAAATTAAAAATGTTTTTACTGGTGACTTGAAATCTATTCAAAACGAAATAATTGAATGCATTTCTGATTATTTAAATGATCATCTAAAAAATGAAATAATGAACTCACAGTTTTTTTCTGTGCAAGTGGATGACACCACTGATATTATGCAAACCTCCCAGTACTCCATAATTTTAAGATACATTAATTTAGAAGGTTTAGTAGTCGAGAGATTCTTAGGCTTTTATAATGTCAGCTCCGATAGAACACCGGAGAATTTATATTCTCTACTGGATCAAATTTTGGACCAATTTGACTATAAACATAAATTAATAGGGCAATGTTACGATGGCACAAGTGTGATGTCTGGCCATCTAAGGCCTTCAAAAAAAAAAAAGAAAAAGCGCTGCAGGCTGTATTTGTCCATTGTCTTGCTGCTAAGAAGGATAGGAGAATTGATTTAGTATACAAAATTTAGGTAAGTCGTAAAAAAATATTCTACCCCTTCCACATATAAAAAAAATTCTGGAAAAAAATTATTACGATATTTTCTTGCTTCATTTGCACTTCACTTACATTTTCACCCGCGAGCCGCCACTGATAGTATGTCATTGATCATGAAGGTAATATTAATAATACTTCTTAACGCATTTGTATAACAACTGTTTAACTGCTAATTAAAATTAAAATCTTCTATTATAACAGCAGGCATATTTAATAATATACTTAATCTGTTTTTATATTTTGCATAGAAATGTATACCTAACCTTGATTATTTTTGTTTACTTTGTTCTGACTGCAAAAGAAGGTACCTACCTCTTAGAATTATTAAATAATTTATTGGCAGGAATGTATATTTTTATATATATATATATATATATATATATATATATATATATATATATATATATATATATATATATATATATATATATATATATATATATATATATATATATATATATATATATATATATATATATATATATATATATACCTATGTTCAATTAAAAACATGTTGTTTGAATGAAACGAAATGAAATATATATTACCAGTCAAATTAAAGTTAAAGTTGCATGTAGTCTGAACAACACTGCTGAACACGTGAAATAAAATATATTATACTTAGTAACATAACATTTAAAATAGCAAATGTAAAACTTAACTGGTAATGGACAACAAGCATCATTTCTTTAATACACCAGTAAAACAATTGCACGTCTAACAGCATTGAACAAACACAGAAATGAACAGGAGTAAGTAAACAGAGTCTTTACGCTGGAAAGTTCACCAACTGATTAATTGAGAGGTATTCATTAACAGAGTAACATGCTGTTTCAAACAGCAACTGTTTTGCTCTAGCAGAAAACAATTTATATGAATTTATTCCCTGTATTGAATGGAAAAGGTGATTAAAACACTTAATGCCCAGATATTCACATACCTTCTGGCCAATCGCAAGCTGATTATATATCCAAAACTCTGCATCCTTGTGTTGGGTAGATGTGCACTTCATCCCTTCGAATAAATGAGTCATGTTTTTTGATATGTTGTAATAGTATGAATATGTAAAGACATGATAACGTTATTATGTTCAAGTTCACAAATAATTTGAGTTCCTCACTTCCTCCTCCCCAATGCATGACACCATAGCCCATAACTGAGGAGAACAAGCCATTGTACATAAGCATGAGGACCTTCATGTTCACAGTGTTCCAAAAATCAAGGGATATAGGGAGATAAACTGGTCAGATTTTGGTAAGAACCAGTACTAATCAATAACAATTTTTTCTCACAAAAATCATTTGTGATAATAGGTATATATATATATATATATAAATATAAAGATATACATATATGATATAAAGTATGTATACTTGATATATATATATATATATATATATATATATGTGGTACTTGAACCCACAAGTTTTGTCTTATTGTGTCATAGTTCTACCAAAAAACCTTTTTTTTCATATTCAATTCAAAAAATATTTATTGTGTAACATTCAGCATAAAAAACATGCAATAAGAAAGCACAATATATACAAAAGGACAAGGTACACTGTCTCCAGTGATCTCTATAACCTAGTCCTGCTTTTAAAGTCTCCAATTATAAACTAGATATACATAAAAAACAGTCATTAAAATAAATTAAAATCAAAATCCCGACTCATTATCATAGGCAACAGAATTTCCTGCTTTAATCCTGATTTTAAAGAATCCTTTGTTACAATAGGTATATTTTTCAATGCATTAGTGATAAACGGAGCCAGAAATGAAAAACTGGATTGAAAAGCCATGGTTTTATGAGACGGAGTATTTAGAGCGAAGTGTAAGTTTAGCAAAAAGATACTTGGGTGTTTGAGTATTCAGTTTTTGATGTACGGAAGCAGTAACCATTTATTTATTTTTTTTTATAGTTTATACCGACCCCCTCGATGTAGTGAACGTATGTTTTTGGAAAGGTTGGAGGGTCTGTTGCTTCAGATTTGTCCCCAGTCTGATGTCATTTTGGCAGGTGATTTTAATATTGATTTTGGTTGTAAGGATAATTGTTATACACTTGCATTAAAACACTTATTTCAATCTTGTAATCTCAATATGCATGTTGGTTCCCCTACAAGAATTACCCAACATTCTTTGTCTATCTTAGATTATGTGTGTTTGGGTGTCAGTAATGTCTCTTGTTTTACTTTGAATCCGGGTCTCTCTGACCACGAAGCGGTGTTCTGTGTCATACCATATGATGTACAGAAGGCTCCACAAAAAACGAGAAGGGGGAGGATATTCTGTAAGAAAAATTTTAAAAAATTCTCTCAGAACTGCTTCACTATTGGCTGGTTAGGTGTGGCCTCTTCTGGTGACCCCCTAAAAGAATTCCATAGTCCGATTGCATAAGTCTTTGACCGGTCATTTCTAGTTGTTAAGATTAAAAACAAGAAAGGGCAACCTTGGATCACAAGGGGCATTAAAGTTTCCAGCAAAAATTTGCGCTCTCTACACACTTTGCGGAAATATTTCATAACTTGTGACTTCTTTGTTAATTACTTCAATAAGTACAGATCAATATACAGAAAAACATTAAAAATAGCAAAAAAAAAACTATTTTGATTCACGTATTTCATCTTCGAACAATAAACAAAAAGAGAGCTGGAAAATTGTTAATCAACTCAGGGGAAAATCTGGTAGTTATGATGTATCTGATGTCGATATAAGACCTGATGAATTTAATGAGTTTTATTGCACTATTGCCGAAAATCTCGCTAATCAGATATCGCCAAGGTGTAATCCATTACTGTTTTTAAAGCCGTTCCCCATATGTGATTCTTTTTTTCTTACTCCAACTGACGTGGTGGAGATTAGGACGATATTTAACGATATTAAAAATAAAAATGCTTCAGGTTGCGATGAAATTTCGATGAGGGTATTAGAAGCTTTACCAGAGTCTACTTTGAACGCATTTGTGACGGCCGTAAATGATTCTTTCGCTGTAGGAATCTTTCCTGAATCTCTGAAGGAAGCATTCCAATTCATAAGGACGGGGATGTCACTGCTCCAGCAAATTTCAGACCAATCTCGTTGTTACCTACGATTGCTAAAGTAGTTGAAAAACTTGTAAAAAAAAGAGTTATCTCATACTTAGAGAAGCACAAAATCTTAACTGTGGATCAGTTTGGTTTTCAGAGTGGTAGGAGTACAGGAGATGCAATTTTTGCATTTCTTGATAATCTGTATCTTTACATAAACGAGGGAGAGGCGGCTGCGGCAGTTTTTTGTGATCTCGCTAAAGCTTTTGATTGCGTGGATCATGGAATACTGTTGCGGAAGCTAGAGTGGTATGGTTTCAGGGGAAGTGCTCTTCGCTGGTTTGGGTCTTATCTCTCCGGACGATGTCAGAGTGTCAGGTTGTATTAGGTTGATTCTATTAAACGAGAAATTATTTCGCGAGTACCTCAGGGTTCTGTTCTAGGACCAATTTTATTTCTTGTCTATATAAATGATATTTTTGTGGCATTCCAGGAATCCTGAGGGGCTAACTCATGCAATCGCAATTGATGTTGAACAAATTAAAGGGTGGTGTGATGCTAATCGCCTTTCTTTCAACATTTCTAAGACCAACATTATGCATTTTGGGTGTTCGCTTGATGATGAACAGATTTTGATAAAATCTAATATTAAATTTTTGGGTGTAGCCATAGACACTAAGTTAACCTTTAAGGATCATATTTTGAGAGTATGCAATAGTCTGGCATCGGGATGTTATGCCTTGAGAGTTGTATCGAACGAGTTGGATGAACACATTGCGAAATCAGTATATTCAGCCTTAATAGAATCCCATTTGCGTTATGGGGCCTGCTTCTGGGGTAATTCGAGCCAATATCTGATAAACTCAGTTTTTTTTCTGCAAAAGAGGGCAGTGAGGTATATGTGCGGGGTAAGTGGTAGAGATTCTTGTAGACCACTATTTATTAATCGCAAAATCCTAACTCTTACTTGTATTTTTATTTTCGAGACAGCTTGTATGATGTTTAAAAAATTTAAAAGTCGACAGTATTATAATCATTATAATACAAGACAAACTGGAGCTCTGCCACTGCCCATACCTCACACTATACGAGTTAAAAGCTCAATATTCCACTTACAAGAGAGTGTGAGAACTTTGAATAATATTAAAACATTTAAATCTTCTCTTAAATGCATATTAGTCAAGAAAGCTTATTATGGCCTTCTGGAATTTTTCAATGATGTATTATGACACTAGATAGTGTATATGTATATTTATATTATGTTAGTGCTTTTGATGTGTGTTTTTTTATAACTCGCTGATTTTATTTCTTATTGTTATATACTTTTACTTATATTTTTTTTACTGCTTGTTGGTTTATATATTTCTAACTTTGGCTTTGTAACAAGATTTTATCTTAAACAATAAAGCAATTTTTGACTTTGACTTGACTTTAATTTCATTTTCATCAAGAAAGATGGTTAGTTGCCCATGCAACAACGATTCAGCAATCTTCAAAGGCACCAGTAACAAACTAATAGGTCTTAAGTCCAGGCGCTCAATGGTACCAAAAAATGCCTTAGGAATTGGTTTAACAAGCGCGAGTTTCCACTGGTCTAGAACAATTTAGCGACAACTGAAGCATCACAGCAGAAATACCGTTTGCTTTAGAATAAGTTATTTGATCACATCGATAGAGCCAGGAGAAAAATTAAACTGAGAATTTGAGAATGTCCTACATTTAAAATTGTTCGTGTAGGTCGGGTCAGCAGGAAGACATAAAAATCTGAAAATATTGAATCAATAAAAAAGTTATTTATTTTATTTGGGGTCACAGAAAAGGGAAGGTAGTATTCTGAAGGCTGACCAGCTCCATGAATATCACATCTACGCAAATAGGAGCATAGTAATTTGGGATTGTTTCTACATGCCCTGAGAGTTTGAGAAAAATATGTTCTTTGTTCTGTTCTAAGAGCGGTGTTATAATATTTACTCAAAGAACAAAAATATACCTTCTGACTGGCCAATCCAGATCTTTTATATCTAACCCATGCTCTTTCCTTAAGGGTCTTTATCCTGGCCAGGGTATCAGTAAACCAGGGCTTTTTACGCTTCCTAGTGTTATCCCTTATGCAAATAAGGAGAACATGCTTATCGAAGATAGAGCTTAGTTTTATTAAAATTTTTAAAATCACGGACACACTTAGCTACATTTTAGGTTGTTTACTTAAGTTCTCTACATATGGGAAACTTTTTTATTAGTAGTTTTATGGAAAAAAGTTACTCTTTATAAAAAGTTCTGCTTTCTGCCAAAATAATACTAAAATATTCAAACTTGAGATTGCATATACAGGGTGGTCAAAAATTCCAAAAAATCGAAATTGACTCAAGAGAAAAGTACTTTTAATTTTTATTTTATAGCAAAATGTAATACAAAATCTTACTTAGAATAAAAAACATATCTAGCACTAGATTCGTTGCTTCCTATCTGAAATCACTTCTAAAGGAATGTAAAACTTTGGCTTCTTACTGGCAAGTCCAGTTTCTTACTTTTGTTCCTACCTACATACCAGCAAAATTTCCTTATTTATCGATTGTTGATAATGGCATTGTCACTGCCATTGTCAACCACAATATTGTACTACTTTATTGAAACATCAGTTTGAATATTATAGTAAAAAAGAAATGCCGCTGAAATTAAGCAAAGAAGATAAAATTGAAATAATTTTAATTGTCGGAGAAAGTTATAAAACATTTCGAGAAGCTGCAGACATTTTTAACAACAGACACTCCGATAAAATTATTCATTTCACAACAGTGGGGAATATTCTAACTAAATTCAAGACTTTTGGAAATGTAGAAAATAACTTTAACAAGAAACGGAGGTCAAGGGTTGCGAATGACGAAACTACAAATCAAGTAATGCTCTCTGCGATAGAGGACCCTAAAAAGTCCCTACGCAAAAGGTCAGCAACATTGCCAAATAACGTAGGTAAAGATACAGTTTCAAAAATATTGAAAGAAAACAGTTTTCGACCTTACAAACCAAAATTTATACATACCTTGATGATACCATGATCCTTTTATGGCAAGACGCATTATTTTTACCGATGAAACAATGTTTACTTCCAATAGGACTGTAGTTCGCAAAACTGTCGTTGGTGGAGTGACGTTAATCCTAATTTTGTTATACAAACTCGTGATCAGTATTCATTCAAAACAAATGTGTGGTGCGAAATTTATAAAGATAGAATAATTGAACCAGTTTTTTTTCGACATAATTTAAATAGTCAACGCTACTTGGATTTTCTAAATACTTACTTGTACGATTTTATTCATGAACTACACATAAATGAGAGGTTCCAAATATGGTACCAGCAGGATGGCGCACCATGCCACGGAGCAAGGGATGTAAGACAACATTTAAATTTTATCTTTGATGGACGAGTAATCGACAGGTATTCTGATATTTTCTGGCCAGCTAAAACTCCAGACTTGAACCCTCTTGATTATTTCTTTTGGGACTACTTAAAAGAGAAAGTGTATCTAAAGAGGTCATTTCAGAATGTTGGTCATTTGGAGAGGGTAATTAGGGAAGAGATACAGGCCATAACGCCTGCCATGATTAGAAACGTTTTAAGAGAACTTTCTGTAAGAACGGTTAACTGTATGGAAAGAGATGGTGGATATGTTGAAGCAAATGTGCAGTGACGGAACAGTTAGTTTTTATCGTTAATTAAGTTATTTACATGTAATGTTTATTAGAATTAAAATTAGTGAAGTTATTGTCTAGATTTCCAAAAGTCTTGAATTTAGTTGGAATATTCCCCACTGTTGTGAAATGTATAATTTTATCGGGGTGTCTGTTGTTAAAAATGTCTGCAGTTTCTCGAAATGTTTTATAATTTTCTCCGACAATTAAATATCTTCTTTGCTTAATTTCAGCGGCATTTCTTTTTACTATAATATTCAAACTGTGTTTCAATAAAGTAATACAATATTGTGGTTGACAATGGCAGTGACAATGCTATTATCAACAATCGATAAATAAGGAAATTTTGCTGGTATGTAGGTAGGAACAAAAGTAAGAAACTGGACTTGCCAGTAAGAAGCCAAAGTTTTACATACCTTAAGAAGTGATTTCAGATAGGAAGCAACGAATCTAGTGCTAGATATGTTTTTTTATTCTAAGTAAGATTTTGTATTACATTTTGCTATAAAATAAAAATTAAAAGTACTTTTCTCTTGAGTCAATTTCGATTTTTTGGAATTTCACATCAATAAGAGATTCAGAAAAAGCGGTAATACGTGTAGGAAAACGAATATGCTGTATACAAAGGTGAGAATACATCAGAGAATTTAAATATTTTGATATAGGTGTGTCAATAAGAAGATTAATATTTACATCGCCCAGCTATGGAGGAACAGATAGCAAACTGTCAAAGCGAGGCCATAAGATCCTCCTCACCCGCGTATCCGACCTTTCAACCACCCACTAATCGGCATGGGTCTTGCTTTGTATGAACATCCTCGTCAAATTTATGCGGGTTTTATCCATGTGTGTTAAAAATTCTTAAGATAAGCTGCGAATACGCAAGATGAAAATATGAATCGATAATAAGTAAATAAATACAATGAAAAGTTGAGAAAGTGGCATACTTATATGGTAAGTCAATTTATAAAAGTTCTGCAACGGCGTTTTTAAATAGGAAATTTCATTATGGTGAAAGTTCTGGGTACTTTGATACAAAAGTAGTTAAAGCCCTTTACCGATTTCATTTAACAATGCTCTGGAGTTGATAACTAGTAAGATATGAGCTTTGAACGCACTAATGGATCCCCCTGTAATTAGAAAAAATAGAAAAAAAATGTGAAATTTTATATTTGAAGAGATGTTTAGGATTTTTTTGGGTAATGATTTTGGAGTACGAAATGTAAATATTAACATAATTTTTAGTATTAATCTTAGTTGTTAAAATTACCCTTATTGTGTTATAGAAAATCTATTGTTTTGTAATAATAAATTACTACTTTCCAGTAGATTGTTTTTCTAACATGTATTTTTTCTGTAGTCAGAGGCTCCGGAACAGACAATCTAGTAGTAAATGAAGGTATGTTTTTATATATGTGTCCTTATATACTCGATCTCTTTAAGTTAAGATACAAAATATAATTGTGGTACAGTTGCATATAAATATATTTCGTTTTGGATAGAGTATTTAGTTTTACTAGAGCTGGAAACACATAATCTGGAACAGTATATTGAGAATTAATTATTACATTTTACATTTTATATTTATCAAAAGATTTAACTATGCATAACTAGTAGAGTCCTTAATTTTGTATGACTTGGTTGTTTGGTGAGGCTTGTACAAGACTGCCTTAAAGCATACTGAATCAGATTTTTCCGTTTGTCAACTTTCGGAAGGGGAATTAAGGATTTTTTGACCCTACCGCACATGCAAAAGAGGGTAATTTGTTTAATAGCCCTGTATGTACAGTTCAACACACGATAAATGGTCATAACTAAGTAATACTTTTATACTTTATGCCTGCTGGTGCATCTGTTTTGGCTAATAAATCATTCCGGTCCAGGATGGTAGTGTAGTGGGAAGATTGAATCAATGTTTATGTATGTACATACAAAAATGTATTGCTTATTGCTGACTGACATAAATTATTGATATGCGGAAATGTAATAAGCCATATTTTCTTTGCAATAGAGGTCAAGTTGGCTGACGAACTCTTGCAGAACTTTAGTAATAAGCCGTATTTTCTTCAAAATAGAGGTCATGTTAGCCAACAAAGTCTCGCAGAACTTTTTTTTTGCTGCCTATGGTTGGTACTTTTTCAGCTAAGGTGCTGTGATAACGGTTGGGTTCTTATGAGAGTGGGCCAGATAAATATGGAGCTTGCATGTGTTTATTTTCCACCAAATTCTAACCAAGAACATTATCAATATTCCTGTTACACTTGTGAATCTCTAAGAAACAGGTTTGAAAACTACAAGTTCTTCATTTTTGGAGACTTCCAAAATCTTTGCCATCTATATCTTCAGAAACTCTTACCACCACAATGAGTTTTCTTGAGTCACAGCAAATGAATTGCGTACACAATCACATGGGTAAAATTCTGGATTTGTTATTTGCTGATGATTCCGTCAATGTGCTCATTTCTCCTTCAAATTTTCCCCCTGACCTGTATCATCCTGCGATCGAAGTAAGGTATAAACTTCAGTATGTCCCTCCAATAAAAAACAACAATCAAGTAAGTGTGTACGAGTTTCATCGGACTGATTTCTGCAAACTGAATCCCTTTTATGAACAATCTGATTGATTATTTTTATCATCAGAATCTGACATTAACAAAGTGGTTCAACTCTTCTATGAGATATTATTTGAGGGTATCGATAAATATGTTCCCAAAAGGGTTGTCTCTGATTATAAATATCCAAAATGGTTTAATCTTCCCTTAAGAAAACTCATTGGGCAAAAGAATCGTCTTTACAAAAAATACAAAAGGACTGAACAGCAAGTTGATTATTTAGCCTATTCTAATTTACGACGAGAGGTTAAACTTCGAACCGATATGTGTTACCTTTCATATATCACACAAACCGAACTACTTATCCCTAAACACATCAAATACTTTTGGTCATTTGTTCGAAATTTAAGAAGAGCTTCTAGCTTGTCCAACATCATGAGCTATGAAGGTGAAGAAATCAGTGGTTCAAACAGTATTGCTAATGCTTTTGCTGCTCACTTTCAGTCGTGCTACTCCAACCACCAAAACATAGATCTTGGTGGGATGGAACCCATAAGTTCTTCGGGTATATCACTGTTTTCACATCATCTTACAGCAGCAGAGATCTGTAACAAAATAAAGACCCTGGATTTATCTAAAAGGGCTGGTCCAGATGGTGTCCCTAACATTCTTTTGGAGAGATGTCATCAAAAAGTCCTTTGATCTTGGTTCATTTCTGGAGATTTGGAGGTTTTTTACCCTGATTCCAATATTTAAATACGATGATAGATGCGACGTAAAAAACTACAGGGGTATTTCTTTACTTTCCCACATACCAAAGTTGTTCAAGGATATTGTCACCGATGAAATTTTTGAATCGCTGAAACATTATATGTCGGGGGAGCAATATGTTTCTATCGTGGTCGCTCAACGACTACGGATCTGGCGGTATTTCAAAATTACAGTGTCTGTCATGAGCTTCTTATAGCAAAATTGCAACAGATTGGCCTTTCTGGAAGCTATATTGAGTGGATTAAATCGTACTTGTTTAATCGACGTCAACAGGTCAACGTGCGTGGCTCGTTTTCCAATGAGATTGTTGTAACATCAGGGGTCCCACAGGGCTCGCATATCGGCCCAATTCTCTTTTTACTCTTTATAAATGACATTGTATCTTGTTTCAAAGTGTCGAAATGCCTTTTATATGCGGACGACTTAAAATTATTTTCTCTTGTTTTCCTTGATTCCAATCAACTGCAGTCTGACATTGAGAGACTTGACAAATGGTGTAACACCAATTACCTGCATCTTAACATTACTAAATGTAAAGTTCTCCGATTTTTTAAATGCAATAAAGCCATTTTTTTTTCACGTACTATATAAACAACATAAGTCTCGAAGTTGTTACATCTTTTAACGATTTGGGTGTCATTTTCGATGAAAGCCTCACATTTAATCTGCACATTGATAACATAGTGCTTAAGGGTTTTAGACTGCTAGGTTTTATTAAAAGACACACTAAGTATGTCACTGATACTAAAGCGATTACTAGTGTCTATAACTCTTTAGTACGGAGTATCTTGCTCTACCATATGGGGCCCTTCGTATCAGTGTCACATCGACAGGATTGAAAAAGTTCAAAATAAATTTGCAAAGTATCTTTTGTTCAAGTTTAATTTTCCATATCAATAATCTATCTTATAATACAAGAATTCTTCTCTGCGGCCTGCAGACCCTTGAGTTTCGGGGAAGAAAGGCACTTCTGATTTTCTTGCACAAATTAGTGAATGGAGGGATTGATTGTGAAATACTACTACAGTCAGTCTCCTTTTTAGTTCCTATCAGAAGAATGATACAATCACAGCTGTTTTTTGAAAGGTATCATCGTACTAGTTATGGGTTTAATGCATTTATTCACAGACTAGTATTTAATTATAATCGTCACTTTTCGGCATATGACATGTTCAGCCTTACCTCAATACACCATTCTTTGTTTTGATTGTTTTTATTATTTGACAATATATATATTTTTAGTCTTACTTTACTCTTAATATTATCTTTTTCTATTTTGCGAATTCGTAACATTTGGAATGTTTAGCATTCTCTAGAGTACGTTTCTAAAGGACCACTTGTCCGATGCGTGCATCGGCTACGTCCTTATATTATTAAAAAAAAAAACTAGCATTATCATAAACGACTGCACTGCCTGGCGGGATATTCAGAAGAAGACAATTTTTCTTCCAATTCTCAAAAAGCTCACTTGTCCTGTCCTGATGGTAGTCTAACGAGCAGTCCTTGATGTCTTTTGCTGAAAGTAGCAAAGCGTTCGGCACCCAGCCATTCCTCGAGTATGTGTGTTATTATTGGGGGGTGTGCTATAGTAAACGCACTGTAAGGAATCGCAAAAGACGTCACTGTATGAATACAATTGACGAAAACGGAGATAACAAAAATATTTTAAAATGTTCAAAATGGTCGCCGGCCAAAAGCTGACTTCCAGGTTGGGTTAGGTATATTTTGGTGTACAGGGTGATCAGTTAAGGGTAGCGAGCGGCCATATCTCATAAGATATTGGTCGTATACATTTGAGAAAAAAAAAATCGTAATAAAAGTCGCCAAGAGAAATTGCTGAAAATTATTTTCGAGTTTGTCAAAGGTCCGCTAGAGGGCGTAACAACCAACACCAAGTAGAAAAATGGGGTTTTTATAGAATTTTGCCTAATGAAAATATATCGATGATATCATTTTCATATTTAGTGACCATTTCCCTACACTTTTTGTCTAAAATGTTTTGTTCTATATATCAAACTCATATCAAGACTAGTATAAACCAAGATTAAAATTTATAAATGTAAAACAAAAAATACTAAAAAAAAAAGAATTATATATTAATAATCATTGAATACATAAAATATAATATACATTTATTATGTAAATTTAGAAAATTTATTTATTTTTGTTAAATACATATAATTAAGTTGATATTGTTAATTTTTTAAGATCTCAAAGAAATTGTGATTGTAAAGGCCTTGGTGCCAGTTCTTGTAAGTGTTTTAAGGTCTGAAATAAATTGTTGTCAAAAAAAAAATAAATAAAGCGGTGGGGGAAGTTCAATTGTTTTTTCAAACAAACCAAGATGTCTCCCGTTTCTTTTGACCGATTTTGGCAAACTTAGGCTCATATGAAAGAGCATAATTTGCACTACAAAACGCTTATTTGGTTTTGAATTTTTGACTTTTGCTGGCGTCGCTAGATGGCGTTAACTGAATTAATAGCATATTTTTTAGTTTTTTTCAAAATAAAAAAAGAAGTAATGGTATATTCATTTTTACATATTTTAAAAGGGGATAAATTTCTCTATAATTTAATGATAACAATTTATCATCTACCTTTTTTTGAACCGTTGATATTGACCAAAATATTATTTTATTTTATTAAAAAATGGCACGCCACTGCTTTTTGTCAAAATAAAAATCATTTTCGTAATCACTTATTAGTTGCTAACAAAAAGAACCTCTTGACTTTTTTTCGTTAGACGAACGGTTTTGGATTGAAAAAATAAGATGTTTAACAATGATAACTATAAGGTTCAAAATTATTTTTAAATATTATATCTCACAATAATAAAATTATTACCAATTATTGTTATCATTAATAATCATTTAATTAGCGAGGGAATGCTTTAGTTCATAATTTATTATTAATAATTATTATTATTTCATAAATTAAATTAAAAATCAAACTTAACTAACATCGCATTTAAGCGAAGCAGGCCATGATCTATGTTAAGAAACAAAACACCAAATTGTCAATCACGTTGATATTCATTTTGATAGTTCCTGCTATTGACATCTAATTTAATGTTATGTAAAAAGTATTTTTACAACAAATCATGCCTTTTACGAATGAAGAAGCCTTTGATATGTTGAGAATTTATTTTCCATGTTTTGAACACCATTCGAGAATGGTTTTTCATCGTTTAGCCTTACATTTAAGGCAACATGGCCAAGTGCAACCAACTCCAACTTTGAGAAGAAATCGTAGAGTAAGAAGAGAAGATAACATTATAAATGTGTTGGCTTATATTCATGCAGACCCCCATTTAAGCATAAGAGAGATCTCCAGAGATTTAGGAATATCCTATGGCTCAGTGCAAAAAATATTAATGGATTTTAAAATGCATCCATATCACATCATGATTCATCAAGCCCTAAATGACACTGACTTTGAACGTAGGCTCGATTACTGCTACTGGCTTAGAGACTTCATTAGGGAAAACCAATCATATTTTGTAACAAATATTGTGGACAGACGAAGCATCGTTTTGCAGTAATGGCAGGGTAAATCTTCATAACGTGCATTACTGGTCGGACACTAATCCACACTGGTTACGTGAAGATTATCAGCAGGGTCGATGGAGCGTCAACGTCTGGTGCGGTGTTATTAATGGTGCTATTATCGGTCCGCACATCTTTAATGACAATCTAACCGGTGACATGTATTTGAACTTTTTATTTAACGATTTACCAGGACTCTTAGAAAATGTGCCTTTACAAGTAAAAAGAAACATGTGGTTTCAACAAGACGGATATCCGGCACATTATTCACGAAATGTGCAAGATTTTTTAAACAGGCATTTTCCTAACCGTTGGATTGGTAGAGGCAGTCTATTTTTCTGGCCACCACGGTCCCCCGATTTAACCTGCCTTGATTTTTATCTGTGGGGCCGAATAAAGGATTTGGTGTATAAAACTCGACCAACTACTCGAGAAGACATGATAGTCCGAATTCAAAACGCCATAAATATTATACCAAGAGCGGAAATTGAGACAGCTGTCAACTCCACCCAGAAGAGATTGGACCAGTGCATTCAAAATAATGGACAACATTTTGAACATTTACGACAAAACTATTAATTTATTTTTAACGTTTATTTTTAAAGGTCCATGTTCTTGTTTTTAGTGTCATTGTTCCTGCTGTTGTTGGACAGTTTTATTAAGATTTTTCATTGTTAAACATCTTATTTTTTCAATCCAAAACCGTTCGTCTAACGAAAAAAAGTCAAGAGGTTCTTTTTGTTAGCAACTAATAAGTGATTACGAAAATGATTTTTATTTTGACAAAAAGCAGTGGCGTGCCATTTTTTAATAAAATAAAATAATATTTTGGTCAATATCAACGGTTCAAAAAAAGGTAGATGATAAATTATTTTCATTAAATTATAGAGAAATTTATCCCCTTTTAAAATATGTAAAAATGAATATACCATTACATTTGTTTTTTTTTTTGAAAAAAACTAAAAAATATGTTACTAATTCAGTTAACGCCATCTAGCCACGCCAGCAAAAGTCAAAAATTCAAAACCAAATAAGCGTTTTGTAGTGCAAATTATGCTCTTTCATATGAGCCTAAGTTTGCTAAAATCGGTCAAAAGAAACAGGAGACATCTTGGTTCGTTTGAAAAAACAATTGAACTTCCCCCACCGCTTTTTTTTGATATATAGAACAAAACATTTTAGACAAAAAGTGTAGGGAAATGGTCACTAAATATGAAAATGATATCATCGATATATTTTCATTAGGCGAAATTCTATAAAAACCCCATTTTTCTACTTGGTGTTGGTTGTTACGCCCTCTAGCGGACGTTTGACAAACTCGAAAATAATTTTCAGCAATTTCTCTTGGCGACTTTTATTATGATTTTTTTTTCTCAAATCTATACGACCAATGTCTTATGAGATATGGCCGCTCGCTACCCTTAACTGATCACCCTGTACATTCTAAAACAGAATTGTATGGAGAAAATTATTTCTAATAATTTAATTTTTAAAATTAAGTTTTTACATTTTTAGAAAAAGAATGTTGCCCCTTAGATATTGTTACAGCGTAAAAATATTTTTTTTAAGTACTTTATCGATAGAACCGTTTTACCGCTTCATACTGCAGATAAAATGTTTAAAATTTTTTTAGCTTTTATTCAAATAACAGCAATTTGAGTATTTAGACAAAATAATAATTTTTTATTTGGAGATTCAGACATTTTTAAAACTACCTATTTAATGTGACTGAATGAATTAGACTGCTTGGTTTATTAGATACGTCTAAGAAACAAAAAAAAAATATATATATATATATATATATATATATATATATATATATATATATATATATAAATTTTACCTTGATATACTCGTAAAACAATTCTATTGCAGCACATTGGTAAATGGCATTTTATTTTTTGTTGGTTTATCTCTTCAATTCCGTCGTCGGATTAAATACCACCTGATCGTTATGACCCGGCTACTTCATGACCATTTAACGTGTGTCGGACTATACTCATTTTTGGTTACCTCATGCTAAATTTTTGGATCGATTTTCCTGAGTAAAGCATAAAAAAATATAAATAGCGGAATTATTAAGTAAAGATAAATTGTAAAATTTTTGGGGCTACTTTGCCACCCATTAGCCATCTTAAAAACTTGAAGAATAATAAAGAAATTAGTTAATATTAAATAGTTTTAACTTCTAGGCGTTGTATTGGATGTTGTTTTGAAACATATTTGAAGATTTTTCTCTATAATCTAGGTATGAACAAACAAATATCATTAAAATAGATCACTTTGGATTTTTTAATATTCCACCCTTTAGGTCCTTGGTTTTGCAGTATAATATCTAACTAGGCAAAGATGTCGCTGGAATGTTGGTACAAGGGAAATTGTATAAAATAACATTTAACGGCTCAAGTTTAACTTTAAAGTGACACACATATTTTGTATTTTAATGCAAGAGATTCCGTGATAGCAAGTAAAATTGTTCTTAATTGTTTGTAGTTGTGACTATTCACCATAATGCCTTGGTCGTGTTTGTTTAAATTACGATTCTTTTAACTTTCTTTTTCTTTTGATTTCCGTTAATTTTTAATTTGATGTGAAGATGGCTATACTCCTATCGCAGGTAATGATGGTGGTGAGAGCGGTGACGGCAAAAAGGTCTGGGACAACGAGGAAGAAACGGTGGCCTATAGTTGGAGCTTTTTCCATGTGATGTTTGCCTTGGCAACTTTGTACGTTATGATGATGTTGACCAATTGGTACAAGTAAGTATATATATTATGTATATATGAAATATCATATTATTTTTTATTTAATAGGCAATCTACTCATTATTATTACCCCCTGGATAAGATGAATGGCAACTTCATCTTTTAACGGTTATATTTCCATATTTGGTTATGTTTTTTTGTCTATTAGGATGCGATGTTGCCCATTATAAGCAGATTTATTAGTTGAGTGTTTTTTTTATGGATTAAATAAACTGAGTTGGAAGAACACAAAAATGTACAAATAAAGTCTTCAGTTACATAAGTGGAATTAAGCATAAATACTATGATAGATAGATAGATAGTTTATTGATGTTAATGTCATTTACAACAACATACATAAGTCAACAATAACAAATCAAATTGAATAAATCTAGTAAAACTTGAGAATTTGATAACTCTATAAAATTATAAAATTGTTAATAATATATTTAATTAAAACTACACACATTTAAAATTACATCAATACAATCATATCTGTTACTAACCTACAATGTTATTAAAATCAGTCAAAATAGTAAAAACAGTAAAATAGTAAAATAAAAACATTTATAAATAAAAAACATACTAACACTCTAACATGTCACCAACTGTAAACTCACCAAATGAGTAAAAGGCCTTTGCCAGTAAAAACTCCTTCACTCTGGTTTTAAATTGCCTTAGCGGGAGGTCCCTGACAGCCCTGGGGAGGGTATTAAAATATTTTATGGCCAGAAAATTTGGCCCGTTTTGACATTTTTGAAGGCGGAAAAATGGAGTACTGATATCATCCTTATTTCGTGTATCATAAGAGTGGAAGTCACCATTCAAGGTGAACTTTTGTATGTTAGTTTTAGCATAGAGAAGATTTTCGAAAATAAAAATGCAAGGAAAAGTTAGAATTTTTTGCTCAGTAAATTTAGATCTACAATCATCCCTATAACCCACACCCGAAATAATTCTGATTGCCCTTCTCTGCAGTGCAAAAATTCTGCCTGCCTCCGCAGCACTACCCCACGCTATTATTCCATAACAGAGGAGAGAATGACAGAGAGAAAAGAATGCAGTCCTCAGAACATCCCCAGAAACGGACCCAACTGAATTCCTTAGGAGAAATATATTCTTACTCAATCTTTTTGCAAGCTGATCAATGTGCAAATCCCACTTTAACTGTGGATCCAAGGTAAAGCCTAAAATACGCACCGACTCATCCATCCTCATTTCACTCTAACACACTCTCAGGGAAAACATCATATGCCCTGTTTTGGACTCATTAAGAACAAGGTGATTGTCACTAAACCAGGCTTTAGCACCCGACTGTGTCTCACTCGTTTCTTCAGCAATCTCCTGACTATTTTTGAAGCGAAGGCTTATGGTGGTATCATCAGCAAACAGATTAAAATCAGCAGGGTTGTTGCTCTGAGGTAGATCATTCATATATATTAAGAACAAAAGAGGTTCTAATATAGAGCCTTGTGGAACACCAACTGATAATCCTCTGCTCTCTGACAACTCCCCCCCCCACCCTTACACTTTGCAGCTTACCAGTCAAGTAGGATCTCATAAGCTTAAGGCTGATTGTATCAATGTTATATGATTTAAGTTTATTTATGAGGAGATCATGCGAGACACAATCAAATGCCTTGCTAAGGTCGCAAAAGATGGTGCTTACATACTCAGGATTCTCGAAGGCTTCCAGTACAGAAGTTATGAATTCAGACTTGTGACAGTGCTGTGGTCTGCTCTAAAGACATGTTGTGCAGCAGGAAATAATTCGTTGCCTTCAAAATATTGGAGTATTTGGGCCGCCATGCACTTCTCGAAAACCTTTGACAAGACTGGCAGTAGTGATATGGGCCTATAATTCCCTAAGTCATTTCTATCACCCTTATTCTTGTAGATGGGCACCACTAAGGCATGCTTAAGTGCTTTTGGAAAATACCCCACCTGGATACAAAGGTTTATGATTTTCGTTAGTGGATATAGTATTATTTCCCTAACAAGTTTTAAAAGAGGAACCCCTAACTGATACATATCTTGACTAGTTTTATTTTTTAGATTTTTAATTATATCTCGGACCTCAATTAATGAAACAGGTCGAAAAGTGAACCCAGGTCCGATTATTTCATCCGTACCAGGATCTTGATAACCTCTCCCCTGAATCCCCCCTAGTAAATCCTGGGCAATATTTACAAAGTATTCGTTAAAACTGTGGGGTGAAATGGTACTATCTTTTTGTTCTTGTAGCCCCCCCCTGATATTAGAATCCCCTTTAATTATATTCCACATTTCCTTTGAAGGATTGTTTGCTCTATTTATACGGGTATCATTGTGTTTTATTTTAGCCTCCCTTAGGGCCTTCCTGTACTCCTTCCTGTAGGAATTACGTATTTGGCGAAGCTGCTCTGTGGGATTCGATTTATACAGGTCATTAAAAAATCCGACCCATTCTCTAAACTGCCTTAGATCCTGATTGAACCAGGAACATTGATCTTTTTTTCTGTTGTTGGTTTTATATTTTTTTTCAGGAAACGAGGTAGTGAAGGCATTCACAAAAACATCTATAAATAATGACATCTCATCTAAGTTGAGAAACCCGTCATCAAGAAATTCCCATGAGACAGCCTCAATCAATTTATAAAATTTTACTTTTCCTTCCTCTGTGAATGGTCTACAAACCCGAAACGTATCCGGACCCCCTGTGTTTATGTCCAGACCCTGTATCTGCGGAAATTAAGCCAAGTGGTCTGACAAACAAACATCTCTGCTCTCTGCCGTACACGAATTTACATCATTAAAATTTATGAACATGTTATCGAGACAATTATTTTCTCGTGTTGCATTAAAAAACACCTGTTTAAAACCATATGAAATTATAAAATCTCTATACTTACAGTCTTCCCCTGTATTTGACCTAAAATTAATCTTATCACAGCCAATCAAATTTAAGGAGGTCTCCAGAGTATTTAAGAATATCTGAAAATCGCCAGGTGGTGACCTGTAAAGAGAAATAACATATACCTTAAGTTTTTTTAAACAAACACAACATATTTCAATGTATTTTTCGATTGAAAGAGCGCAAACTTCTGGGTTTTCTTCTATGTCCATTTTGGAGTTGACAAAAATTGCGGCTCCACCCCTGGTATAAACTTTCCTACAAAAAGCAGCAGCCATTTTAAAATTGACCAGTTCCACGGTTTTTATTTCCTCTTCTTTCATATTGTGCTTGCTCAAACACACAATATTGACGTTGTTTTCATTTAGTACAACCTCCAGTTCATTTGTTTTGTTTCTCAATGATACTATGTTATATTGCAATATGTTTAATGTGTCCCCACCCTGTGTCCCTCCTGAGACTTGTTTGTTTGTTTTGGGTGGCTCTGGATATTCAAAAAATGGTTTACAGTAGCTCCCTGAGGCCAAAAAGGTCCTGAATTAATGTCTTCTCCTATCAATACTGGAACACCTAGTTTAAATGAACTTATTCTGTTTGATTTTTTGGTTATCATTTTGTCACAGAAGCATTTTTGTTGATATCCATTTTCCTTGATGTACTGGATAATTTCTTTCGGTTCGACTTCCGGATCAAAGCCTGAAATGAACAGCCAAGTGTATTTCTGGGCCATTTTTAAGCCAGTCGATTCTCTTGTACCCTTATCGGGTGGAGGTCGATTGAATGGTTGTTGCGTCATATTTGCTCGGTTTTTCTTCCTTCCTTTGTTGCCAACAATTTTCCATGGTGCTTCATTTTCATTTGATATTTGCAGATCATTTTCAGTGAATTTTTTATTACTTTGACTAACTTGCAGGCATTGTTTTTGTTTGACACTTTCATTATTCTCTACACTGACGCTGTCAATTTGAGACATTCTCTCTCTTTGATTAGAGACAGAAATGACAGGCGGCAAATGAGAAGGCGCCCGATTTCGGTCGACACTAGTTGAACTGCTGTTGAAACAGTCTTGGACTGGTGGAATTTCTGAAAGCGCCTCGTCGATATCGATTTTATGCCCATCCCTGTTTCGACTCGTTGGACTTTTGGGATTTGTGACCTGGACGTTCGAAGTAGCACTAGTTAATTTAACAGCGCCCTCTATTGGTCTTAAATTGGGTAGATCAAGCGGTTTTGTCGGTTTTTCTTTGATGGCCTGTTTTTGTTTACATTGGGGTTTTTCATATTGCTTTAATTTTCCCTTCAAATTTTCAACTTTTTCACGTAGCAATTGATCGTTTTCTTCTAAAATTCTATTCTTACTTTGAACTTCGTCTAGTAGATACTTCAAAAGACTGTTTTCATCAAAGTCGATCTTCGATTTTTTTGAGTGGAACTTTCTACCTCGTGGATGCATTCTGCTTTTTCTGTGTTGCGGCCTGATTCAGGCACGACGGATGAAAAAAATTACTACACTTCTTGCACTTCACATACTGCACTACTTTTTTGTTGCAATGATTGCAATTTTCGGACTTTTTTTACACCTTTTATTGCTTTTTTAATTTCCGCATCTGTCGACCCGTCTTCAACGGTCGCCATCTTGATAGAGTATGAACAACTAACAAAAAAATAATTTCTTTTAGCTATAATGGAACTGACTCGAGGTGGGGTAACCTCGAGTCAGTTCCATTATAGTTCTAAAAATCAGCGACAAGGTCTAGTCAAGTTCAAAGTAAGATGAAATGGTACCTATGTATTAGAAAAAACTTCCTGCACGTCCGACTTCAAAAAAATGTGTTATGTATAGGCAATTTAAATTACATTTCGGTTAAAAATGGGTTCGAAAGGGTTCACGCGCTGCAGAAATACAAAGACACGAGTACGATTTACCATTTCAAGTTTTGCAGTTACGTAGACAAAGGATCAATGCAAGGCGGTAACGAGCCATTTTGTGGATAAAACAATTACATGCGATGGCATTTGCGTCAAAAAGTAGTCAAAAAATGGTCAAAAAATGGACAAATCGATTTCTGTTTTATTATTCCAGTTTTAATTATACACATTTCCCTAATTAAATTACCTTGAAGCTAATAAATATCTCCTACAGCTTTAACATAATATTGCAGCGGCGAAAGGCTTGCAAATGATCCATAATACTATGTGCAGTTCCCCCTTAAACAAAAGTGGCTAGGATGGGGGTTTTAACCCCCAAACTCCCTCTTTCGCAGCGGAATCTCTCCGAGCTCATTCAGAGCTCGTGGAGTAAATATCCCTGAAGATGCCTCGTACAATCGAAGGCGAAACGTCGGATAGTAATTCCAATCTGACACAGTTTAATCCCAAAAACTATGATTTTTTAATTGACCAAAGCCGTGAAAGCTTCCTTTCATGTTAAAAATGATGTAATGCTTAAATAGATAGAACAAAACAATTATGTTTTCAACTTTTTTTTTATTTTGAACTGAGATTTTTTAAAAAAATGTGGTTGCCCTTTTTTTAATATTGCATGAGCTTCAGTTAAATAGTAGATTTTGTGATTTGTTAATACGAACCTCATTCAGCGCTTTTTGGTCATATTGTGAATTCAATTTAAAATTGTACCAAAATTTTCGATATCTCATTAAAACAAAAATATCTTTTTTTTAGGCCGAATTCTAATATCGAAGAGATGAATAACAATGCAGCGTCCATGTGGGTGAAGGAGATATCGAGCTGGTTATGTTTGGCATTATACGCATGGTCTTTACTTGCTCCAGTCCTACTTTCCGACAGAGAGTTTTAGATGAGTAACACTATAACATGAACACTTATAAAAACCCACGGTATTAAATTATATTTGTTTTTCATTATTTGACTTTAGGTCTATTAACAATAAAATAAAAGGAACATGTTAAATAGTTTAATTGATTTGGTCAATATTAGCTATTATTTTTATTCTGTTCTGATTTCTTACTAAAATTAGTTTGGGTTTTATGAGTGTTGAACTGTGCTGAGTATTGCAGATTTATATATAACTCTTATTCCTATCATATATTTATCCATTCAAATTAATACATTGGTAAATTAGTCTCAACCCTACTTTCGACTTATCAATGTTATTGGAGCTTTTAATTTTTTGAGGCTAATGAACTGTAAATGGTTGTAAAAACACATTTAAAAAAGCGAAGAAATCAGTTGGGCGCTTTGATTAGAATTTCTAGGATGGTATTTTGAATTAAACTGACAGAGCAACAGGGACAAACGAATCTTTAGGAATTTTTATATTTTTAAAAAGAGACGACGAGAGAGATGTATTATCGATTTTAAGCTAAAAATTTCTTTATACGGGGTGTTAAGCAAGACAGCAAATTTTCAAATACTTTATTTATTCTGAAAATTTATAAAAACGATTTTTAGTTTCTGGTAGATCAGCTTAATTCTTGTTGATATTGTAAAATAAATTAGATTTTCATACACATTAAGCTATAACTTTTTATTACCCGTTTGATGTAAAGGTTTCTTGCTAGAGAGCACTTAAGTCTTTAGTTTTTTTATAATCTGTAAGGAGAATATACAGTGTATGCAAAAAATATATTAAGCTTAGTTAAAAACCTAGCGAATTTAAAAATCACGTGCATGTATTTCAACACAACATTTACTCTAAACTAATTTTTTATTTCCTCTCTAATTTCGTCATTTTTAAAAATACATCTGTTGCCTTTAGAGCCAAATTTGCCAATGCCAGGCCACACAGGAGACATCAAACAGGCTGCAATTTTTTTTTTAGTTTAAAAAATATTGATTTAAAAATTCAGACGTTTCTATAATTCTATATAAACCAAATTTTCTATGAAAATATTAAAGTTACTTCCAGTTTTACCAGAAGTCACCCCTACTTTTTTATTTTAAATCGAACCCTGTATATTTTTATGGATTGTCGTTTTGAGAAATTAGATTTTCAATCATGTATAACAAGTTAATTTTTGTTTTCAAAATGACTACTAGATAGATATTTGTGGAAAATTCGACACTGGCGCTCTTTGAAAAAAAAATTGCTCACTTTTTGCAAAATACTTGGTTGAAGATGAACATTATAAACACAGAATGTCTTTTTTGATATCCTTTTGGAATCTCATCGTAAATTGGACATTTTTAAACATAATTAACCATGGAAGAGTAAATTTTTTTAATAAAGTGCGATTTTTATCGTTGTTTGCGGAAGGAAACCGTAATAATAGAGAGGTCTTGCATTGAAAAGTAGTGAAAATTGTGAAGTTTTTCATTTTTTTTGTTGGAAAAAAGGTGTGTTTCGAAGGAATTTTGGAAAAATATTTGGATTTATAAAGGCCATAATACCTAAATTCTTGTTTTAAAAATTTCAAAATAAGTGCATTTTTTATTCAATTTAAAAATCGTTTTGGGTAATAATAGAATTTTATAATTTTTTTACAAATATAAATACTACATAAATACATGTGTTGAACAGCAAGTTTGAATAATAAAATGAATAACGGTTACAATTGTTAAAATAAGTAATTATAGCAGTACAATACAAACAAGAATAGTTACAAAAAAATAATTAAAATAAATGTAATAAATAATTGTTTAAAAGTTTGACATGAAATATTATCTAAGAGTATAATAATAGCAGAAAGTTTATCTTTGAGTCGTCTCGCAAAACATCTATGTTAGTGAATGGTCTTTATGTCAGATGACAAGTGGTTAGAAATCTTTAGAGATATTATTTCAGGTCTCTCCTGAACTTTGGTCAGCCTGGCACTAGGGACGTAGAGGCTATCAGAGATATGTGTTTTGTACGTGTTAACATCGCCACATCTGATATAGTTTGTCTTTTTATGGATGTACGAGGCACATTGAAGAATGTATAAACAGATGACGGTGAGAATTTTTTGTTCTTGGAATATCTCCCGGCTGGAGGATCGAAAGAGAACATGAAACATTGTCCTAATTATTCTCTTCTGTAGGACTAGTACTCGGTTGATCTGGCTCTCCAAGCAAGTAGTCAGTATGATAGTACAGAACATATTGTAATATAATAATATGTTTTGAGGGTGTTTTGATCTAAATAGTCTCTCAACTGCAAGATTGTATAATTTTTACTTGTAAGTTTGCTACACAATTGTTCATTATAATTTCCCCACAGAAGGTGCTGGTCAACCGTGACACCAAGAAATTTAACACAGTCCTGCTATTGTTGTTGCCCCTGATCCACAAGCTTCTATCATGTTTCACTCTGAGGGGAGTAAAGACTATGAAATTTGTTTTTAAACTGTTTAGGTGAGGTCCATTATTTTGGCACCACTCAGACAATGGCTGCAGTGTCATCAGCAAATAGAGTTACAAAATGCTCATTGACAAAAAGTGGTAAGTCACTGATAAACAGCAAAAAAAGGATAGATTAGATTCAGATAGGGACATTTCATTTTTAGTTTTGTTTCACAGCTTGTGATCTAATAGACAGATACGTCTCTATCCATTGGTGGGCTGGTACCTTTATTCCATGGGAGTAAAGTTTATTAAGAATACATTTGTGATTTATGGTGTCGAGTGCCTTTGTGAGATCATATCAAATATACACAGACTCCACAAAATACTTATTGAATGTATTTGAGAGATTTCTATGCCCTCTCACTTTAAGGTCGTCCAATGTCATCACTTCTGGTATAGGATGTTTCACAGGCTTAACGACTGGAAAATATACAAGGTGACCTAAAAATATTTGAGTTAAATGTTCTTTCAAAACGAGTTTTAAATCGAAGTAAAATGAAGAAATAAATTTATTTTAGACTGTTTAAAATAGCTATCTTATAAATAGAGACTGTTTTTGTTGTATAAAGCGGCAATGTTGAATTTTCAAAAAATGGTTGTTCAGTCGCCATTTTGAAAACAAAAGTTAACTCGTGATATATCGCCGCAAAGCTAATTTTAGTCTGATTACGATAGTTCAAAAAAATATACAGGGTTCTATTTAAAATAAAAAAGTAGGGACCCTAATCTAACCTAACCTTTAATGGCTTTTTCATGGAAAATTTGCCTCTTATAGAGTTATATAAATGTTTTAAATTACAAATTGATATGGTATGGCAGTCTATTATATATGTCTCCTGTCTCATCCGGTATTGGCAATTTGTCTCTAAAACTAACACCTGTATTTTTAAAAATAAAAAAGTTACAGGAGAAATTAAAATACTCTTTTGGAAAAAATGTTCCGTACTCTTTAAAACTTGAATAAAAACACTTAAATTTGTTTTTATGCTACAGGGTGGTGAAATGAAATATGTACATGATCTTTAGGTTTTTAAGTAATCTTAACATTTTTTTGCACACCTGTATATTTTCTGCCTACTGCAAACTACAAATTATAAAAAAATTAAGACTTAAGGACGCTCTAGTAAGAAAACTTGACATCAAACAGCTACAGCTTAATATATCAAATCAATTTAAAAAAAAAATCATTCTTAAAAAATACTTAAAATTTTTTAAAATTTTATTAAGGATTAAGCCGATCTCGCAATTAAAACTCAGAAATGGTTAATGTAAATTTTCGGAAAAATAAAAATATTGGAAAACATGAACTCTTGTTTAACATCCTGTATAAAACGCTTTTTAGCTTAAGTAAGTCCATGCCTAAAATCGCTAATATGCAATAAAATTTGCAAGACATAGATGAAAACCGCATCTCAATGTCTCTTATTGTTTTAAAGATCCCGTCCCGTTTGCTGTGTCCAGCAGTGTAGTATCTTCAGTTCGCGTCAACTCATGTATAGGGTGCCCAGTAAGTATCTGGGCTTACCTGACACCTTGTATAGCAACATTTAGTCAATTAGAACTTCAGAGATTTTAATTATTAATATAACCTATACTATTATGTGTCTAAACTAGGTAGGTATTTTATTTAAGAAAAATTCTTGTACAGTTATTGTACACGCTCTTCAAATATATTGAGTCTAATTGAAATATAACAAATCAAATGTTATTTAATTAAAAGTTCTTAAAATTTAACGCGATAATGGATTTTTCAACGGTGTAATGTGTAATAATGGGCATTCATCATTTATGCATTGTTTTGGCAAAAAGCATTACAATAGTTCATAATTCAATCTGTCAATCTGGAAGGATGATAAGTTTTTTTTCGAAAATTGGTCATTTAAGGGAAATTGTTAGAAGATTTTTAACTTATAGTATGCTTTAGTCTGTTATGTTTCATTCGGAGTTAAATTTCGATTGAATTAATAAATATAAATATCATGCAAGAAAATGTTATTACTAACTATATTGATTATCCTATATAATGTATACTAGACTCATTTAGTTTTTTTTTGTTCACTGGCAAAAAGAATTTTGTCTGACAGAATACTCAGACTAGGCCAAAGTTAATAAAACAATTACGCAAATGAAAATTCAAAGTTTTGTTTTATTTTCAACCACATTTTTGGAAAACGTTGAGTAAAATTTTCTTGTGGGAGTTGCATTATTTTTAGATTATTAAAAGTTTCGATCAGCGATGTTTCTGTGATCGTCATCAAGAGTAGACTGATAGAGGTACGTCTCTAATTGACAGATTGTAAATAACTGAAACAATACAATGCGGCAGGTGAAATTTACTCAAGAGTTTTCTGTTGATTGTAAAGGATGTTTATCAACTTTTGATTTATTAGGTTTATACACGTCCAAAGTTAAGCATGCATGTAGGTTGTTTACTAGCGTGTGGTAGATTTTGTGATACTGATGGCAAGTCAGCATAAAGGTGTAGATTAAAATATTAGGGGTAACTGATCATCAAATGCATTAAAGAATATTTCATATACAAAATAGTATATTGAGTAACAAGTTTGGATAACAGCTTTTTCTACACGAATGTTATAGTTTATCACATGATTGTGAAAACTGGTTTTCAAATTTGTTGTATATGGTATTTTTTTCTACGACTGCATTTCGAGGCCACAGGATGTCCAGTTTTCTTGGACATTTTTGACATGTATATATATATATATATATATATATATATATATATATATATATATATATATATATTTATATACAAGGTTGTAGTTTTTGCAAACCTGTGTTACTTTTTTGTAAAATTTATGAAGCCTTAGACACTATTTTCATAGCCCTCTTCGTTTGTTCATTATGGTACACTTAATAGATCTACGTGAAGAGAAAAAAGGCGCCTTTTTTCTGACGCCAGGTTCAATGTAATTGTTGCATCCAAAACAGAGATATAAACGTTTTAAAGAAAAAAGTGTGACCTTCCCCCGCGACCTTGTTATTGAAAATAGAAAAAAATGATAAATAGCAAAAAGTCAAACCTTAATAAGAGAAAATTAGCATTTCCATTTTTGGGTTGCTGTTACGGCCTCTAGCGGCCATTTTTCAAACTTGGAAATAATTTCCAGGAATTTCTTTTGGCGGATTTACCCATAAATATTTTTTCCCATAATTGTGTGATTTTTGGTTAAAGTTACTGGTATAACTGTCAGTTTTCAGTGTTTTCACCGTCTGCAATATATTTAATTTAACCCTGTATCTCAAAAACGAAGGTGACTGAAAATTTTATTTAAGGTGTCGTAAGTTTCACAAAAAACTAGTACAAGTTGGCGAAAACGGCAATCCTGTGTATTTGCTAATAAGGCAGATACGTCATATCAATGAAAACTGGACAACCTGTACAGTTAAAGTCGCTGTGTATCCTCCATTTCTTGTATGATAATGTCACTTTTAATTATAAAACATATTTAAAATATTTTCGACAATTTGACATTGAAAATTAGAATACAAAGACTCTAACTGAGCAACCACCAACTAAATATCGATGTAGTAAATCAACTATGAAGTAGGCTGTATTTTGCAGGTAGGAACTGAGCAATGACGAGCTAATTTGATCCGTGGGATTTCCACGTCATGGTGGTGGTGATTTTTGGACTTTTTAATAGCAGTCGTAGAAAAGAATATAAACTCGACAATTATGCCCCTAATGTGGTTTTAGATATTATTGTTTATATATTTTTACTGGATTATATTATGCTTCTATTTATTGTGTGTTTTTTTATATTCCCCAGTTTAAATTAGATTTTTTTAGTGATTGGCAGCGGAAACACGAGGTTGGAGAGAGGGACACGATCAACGAAAAATAAAAAGTACCGAAAATTGCGTGACAAACTATTCTTTTATTCTCCATTTTCTTGTACATGTCATTGTCAAATCTCAGAAATACTAGTTTTATATAATTTTGACAATGCTGCTTTTGACCAGATTTTTAATGAGTGTCTGGGGGACAATTTCAAAATATGCATGGACTACACTACAATAGATTGTAACAATAAGTTTACTAATCCTGCTACATTTTTAAAGTATTGTAATCGTGAAAAAATCACCCTGACAGGCTTTTACAATCTTCACGTTTTAAGGTCCCCAGATAAAAAAAAAAACATGTTTTTTCAATTCCGTCCGTCTGCCGTTGTATTGCTCTGTTCACGGCGTACCTAAAAACTACTTACCCGTTTGATTTCAAATTTTGATCAAAAATTAATGGAAATTTTTATGAAAACATTAAGTGTGATATAAAAATACAGTGTGTCAAGCGAATGAACCTTATCAACGCCTGAAGGGTCAGGGGAGAATCTCGTCAAAAATCTTCCCGTGTCATAGGCGTGCGAAGTTATTTTGATCAGTTATTTAATAATGATAATATCAATAGATATTACTTTTGGACTTCCGTCGTAAAAGGGAAGATTGTAATCATGAAAAAATCACCCACCGAGATTTTTGCAGATCCTTACATTTTTGGGTCCCTAGACCTCGAAAAACATGTTCTCCCATTTCCATCGCTCTGTCTGTCGGTCTGTCTATCTGTATGCGGCATAGCTCAAAAACTATTTATCCATTATTTTTAAGATTTGGTCAAAAACCATAGATCATAAAGAGGATAAAATGGTAACATTTTGGTGAAAATCCATTAAAGCGAAACAAAATGGCGGTCTAGTGAAATATTATTACTAAAAAATACTAAGATTATGTGGAAATTAGCTGGTAAATTTTGGTTTGAATTTAAGATGGCGAAACAAAATGGCGGCTTAATAAATGATTTCACAATTCGGCCCGAAAAGACCATTTTATAGATTGATTTCAAATTTTGCTTTAGAAATAATTGTTTTATAGAGATAAGCTTATAAAATTTTGGTACGATTTCAACTACAACATTTATAAACACGGAAAAAATCAATATTTTACGTATCTTCCTATTCTAGCGTCCCTAGGTCCCAAAAAAGTTTTTTTTGATCTGTCTGTCTATTTATCCCTTTGTTAATTTGAGGCATAGCTAAAAATCTACTTGCCATATTAAGTTTAAATTTTTGTCAAAAATTAAGGATTGCATGACAGTAACCTGATAATATTTTTTTGTAAACTTCGAATACGGCGGAACAAAATGGTGGCCTAGTGAAATGCTAAAAAGTATATTGCTAAAAATGTAATTAACTAATGTATTTAAAATTCGGCACAAAATTCTAGTGTTACACAGGAATGAGCCCATAACATTTTGGTTCAAGGCGCAATTGTTCAAAAACTATTAGTTCTACAAAGCCTGGTTTTGGTGTGCATAAAGTGCTTAACAATGACTATTATTTCATCAAAGGCTTCCACCACATCTTCAAAAAATAAGGACATGCATTTTTGGAAAAAGCCTAATTTTTCAGATTTTTCAGCTTTTTCTCCTGTTCTTTCTAATGACATATTATTTGTAAGTCCATTCTTTACTATTCATGTCGTTATACCATCAAGATTACTTTATTAGTTTCGATTTTAAAAGCCAAAAACGAAAAAAAAAAAGGATTTTTTTTGCATTAAATTGTTTATAACCTAAGTTGATAGCTAGTCGCGAGTGGGAAACATAAAAGAATATTACTATGGACTATCTTGTGTATGATGGCGCACTCGGATTCTGGTTAGTACTTTTGGCAAAAAACGACTATTTTTTTGCTCTATTGATTGGTGTAAAAATCAAATCTCCCTCTAGCACATTGATATTTATGACAAGGTTTAATAAATATATCACTGGGTATATTTAGAAGAAAGAGAAAGCGATGTCTTTGAAATTGAAAAGTATACATGGTATTCCATTTCAAATAAATTATTTTTGTTATATTTTCGAGTTCTCACGTATATATATTTTTTGACAAAGGAAAGTAAAAATTTGATCGAAAATATATATAAATTTTGTTAGAAAATTTTACCACTTTGTACAGGATCTTCCAACAATAATGGCCATCGGCGATATCACAGAAAGGAAATTATTTCCTTTGCTGTTACGTTCTGTAGCGGTAATTTTTTGTACTTTCTTGGTGAAAGCGGCCACGACAAATCATTGGAAAATATTTTCAAATTCAAAGAAATGCCGCTAGTGATATAACAGAAAGGGAAAATACTTTTCATGATATCGACGAGAGCCATTTTTAATTGTACACCCAGTACATAAACACAAGTAATAAACTATTATGATCGTTATCACATAAATCAATTAAATATAATCAATTCCAAACACTCACCACTTACCCTAATATTGCTTACTATTCCAAATACGTCATTGCTTTGTCAACATTTCCCAAAAGTTAAATCATTATCGACCCATGTCTCATCAATTTAAATTATGTTACGACCCTCCTCTCTATAATTTCGAATTGCCCTTGTATATTTATAGCGCCAATGTAAAACTTCTGGTCTCTCCAACAGAATTTTTCGTTTGTTTTGTCACTTTCGAAAAAAAAAGCCATTGGCCTTCAACAACATCCTTAATGTTTCCCGACTATAAGGGAAATCCATTGTTTCTTGCAATTTAAGGAGAAGCTTTCTGAGTGTAGGCGCAGTTTTTAGTTTTAAATAAAACTTGTTTATTGTTTGCCTAATGATAGGAAAATCATCAAAATCCTTTTTGAGAGACAAACGGGTTTTCTTGTTGGGTGGAGATCAGTGCATCTCACCTGGACGTTCCCTTTGCCTCTCCTCATCTTTGTAAATTTTGCTCACGGTGTCTTGAGAAACCCCAGTATATAGAGCGACGCGATCGATTTTCTTTTTTAAAGGTAATTTGAAATTATTACTTCTCGCTTCCTCATCGCAAACTCTATAAACATTGGCGATAATTTCTCTGGACTGGCCAGCAAGAGGTTTTCTCTTTAAAAAGATATTTCTTTCCATAATTCCAAAATATGTATATATATAAATAAGAAATATATAAGCTTCAAGAAATAATTAGAAATATGTCACCAAATAAAGATACGTATTAAGATTTAAATAGGTATGAAATTTTAATGTATATACTCTATTCATTAATTAAAACTAAAGAAATGCACTAAGAAGTGAGTCGAGTCTATCATTCGATATAAAATAACTAAACAATCGGAAATAATTAACTAACAAGTAAAATTAACAAAACAACTAATTAATCCTTATTAATAAAACAGAGTTTAACAAGAAGTTTTTTTTATTTAACGTCAATTGGATCGGCGAAAAAACTTCTCCCCCCATAAAATATTTCAAACAATTTCTGGAAATGGGCGTAAATATTTAATTTTTTTTATCACCTTTTGTGTGTGCTCTTCCAGATCTTTGTGAAAAAATTCTTCAACCACAAGTTCTACATTATTGGAAGTATTTTCCCAAGTTCTCCAAATGGCCATGATTATTACTAATTATACACACAAGAGAATAAAAAAAAAACAGACAATACCCACATACACAAATAAAACTTAAGTCGGTATTATAAATATTAATTAGTAATTAATTTTTCTTATTTCGGTGACACCACTGATCAGAAAATCGGACATCAGACCCCGGCCCGTTCATAATTCAAACCAAGCCTCGAATAACGATCTTTTATCTTCGTCTTTTCCACGCCAACCGCGTCGACCACGGCTATCTCTCTCTGAATGAACAAGCCGGAGTTGGGAAATCTTCGCTGATATACTATCGACACCGATCAATATATTTTTACTATTTCATTTGAATTCGTGATGCAGTAAAAATATATATTTTGAACGGACCACTTATATGGAAAAACGGAAGGAAGTTTTTTGCCCGCATTCTTTCTATCCAGGTTCATTCAGCTGCCAGACTGTACACTAGTAAAACTGTGGTACGAATCAAATATGGTGGAACCAATTGGCGCCCAATGGGAGGGGTAAGGGGACAGCTTAAAAGAAAAGGTCATCTCGTGAGACCAGTAGTACTCTCAAGGAGCATCTAATGGAGGCCAAGATGCATTTCAAAAATTAAAAAGTTATTTGAAAGATTCGGGGTGTTCGGGAGCTAAGAGCTCGCCATCCGGACATCCTACCTATTGGGCTGGAGAATGGCGTTGAAAGCAAAAAAGTGGCAGCCGACTCCATTTTGAAAAAGAAAGAAAGAAAGAAGAACTCTCGAAAATCTCGAAGCGTCAACCGTCGGAAACAAGATTCAGTATTGCTAGGGATGGCAAAATAAAAAAATATATCGATATATCGAATCATATGATATATCGAATATCGATATATTTATACAATTTTTTTATTAATTAAACTGGGAGTTTATTCAGATAGATTAATAAAACACACAAAACAAAATTAAGAACTCTCGAAAATCTCGAAGCGTCAACCGTCGGAAACAAGATTCAGTATTGTTCGAATGCGTGTATGTCATGTATGATTGAGTCGCGCGTCCTCATTTTTCACCGTCGATTACTGCGTGATAACTGCTTTTTCTTTATTATAGAGTCCTAAAATAAAACCAAAACCAGCTACATATAAACAACAGTATATTTTACCCTACATACATGAAAAATACATTTTGAGGAAATTGGTTTTTCGTTGATTTTTATTTTGAGTTTAATCATTTATCGTGAAAATTATATTATCTAAATCAAATCCAGCACCTAAAAACAAAGTTACTTGTCATAACAAAATATTTGCATTTCAAAATGATCGATTTATTAGAATAGAATAAAATTCAAAAATGCTAAGACTCCAAGCCACCCCTTTGAGAACCTTAAAATCCCACATTGTCATATTTTTTGAATTCCAAAAATGAATCCCTGGAACGAATCCACGGGAACGAATCCGCAAGCGGACTTGATTTAATTGGAACGAATTCACTCCCGGAGTCGGATTGCCCACCTCTAATCCCGAACATAATCGTGCTAGTGGCGGACTTAGCGGTTTACCAATATTAGAAACTAAAGAACATTGAATTAAATAATAATTGAAAACCTGTGAAGACCAATCATTTCAAAATTATATCTGACGATACTAAAAATCCCAATATTTTGGTAAATACTCCCTATTTCCTTATTGTTTCGAAAAATCCCTAGAACCAGGGATATATTCCTTAAATTGGCAACACTACGCTCACTGTCGTCCGTTGTAGAACGAGTTTTTTAAGCCTGTTTCTCTTTTATGATTTCCGTGCAGTTTTGCCAATTTGTGAAAAATTCCTCAAAATGTGAGGAATTTAAGATCTGCCGAGGAATTTGTGAGGAGAGTGAAGTTTTGGTTAAAGACGGAAATGAATATTAAATTTATTTTTAACATGAATTCGCCTTAACATGAACTCTATCTGAAGAAGTTACTACTGTGTGACGAAATAACATTTTTACAGTATTTGAGAAAATAAATTTTGTGGAAATTGGTTCATCATCAGTGTATCTGGCGGCTCGACAAGTAATCTTTCCAGACATTTAAAGCGTAAGCACCCAACTGTTCCTCATTCTCGGCTGGCAACATATTCAATTAGTGATGTAAGTCTACAAGAAAGTGTTAACGTTGTAAGTAATGACGCAATTTTAAATATTTCTGTGGCATCTTCAACGGACTGTCGGTCTAGTACTAAAACGCCAGACTCCAATATTACAAGTTCATCCCAAGTGCGGAGTGGTAGTATTGATAACTATGTCACTGTTTCAAGGCATTTAAGTTTATCGAAAACTCAAATGTTAGATAAACAACTGCTAAGAGTCATTGTCAAGGAGTACCAACCTCTTAGGATCGTTGAAGATGCTGAATTTAAAAAATTTGTAAAAATGTTAAATCCTGGATTTAACTTTCCATCTAGAAAAACTGTATCTCAGAGCCTCCTGACACGTGTATATAATGAAACCAAAACAAAAATTCAAGAAAACATTCAGACATCATTTGCAGTATCTTTAACCACTGATGGATGGACCTCCATAAATAACGATAGTTTTATTGCCATCACTGCTTATTATATCACTAAGGATTTTAAATTATGTACATACTTACTTGATTTTGTGAAATGTAATCAGGAGCATACTTCACAAAATCTTGCAGACATGTTGCTAAATAAAGCTGAAGAATGGCATATTAATCATAAAGTAACGTCTATAACAACAGACAATGCAGCCAACATTGTTAAGGCCACTAAAATATGCAATTGGAGACATGTCTCATGCTTTGCGCATACGATTAATTTAGCAGTGCAGAAAGGTGTCGAAAATATTAAAAACACTGTAACAAAAATAAAATCCATAGAATATTTTAAAAGAAGTTCTACAGCGCTAAGCAAACTTCATGCAATCCAAAGTCAGATGAATTTGCCTAATATTAAGTTGAAACAGGACGTTCCCACCCGATGGTATTCAATTTACGACATGCTGGTCAGAATTTTGGAAATCAAAGATGCTGTGGTTGCTACATTGGCTTTGGTTAACAGGTATGATAGATTTTTTTTATTTGTAATTAGGTAAATAAATAAATGTATTTTTGCAGCGAGCTTAATGTGTTATCCGAAGACTGGGCAGAAATCAAACAGGCAACCGAAATTCTTTGGATATTTAACGAAGTAACGAATGAAATAAGTTCTGAGAAAACTGTTTCCGTTTTAAAAATTCCAGTATTTGTAAAAACAATCAACAGTTTTATATCTGTAGGAAAGTATCCAGACGATGTTTTAAAGCCTGCTTGCGCCAACATGATTAAGTGTTTAAGACAACAAATAATAGAAAGGTTTGAAAAATATGAAAATAATGACATTATAGCCCAAGCAACGTTATTGGACCCCAGATTCAAAAGATATGGCTTTAGTAACGATGTTAAATATGATAAAACGGTTGACAATCTTCGAAACCGACTTAGTGCTACAATACCTACCATTACTCAAGAAGAAACGCAGATCACCCCTACTTCAGCGTCGAAAATCGTTACTAAGTCTCTCTGGACAGAATTTGATTTAGAAGTTCAAGAAAAAACCTCTACTAGAAATAAAAAGGCAGATATTCTTTTGGAAATCGATAGATATTTAAAGGAACCTTTAATCTCTAGAACAGAGGATCCTTTAAAGTGGTGGCAAGAAAGAGCCGCAATTTATCCCAATCGTATCCGATTTATAAAAAAAATACTCTGTATTCCTGCTACGTCTGTTCCTTGTGAAAGGATGTTTTCGAAGGCCGGCCAAGTACTTACAGAGAAGAGAAATCGGCTAACAGGAGATAAAGTGCAGCAAATAACATTTTTGAATAGTAGAATTTTTTAGTTTGAATTTGGAATAGATATTTTATTTTTAGTCTTAGGTATTCGCGTTTGCATCATGTCAATTTAAGCTTGGCTTTTTTTAAACCGGTTTTTTATCTAAAATTTCTATGCTGAAAAGCCGAGCTTAAATAAGCCAAGCTGATAATAACATGATGACATTGTTTTCTTAACATAATGTGTGTGTGATTAATACATATTAATAACTTACGCCATAAAACTTATTTTTATAGTCAACAAAAATAATCAACACATATTAAATAAACTATTGAATTAAAATTGAATAAAATAGAATCTACTACTAGTGAAACCGAATCCCGAATCCGATACAAAAATCGGCATCGCAGCCTCATCAGAGTCGCAAAATAAGCGGCAGACTCCGGACCCGATTAGCATATTAATAGCCGACGAACGAGAACGACGCGCTTTTTGAGTTCGGAGTCAAAACCGATCGGATTTATTTTAAATGTCCTAGCGGATTCGGTCCGACTCGTTCCACTACTGGATTCGTTCAATCTGAACGAATCTGACTGGAACGACACACCTCTATTCGGGATCGATCGCTTACGCCTGAAACACAATGCAAATCCAGTAAACGTTTAACCTAAAAACTAACCAACAAAAACAGAACGTAAAAAGGAAGTACAGATTGTGATTCCCATTTCGAGAACTTTTCGAAAATAAACAAGAAAACATGGTCCTTGCTTGGGTTCCCGTTTGCAGACATTGCAAAAATGTAATATTCCACAAATATTTAAGAAATTTTCCAAAACCGTTCCAATATGAAGGTCCTAACCATGACTAATAGATACATATCGATTTTGGATTTTTAAAGTTAGAAAAATTATGATATTCAAAATCAAAATGAAACGGTGGTAACGGTGCTCACTTTTCTTTTTCTAAACTTTTACAAAACCCTAAAAACTCCTTGGTAATCGCCAATCACAAGACGTATTGTTCAATGTGGCTCTTATTAGTTTGTCGTTTAATTCCGCGGAGTATAAACAATTTCGATATATTTTCAGCATGGGCACTACTCCGATATGGATGCGGAGCATATGGGTTCGAATTCGCATTCAGGCGGATGATTTTTTAAGTTTTGAAACGTTTCATCTAAACATTTTTTAGGCATTTTCAGTTTTGATGGTCTAAATATATGTTTCTGAAACCAAAGATTCTTTGGTGGGTTTAGACCGTGTCAAATCGAAATTACTTTCAGATATTTCACCTACGGTTACATTGGACATCTTCAAGGATATTCACTGCACAAGATCAAAATACTGAATGAAGTGCGATGAGCGGAGTTCAACAATTTATACCTGACCTGTGCACATCGATGCTTGATTAATTGGGATGATTGGTTTCCATATATCCTGTTGAATGTTAGTAATTTGTTTTTTACTTACTATCTTTCATGTTCCTTAAGTCTAGCAGATTCAGACCGGCCTGTTTTACCTTTACACAGTTTTATAAACTCTTTCTGATTGTAATGAATTACATTTTCTAGTGATCTTAAGCATTACCCAGGCTTTCTGTGTGTGTATTAAAGTTTAACTATGTATAAATAAATTTGTTCTTATTGCAAAGGAATTATATACTTTCGGCGACTTTAAGCATTGCCCAATCTTTTTGTGCTAATTAAAGATTGTGCGAATTCTTGCAATTGTATTTGCGGTAAGCTCTATAAAAGATAAATTGCACTACTTTAGATTGAATATAGGGGAGAGGGAAATATTCTATCTTTCTTTAACACAATGTAAGCAAAGTTTATTTTGCCAGGTATAACCGAAGAAAGTTTCTCAGATAATTTATGAAATAGTCTCGGAAAATTTCTGAAATTCTTCTTTTGCCTTAAAAAATAACAGAATTTTGAAAATTATGAACTTTGTGGGAATTTTATATATTAGATGTATTTCCATATCCTATTAAAATTTTCATAAATTCCCTCTTTTCTCGAATACAAAATTATTCTGATTAATAAGATTAATTGACAGTTATATTGCAGATAGTGACAGTTTGACACTGATGTGGCAACTGACACTTACAGAGTACAGGCATAACTCTTAATTTAATGCATTAATAATTCATAAGGATGTGGTATTTTAACATCGCCACTTCTTACAAGGAAGAAATCAAAAAGCAGAAACGTTTTGGGCAACGCGGTTAAACTGACCTCGTTGTTATCGTACTCTCGTGATCATCTTGAAATAAAATTGTTTAACATAAATTTTAAAACTTAAAACTTTTTTATACATTTTGTACACTTGTCAATATTCTCAAAATTTTATTTCATGTATTCCCAAAACTTTCTTCTCAAATTTTCGAATTTATTTCTAGATAATATTTCATTTTTATAAATTCTCGAACATTTTACCGTATTCCTAATACTGTCTAATAAATCAATTAGCTAATTTTAAAACAATAATCACAATGATTAAGTGAATTTCTGTAGGACGTCAAAATTCAAATATTTGGATTTAAAAAAATGTTTTATTAGTATATTTACTTTATAGACTATAGAATTAAATATAATTCAAATTACATTTTTAGATAGCATGAGATAAACAATTATTTATTCTCATTGGTTACCAGTAAACATGTGTAAGATTAGTGTCTTAGCAACAGAATATATGCAGTTCACCTGCATTTTTTAGTAAAATTTAATTTCCTATATTTTTAAAACGAGACGAGATACTGAGGTGCGGTGTCCAGCTGTTTTATTTTTTTTATTACATATTACCGATGTTAGGCGTAAAAGTTACCTAAGCTAAAAAGTTATTTATACAGGGAGTTAAACAAGACTCTGCAATCCTTGGTGAAATTGTAAAAAACGATATTAAACTTTTTTTTTAATTTTTAATATTTTTTGAGGTATAATTTTTTTTGTCATTAAAATTTAATTTTTCTACATAATAAGCTGTAACTTTTTATTAGACATTTGATGTAAAGTTTTCTTGCTAGAAGGCCCTTAAGTCATATTTTTTATAATGTACACGGTTTGCACTACGCAGAACGTATACAGGGTGTGAAAAAATGTGGCAAGGTTAGTAAAAAACCTAGCAATCCTAAAGATCATGTACGTATATTTCAACACCCTGTAGCATAAAAAAGAATTCAAATTTAAAAGTTTTTACTTAAGTTTTAAGTGGTAGTGAATATTTTCGCCAAACGGTTTTTTAATTTTCTATCTAACTTTATGATTTTAACAAATACAGGTGTTGATTTTACAGCCAAATTACCAACATCGGGTAACACAAGAGACATGTAACAGGTTGTTACCCTTTTAATTTTACTTACCTTGTGATATATCGTTGATATGCTAATTTTAAGATGAATACGATAATTAATAAAAATATACAGGGTTCCATTTAAAATAAAAAAGTAACAGTATTATTTTTTAATAGAAAACTTATCTCTTCTCCAATTATAGAAACGTCTGGAAGAAGGGTGGGATATGACATGACAACCTTAGACTAAATTTGTTTTATACTCTAACCGAAGGTGACAACCCTTAGACTAAATAAATAATACCTAGACCCTCTTACCCATTCGTAAGTAACGAAATAAATCGTGAGAACAAGTCATATGTTATACATGATTGATTGTTGATTCGTTGTAGTCCATAGACGGAGTACGGTGGGTGCAATTTACGAAAATTTGATTTAATGTTGAAAAATATAAAACCCCGTATTTTGCAAGATTGATATCTCCAGATTAATTATAGGAATTTAATTTAAATATACAATTTTATTATGCTATTTAAATTAATATTAACTACAACTGATGATGACTAAAGAAACGTCCCCACTTATTGGTTGGCATTGAGCCCTTAAGCACTGCTTATTATCGCTGTATGGTAGCTACGCCACTGAATCGGGCAAATAACAACGAATTGTATAGGCCAGATAACATAAATAAAACAAGAGAATATTTAGGTCAATATTCAACACCTCTTACAATGTTTGATTTAAATTGTTTTTTGAACATCTGTACGCTTCGTACCTTCACTACAATCACTTTGGTTTTTTTAGTGTCAGTTTTGTAATATGGCCCACATCAAAAGTGAGTAATATGGCCTTATGTTTTTTTAAGGCTCATGAGTGTATATAGACCAATTTTATTTTAATGTGTCTATTTTTTACGTGATTCGTTATTGTTTTTACTGGAAGAGTGGCGACTCGTGAGCTTAGAATTTTTTAATTCCGTTTAAAAATCAAATCAGTTTTTCTTTGCGGTAAACTCCTCGCATTAAAATCAGGAATTAGTTTCTTTTCAAATGAAGCCCGCTACTCACTATTCGGTTCGACTTGTCCATTCATATGAATGAGTGAATGAATGAATATATTTTATCCACACTATTTATCATTTTTTATTTAATACGTTCTCATGGATTCCATGCGTTTAAATGTTTGAAAATGCACAAAAAACTAAAGATCTTATTCGATCGAACGAAGTTCGCCGAGGTCAAAGCCTACTTGATTATCCTCTCAAAAGACGGAATCGCCGCGCAACGAAACGAACGGACGAACCTCCACACATTGGTTGTTAATCTGTGTCCACACTATGCGGACGAAAGAACGAATGGACGAATACCTAATTGGTTGATGAGCTTTTTTGCCTAACAGTTAGCCATAAAAGGCACATAAAAATCAGAGTTTTGTGAAATTGTGGTAAATGATTTCTGGTTTGTTTTCTAGCCATGAAAACTCTCTTCAAATTAGATTTTTTAGCTTCAAAAATAGTAGTTTTTAATGTAGAGAGGCTATAGCATAATTACTTGACCAAAAAATATCTTTTATGGGGTAATTAAACCTCCAACTTTTTTTTGGTAATATTGGATGACCAAAAAGTAGAAATATCTGTCAATTTTGTTGCCACAACGTAATCAAATATATTCTAGTAAGTATTGAAGTTAAATTATAGTAAGAATAGCTTTTTAAAATGCTAAAATATGACATCTTTAATCAATAGAAATCGAGGTCAGAATATGGTCAATAAGTAGGCATTTTTTCCCCAACGCCAACCAAACATATTTTAGCATGTATTTAAGTTTAATTATAGTAATAATAGCTATATAAGAATGTCAGATTATGACATTTTAACACAACAACAATTGAGAGGAAGAAATATGGCTTTTGTTATCATATTTATATTTCAAAATTAAACTAAAATTGGGTAGTTTTATTTCGCTTATTTTTGCTATAATATTGCCAAAAAATGCCACTTCAATTCAAATTTAGGTTTATAACCCATAGAACTATACTTAAGCCAAACTGAAGATTTATTTAGAAAAACGATATTTAAATTATTTACCATACAAAATGTCTAATAAAAAGTTTAAATATTCCACCACATATTATAGAAAAAGAAAATGTCGACTTAGGGTAATCGTCGTTTAATTTTGTTACGCTGGCCACTAGATCTTAAATTTTAGCGAGTACCGAAGGCAAACCAAGTAGGCATTTTTATTTGTAAAATTTTAGTAAATGTTGCCACATTTTGGATACATTTGAAAATTATTGCCATTTGATAAATAGTTGCTTACAAAGTGGCCAATTTCAAGGAATATTTGCTTAATATTCGTCGGGTAAAAAGCAGCAGCGATGCATTCGAGGATGAAGTTGCAGAAGCAGAGAGAAAGTTTACTGCCGAACTTGATAAACAGAATAAGCTGTTAGAGGGACTCAGAACTGAAATAAGAAGGTTAGAAGATAAAAACAGGGATCTAACAACAGAAATAAAAAACCGCAGTGAATCCGAAGACAAGCTCAGAAATGAAGTATCGGAATTAACTAAGCTTAGCAGTAGTATGACCATTAGTATTGAGACGCTGGAGAAGGAGAACGAATGCTATGCAAAGGACATCAAGCTTCTCAATCAGCAAATTTTCTCGCTCAATAGTAAACCACATAACGAATCAGTCAGTGCAAATTTTATAGAAATAGACCGGTTTTGAACAGTTTTATCCTGACACCAATTACAAATGCTCCGCCACAACTGAACAGTCTTGTCATGTTCTACCAGAATGTCAGAGGGCTTCGCACAAAGATTGGTGAGATTTCTCTTGCAGTTTTGTCTTGCGACTATGACTTGATATGTCTCACTGAGACGTGGCTTAACGCGGATATTTCAAACAACGAAATTTTTAATAACAAATATGTAGTTTTTCGTAGAGATAGGAGTTATGAGGAACTAGGGTGTGTGGGCGGCGGTGGAGTGTTGATTGCCGTTTCTTGTGCTTTTCATGTAACTCTGGTTACTACTCCTACTTATATGGACTTTGATGATGTTTGGGTCCTGGTGCGCGCGGGAATGCAAGTTTGATTTTGGGCTGAAACTCTGAGCTTCTGAAACTCTTATTGTTTCAATGAGCTTTTTTGAATTGCAGCAAATGAACTCATTGTGCAATCACATGGGCAGAATTCTGGATTTAATATTTGCCAGTGACTTTGTCAATGCCTCCATTTTAAAATCTGGTTTTCCCCTCGTAAACATTGATCCCTACCATCCAGCAAATGAGATAAATTTTAAAACTAAATATGTTTCTTCAATGAAAAATTCTAATGAAGTTAGCGTTTATCAGTTTCATCAAGCGAATTTCCACAATCTAAACCTTTTTTACAATCAATCCGACTGGTCTTTTTTATCAGTAGAATCTGATATAAACAAAATGGTTGAACTCTTTTATGAGGTCTTGTTTGAAGGTATCAATAATTGTGTCCCCAAGAAAACGGTAGTCGACTGTAAATATCCGAAATGGTTCGACCTTCCTCTGAGAAAACTTATTGGACAAAAGAATCTTGATTACTGCGACATACGACGTGAGATTAAGCTTCGGACTGATATGTGCTATCTTGCATATGTCAAACAAACTGAATTGCTTATCCCAGAGAATATCAGGCATTTTTGGTCTTTTGTACGTAATTTGAGAAGAGACTCTGGGCTGCCCAGTGTCATGAATTATGACGGAGAGGAAATTACCGGTTCGAATAACATCGCTAATGCCTTCGCCACTCACTTTGAGTCTTGCTATTCACGTCACCGTAGTTTAGATTTTAGCAAGATTGGCCCTATAAGCTGTTCGGGAAAATTACTATCAACGTATTGTATGACAGAGGCGGAAATCTGCAATAAAATAAAAACCCTTGGTCTTTCTAAAAAGGCTGGTCCAGATGGAGTTCCCACTATTTTATTGGAACGTTGCTGCGATTCGTTGTCTCGGCCCCTTTGTAAAATTTTTCAGAAATCTTTTAATCTGGGTTCCTTTCCCGAAATTTGGAAGTTTTCCACTCTCATGCCGATCTTTAAATCTGGGGATAAGAGCGATATTAAAAACTACAGAGGTATTTCCTTGCTTTCTCATATACTAAAGCTGTTTGAGGCAATTATCACGGATCATATCTTTGAGTCTCTGAAGCACTACATCACTAGTATGCAACACGGTTTTTTTAGTGGTCGCTCAACAGCTACAAATCTTGCAATTTTCCAGAATTACTTAACAACATCGGCTGAGGCTGGTCAACAGATCGATGTTATATATACTGACATATCGAAGGCTTTTGACAGGGTTTGCCATCAGCTTCTGTTATTCAAATTGCAGCGAATTGGTTTTTCTGGAACCTACCTGCAATGGATAGAATCGTACTTATTCAATCGTCGTCAGCGAGTTAGCGTATGTCGTTCAATTTCTAGAGAGGTTGTTGTGATATCTGGTGTCCCACAGGGCTCTCATATTGGTCCAATTCTCTTTCTATTATTTATAAATGATATAGTATCATGCTTTAAAGTGTCTAAGTGTCTCTTATACGCAGACGATTTAAAATTCTTTTCACCAGTTTCCTCTGAATCTAATCCTTTGCAATTGGACTTGGAAAAGCTTATCAAATGGTGCAACATTAACCATCTTCTTCTTAATGTCTCTAAATGTAAAGTGCTCCGTTTTCATAAACGCATTAAACCCATACTCTTCTCCTACTTCATAGATAACGTGAGTCTTGAAGTTGTTAGTTCCTTTACAGACCTGGGCGTTATTTTTGATGAGAATTTAACTTTTGTTCTGCACATTGATAGTATTGTGCTGAAGGGTTTCAGGCTGTTGGGCTTTATAAAGCGGCAAACAAAACATGTCACAGATACTAAAGCAATTGGATGTCTTTATAACTCACTTGTTCGCAGCATTCTGGAGTATTGTTCTACAGTTTGGAGTCCATCGTATCAGTGCCATATCGATAAAATCGAAAAAGTCCAAAATAGATTTGCCAAATACCTTTTGTATAAGTTTAATTTTCCGTACCAGGGTTTATCATATACTACCAGGGCTCTTCTGTGTGGCCTTCAAACACTTGAGTTTCGAAGAAAGAAGGCACTTTTAGTTTTTCTTCACAAACTGCTCAGTGGAGATATTGACTGTCCGATGTTGCTTGAGTCGGTCGCATTTCTGATTCCTATTAGGAGAACAAGGCAATCTCAACTCTTTTTTGAAGGATACCATCGTACCAATTATGGGCTTAGCGCATTTTTCGATCGACTGGTACGCAATTACAATCGTCACTTCCCTGATTATGACATTTTCAGTTTAAGCACTTTACAGCTTAAAAGGCGGTTAAACGAATTGCTTTTATGATTGTTTTATACCTATGTATACTTTGTATCTATTTTTATTCACTTGTATTTTAATTATTTATGTATTGTGTTGCTTTTTTGACGAACTATTGTGTGTTCTTTTTTTTTCTTTATTTCTATTCGACATATTTCCGTCTATATACTGGCAGTTTGGCTAACAATTTTAGCTAATTGCTAATATCACAGCATTTTAGCCCATATATGATCATATTATGTTCTACTTGGGTGGTGAGTAGTGGGCTTTAGGCATTAGGTCTGTCTGTCTTCACACATGGTACTTCTTAGAAATGTTTTTATCCTACTTGTCCAATTTGAATCACCCCAAAAAAGTAGGTAAGGAAGAAGGAAACCAAAATAAACAATTTCTTATTTCATAAGTAAATCCAATGCTATTTTGAATAAATGTTCAATTTGTGCATGTATGTTTTACCTCGACTTTTCCAAGAGCATTCCACTCTTAAGTCATATGTAGGAAGTCCATTTCGTTTAATTTCATATTTTTTATAAATACTCTCGTGGTTCCTACTTTCGTTATATTTTTTTGACCTGGTGTTGATGAGCATATTGGTTCTTGCTGAAATAATACTGCATGAGAACATTAAAGAATAAATACTTTTATACAGTAGTATCAATAAAAAGGAGATTTATTTTAAACAATTCAAAAATGTTGTGATTAAGTTTTCTGAAATTTCACTTGAAATTTTCATTTTCATTTTCATTTCAAGTTTTCGGAAAAGTCGACATTAAACCACAAATTTTAATTATTTTTAAACTTGACAGATTTTCTATAACTTTTCCTATTTTTTCAGATATTTAAAGAATTTTTTTGAAAATTTCACGGGATTTACTTTTCCGGAAATGCCGCCTGTCTATTTAGGAATGAATTAACATATTTTGTTAAAATAATTGGAATACTGGTAAGAAATCGAGACAAAAACAAACTCTAAGCGACAGACGGTATTACAAATTTGATAATATAAACAATAGTGAGTGAGCTTCGTAAATAGTAAGAAATAATCTTTCCAAGATAGTTAAGATACTTCGTCTTAAAACTTTCGTTTGTATTAGATTGTTCAAAAGTTAATCTCTAGTTTTGTGTCATCGAATTAAAAACGCATTTTTGATCAGTTGGGTGTATTTTAAAGTATTTCAATGAATACAAATTACAGGATAAACATTAACCAGTTTTATGGGGAATTTATAGTGTGTGAGAGTTGTCCTAAATATGTTTAAAGATATAGTGATCTACAAATGGTGCAATGACTGAATTTAAGTTTTGTTGAAGATAGAATCAAATTTTTAAAAATCGTTGTCTATTTGTAGCAATACAGTTATTCAGAAAATAAATTAATTAGCTATCGAAACCATAACTGAATAGGTAAATTATAATTACGGTTTTTTTTAATTTTAAATTTTTGTTTTTGTAAGTTTTTTCCTGGTATCGAGATGCCAAAAAAATGGCAGTTAGATACGGCGAATTAAAAGGAATGCGAAATGTAAGTAGGTATGACCAGGGGCCTATAACACAAACCATACAATTGTAACAAGTCTACAAGTTACAAGTAATGTGCATGTAGCTACAAGTCCTACTTAATTCTGTATCACAATGCATATTGCTACAATTGTAGAAATTAAATAATTTTGTACATAAGTAGCTACACATGTAATGTGGTATTTTACTATAATTCTTTCTGTCGCTTTAAGCAGACTTGTCACAACACGCTTTCTGCGGCGTCGCCCACCGTGTGAAGTAAAAAACAAATTGTTTTTGACTGTAAAATGCAATTTTTAAATAAGATTAGAGAAAATAAACACATTCTTTTCGGTGCATTCTCCGACAGACTGAAAAAGCAAGATAAGGTAGAAAAATGGAAAGAAATGGCAGTACTGGCCCAAAGTATCTGTTTACTTCCCGCGGATAAAGATTGGACCTACGTAAGGGATACAATCTGGCAGAATTTAAAGAAAACTGCAATGGTGAGAACTACTGTAACTTGCAAACATTGTTATTAACTTGTGGTACATATTTCTAGCTTAAAATTGATAATGCGAAAAAGACTGGAACTGGTGGAATGGGGACGTTAACCGAAGTTGATAATCTGGTATTAGAAATAATTGGAAAAGAGTCACCTTTAATTTGTGGGCTGGGAGTAGCTGAGTCGTTTGAAAATCCTCAGGAACGGTCATGTGAAACAGCCCGAGAGGGTGACTTTGGAGGCATTATTGATGAAAGCCGACCAATCAGTGATCACGTGACTGCATCTACTTCAAAAGAAGGCAATGGTAAGCAGCTCTAAAGCAAAATAATAGAAATAAATGTATCCATACAGGATCGTACACTTTCCCAGCTGAGTATTGATCAATCTCAAAAGTTAATAGCTGGCATAAAGTTGTTTTAAAAAAATTGTCTTTTTTATTTAAAAATTTCCAAAAAGATATTTATCAAATTATCCCTATTTAGTAAGTTCTTGATTTATGAAATATTTGAAAAAAAAAAAACAAATTAAGAACGTCAATTTAAACAAACAGAAAATATTTAGCTGTTTAGTCTGTTTAGTCAATTTAAACCTTTTAATTTAATTTATTAAAAAAAAAAAAGAAAAAGTGTTTGTTTTGCTGAGATTCGAACTCGAGACCTCATTTCAACCTGAAAAGAAGGGGTTAGGGTTAATGAATTTTCATTAAACTTCTTTTAGCTCATTACAGGTCGAACACCATGCACTTTCGATAAAAATGACATGAATACAGATGTCAATTTTTTAGTTCATTTGGCAAAAATTACAAAAATAAAAAGTGAGGTTATGGAGTGGAGGTGATAAAAATCCAAAATTTCATAAAAATCGAGTAATATGTCGATTTATGAGTTAAAGATGATGTGGAAGTGTTGATTCAATTTGCAGCGGTTTTTTTAACATAACATAAGTTTTTTATTTTTACATAATGCCATAAAAAATGCTGATTTAAAGGGCGTTTAATTATAACTGACAACACCATTAACTTGGTCAGTATGCATTAAAAACATAAAAAAGAGGTAAATAAAAAAAGTTTTTGAAATTTTTGCTGAAGCTTCATTTTATCTATTTTTTGTATACAGCCTATTCCAAACGAAGTCAGAACTATTGCTAACTTCGTTATTTTTGTAGCTACAAAGTTAGCAAACTATTAGTACTTTTTCAGCTGACTGACAATTCGATCATCGCATTTTAGAATAAATGGGAAAATGCATTTTTTTAATATAACACCCTGTATATTTTTAACTCGAATGGTAGATCTTTTTATTTCAATTTCAAAAATATCATACATATCGATATTTGTTTCGTTTTTGCCCTATTTAAGTTTCATTGATTAATATTGAAATTGGCAGCATTAGACCCAAATATCGCAAAAGCGACTGAATCAAATATCAAGATGTATGGTATTTTTGGAATGAGAACAAAAAGATCTATATCCTTCTAGCTAAACATATACAGGATGTTCCCTTTTACCAAAATACGTTTTTCCCATTCGTTCGAAAATTGGATGATCAAGTGTTGTTTTGTTTTGTTGTTCTAATTTAACCAACCTTGTAGTTCCAAAAATACCGGAGTTAGCAATAGTGCCGACTTCTTTCCTGTATAGGCTGTATACAAAAACTAAATAGAATGAATAAAAATTACAAACATTTTAGAAACTCCTGATTGTTGTAAGTAAATAACGTACTAAATTAAAAATACATATTCAATTTTACTATAGTTGACAACATACACACTGTCTCGTAAAAAATGCTCCATGCTATAACTCCGATATATTTTGTTCGATTTAAAAAAATCAAAAAGCTAAATTAATGACTTCCACCACACTACAACTTGACGTAAAATTTTAATATAATGCAGACAAAGCCGTTGCAAACCCAACTTGGATATTTTTAAATGGACCCTGTATATTATTGTATATTCGTTCGGATTCTATATACAAAATTTCAATCATATTTTATAAGTGATGCGTTTTTCCAAATAATTAACTGTATTTTAAATAAAAAAAATATTATAATATTTAAAGGGTGGTTTCACCTCTTAAGACATCCTGTATGAATTTTTAAAAAATATTAAAATATATAAAAAAATAAAATAAAAAAACACGTATACAAGTGTTTTTTCAAATACCTAACTAACCGTTTTTTAAATAAAAATAGTGTAATATTTAATGGGTGGTTCCACCCCCTCAGACCGCCTCTGGATTAAAAAAAAAACGTTAAAATATGTAAAAAACTAAAATATGAAAAAAAGATATTCAAGCGTTTTTCTGAACAACTAACCGTATTTTAAATAAAACATAAGTATTAAAATATTTAAGGGGTGGTTTCACCTCCTTGTCAAATTGTAGTGTTTTTAAAGGCATTAATTTAGTTAGTTATTAATTTTTTAAAATCGAACTAAAGATAACGGAGTTATAGCTTGGGGCGTTTTTTTACCAGACAGCTTGTATACTGCGTTGAATCTTTTCAGGGTGGCAAAGCCATTTAAATATAATAATGTTTGTTTATAGGAAAAAGAAAACGAGTTACCGGAAACAATGTCTCTACAGACAATGCATCTGCTATAAAACAAGAAAAGCTCACATTGCAAGTCGAATATCTAAAACTGAAGAATTATAGAACTAAACTGGAAATTCTAAAATTAGAAAAAGAACTTATACTGCCCATGTCCGAGTTTACGGCAACGTTACCAAAACATAACTATGAAATTGAAAATGGCAGGTTATATCAAAATTTGCAGTAATGTTTTAGTAACTATTTACTTATATTACTTTAGTGTTTATTCTGGAAATAATAAAACGTGTTGATTTATAAATATTATGTATTTGATAAACTACTTATAAGAGAATCTAATATGTTTATGTTTATGTTATGTTCATGTTCGGACTAAAATAAAGTTAATTTCTCCCAAAAAAATTGATGAGTTCTTGTAATCTAGCTTGGGCCCTGGCAGCAGGTGCATTATCTTCGGGATTTTCATTATTTTCTTCGTCTAGGGCCCGGGCGTCTTCATCATCTTGTACTGCGAAATCTTCGTGATCATCTTTTGTCATATTACATAGAGTCGTACAACATTTAAAAATATTTGCGGCAAATACAGGATCCACACGTAGATAATTTAAACAAGGAAATTTTTCTTTTAAAATACCAAATGCATTTTCAATTAATCTTCTTGTTCGTTTATGTGCCCTGTTAAAATTATTCTGAGCTGGATTGGTGGAATCAATCATTGCTTCAGTGGATAAGCGGAGTCTCCAAGAATTACACCATTGGGATGGGGTATCCAACCATTTTCCATTCTGCGAAATAAGGAACTATTTCGAAGTACCCGTGCGTCGTGAACACTACCAGGCCAGTTGGCACTAACATAGTAGAATGTTAGATCTGGACCACAAACAGCCATACAATTGATTGAGTGTTTACCATGGCGATCCACATAGGCTGGTTCGTTAATTGTAGGAGCGTCTATATTTACAAGTATTCCATCCACTGCACCGATACTTCACTATTTCGTCAAATTTTATCTCATTTACAGCACTAACAGTGTCATGTACGCATCTACACACAGTCATTTTTGATACCCCATGCATATCGCAAACACCATGGTACTGTCCTCCATTCCCCAGCCAGTGCAGGGCAATTAATGTTTTCTGCGGTGGTGTCAACCCATACCATCGAGCTGTTCTATTTGCAAGCCTTGGTCCAATATCTCGAAGGAGATTTTCAAATTGGTGTCGGTTTAGACGGAATCTTTCATTGAATTCGGTATCAGTAAGAAAAGCGAAGTCTTTCCTTATATTAAAACGATATTGTCTAGGCATATTACATAGACTCTCTTCATAGTCACTCTCGGAATCACTTGACCACATTTTGAGCACGATATTTTACGTGTTGAACGTACGAGAATTGCCGTAAAACTGTGCATTCGGTGCATTTACCCAGGGATGAAGATAGATAAAACATTATCTACACTTGTAGAAAAACACAATTATACAAGTGTGAAATTTGTGTTACAGAATAGGTTTACATATGTGGAAATTCTTCCGTAATTACTGGCGCCATGCGGGTAGTTACAAGATGAGTTGTGTTATGAAAAAGTTACAAGTGCAAAATATTTTCTCACAATTGTAGGACTTGTACGGCTTGTGTTACAGGCCCCTGATGGCTCTACAAGGTGTTCAGCGGTATTTAGGGCCAAACTTACAAGGTTCCTGAAATAGATAGAAAAAAATTTCCTTTCCTGATTCCAAAAATACATATTTTGTCTATATTTAAGCAAAACGCTTATTAATTATTTTGGTTTAGATGTAAAAATATTTTCAATATTTTATATTATATTTTTATTTTCTAAGCGTACAGTATTTCACTTATTTTCAATGTCGCCTCCTTTATTTTTGATGCATTTTTAAATATAATTCCTCAATTTCCTGTTAATAGTATTCTTGGTGAAATCTAGATCATTCTGATTTAAAATACGATTTCTACCCGAATTGTTTGTTCGAGGTTCTGAATGTATTGATTCCTTACTTTTACATTCTGTATGTTAAAAAATCGGCACATTCGCCTTACCCACGTATAGAATTTTACTGCGTACATTTAACATATATATATGCATATAATTATGTGGTAATAACTTTATACAAATGTTATAAACCGTAATTTATTTAATTTAGTTTTTAATTTTTTTATTGTTATTATTATTACTATTTATTTTTTATAAATTTATTTATTAACTCTATACCAAATAAAATAGATATGTCATTTACTATTTTTCTCGATAAAAGAAGGTTTTATTAGGGTTGCCGATCTTGAATCGATCTTTTTTCAGATCGATTTTTAGGTCTAAAAAAATCGATTTTTTGGATCTATTTTTTCCTAAGCGATTTAATCGAAAATCGATTTTTTTTTCCAGAATCGATTCTTATTTTACCAAGTTTGCATTACAAAATAATAATAAAGTATGGTTTTTTTAATTCCCAATTAAGTTTAGGAAAAATTACAAATTAATTTATCCAAAATTGGCATTGGTGCAATGGAACACTTTTCGATAGTATACACATCTGTGTCATCAAATAATGGAAATATACTAGACCATTCTGGTAATCGGTTAGTTAGTAAGACTTCAAAAATTGTTTTTTTTAAACTCTTTAGATTTTTCAAATCGGAACTTATATTCTTTTCGTTTTCATTTTGACGGTCCACCAAGAGTCATAATTATAAGAAATAGAATAAATCTTTAAACATGAAATTTGAGGGATTTCTCCATACTTATTACCTACCTTTCGGACTTTGTTAAAAGTAGGAAGCGAAATCACTTTCTCTATTTTTAAAGGAATCCCTTATCTCATTTATGGTTATTAATAAGTTTTTGTTTTTCTGATTATAAATAAGATAATATGGAAAAATCTTTTTTTATATTTAAGGCTTTTTTCGGTTTTTTTCTGTCTTGTTAATAACAACCCTCTAGGTGGGCGCCAAAATATAAATGAAAACTTTGTCCAAACAAATATTTGTTCTCTGTAATTACACAAAAGACATTAATTTTTATTTTATTATTTAAAGGATATGTTAGAAGTTTTGTGCGTCTTCCTTATGCGCTGTGTTTGCGTCAGTAGTTGTCTTCTAAAGTGTAATATTTAGTTATTATATTTTTTGCTTTAAATGTTTTTGGTTTTACTTTCTTTATGGAGATTAAAATACGTTTCTATTTTTATCATGTTCCCTGCATATTTATCGTCTTTTCAAACGTAAACCCTGTTTAACTTGAAAAAGTACAATTCTATTTAGAACTCTGAGTAAGATGTGCAACTGATCATGTAAAAATATGTATTCTATTTTAAAACTTTTGTATACAATAATAATATAAATAAAATCATTAAGTCCCAAAAACTTATCAAAAGCAAAAGATAGATTTTTTTGAGAATCGATTCTTTCGCAACCGATTTAATCGGAGATCGATTAGTTTAGTTTCGATCTAGATCAATCCCGAAAATCGATTCTTTTTAGAAAGATCGACATCCCTAGGTTTTATTCCTGAAAATGGAAATTTAACGAATATTTAAACATTTTGTTTATATTTTGTTTTGCTATATTGAACTCGCACTAAAATTTTATTAGTCTATCTTTGTTTCACACTTGATTTTTTTGCCAAATTTTAAGTCAGTTATTTAAGTAGTTTTTTGGTACTGCATTTTAAATTTTTCTTTAGGCCGCCATAATAGATTTACATAAAAAATATACCAGTTTTTCCCCATATCACGCTTTATTTTTAAGCAAGTATAGAAATCCATCCGATAAGTAGTCTCTTAATAATGATTTTTCATACATTTTATGACGCCACCATATAGGAATTTTACTAAAATGTAACCATTTCATCCCCTTATGACCCTTTGACAAAAATTTAAAATCAACCGGATAAGCAGTTTTTCACGATTATAATACTTTTCTTTTACGAGGGAAGTAAAAACAAGTTGTTGCGACCTCTTTTTATATATGAACTAATTGTCTGCTATTTAATTAACACCTGGCATATTATGTGTTTTTGAGATTGTTACAATCTATAGGGCTCCGGTGCGATCACCCCGATTCCTCGCCGGTAATCACTGGCCCGGTGTGTGTTACCCTTGTTTATCTATCTAAAACACCACAACACCCTTTATCTATCTATAAACAATGGTGTTAATAAACATACAATTTCGCCACGAAACCTTAAGTGTGAACCCGACTTTAAAGTATTTAGGCAATAATTTATATAGATCATATATAAAATAAACTTGGCAACGTAGCATCCCCAGCACGCTGGATTTCCGTCCAACAGACGATACTCTAGCTCTCTATTTAGCAGCTGTAATTATGTTTAACAACGTTTAATAATGTCTAATATAATAATTACTTCTAACTTTTAGTTAGAAATACTCATTTTTGTGTTATAAAGCATTATAATATAATCAGTCTTTTACGTAGTTCATAAATTAAGTTTGTGAAAAATATGTTTTTAGCGATACGCCAAAAACAAGTTCAGTGCAACCTACCGAAACCTTAGTTTTTTTGGATATAATTTGAAAAAGTGCCTCATCCATAAATTTTTGTGTATAGGAATTATTAAAAAAAGGTAATCTTTCAAATGTACATTTTAAATTTGTTAAATTCTCTGGGTAAAATTCTTTACAAGAGCCTAATCAACTATTTCGCCAATATGGCCAATATCTTCGTCGCGGTTTAAATTTAATTAAATGCTAGGTATAAAATGCATGCCCCCAACAGCTTCAGTATCACCTATACAATTTTATCTTAGAATGTCAAACGCTATATAAATATTGGAACAGTAATAAACCCTTAAAGAAAAATAAGATTAACTTGATCTAAGATAAACACAAATTGTATTTTTTTGGTGATTTTTACATAAACTTACGTTTTCTACTCTTATCCGGCGTTAGATCTAAGCTATAAAAAAACGACCGCCCCAGGAAAACAAGCTTTTTAACGATTTCTTTATTTATTTTACATTACATAAAGTCTATTTTTAATGCAACATTGTAAGTACTATATAAAATAAAAAAATACAGATTTGAAATGTGTTTGGGGGTGCAAATGTGCTTTTTGCACTTTGCAATATTTGAATCAGTGATGCCAGATGTCAAAAATAAAATTATAGCGCAGCGATGCCAGAATTATCGAATTTCAGGGAAATTTACATTATAATGATGTATTTTAAAACTTAAAAAATATACAACTGTAATAAAAAGGTAATCGGTGGAGCATTGCTACAGATCGGCAGGAACGATGGCAATTGCGTCATAAAGCACCCCTGTTCTTACAAGAGTCTGGGGAACAGATTTGTAAGAGCTCCGAGTTTACATGATTGGCATCGACAACGCATGTAACGCTCTTGCGTTGTTCGACCTAGTAGAGTACAGAGAATACTTATATTTCAGTTTTAAATATGTTGTCAATTAGATCTTAGATCACAGAACACTGTTAAGTACTAAATTGAATTAGATTTGCTTTTATAAACTAGTTTTGGCGGAAGTGATTAACCATTCAGTGGTACGTATTATTATTATTATACCTAAAACGCTTTCAGTTTTCCGTTACCCAACACTTAGGTACAATTAACATTATTTCTAGGAGAAACAAGATCAACCGGTGGAAAGGTTAAATTCAATAAAGTATATTTTTTTAATTAAAGAAAAGAAAAAAGCCATATGTTTGTAGCTTAAAATTGTTAGAGGGTTTATACAGGTTGTGTAAAAAATATTCTTTAAAATAAAAACTGACTCTGGAAGAAAAAGTTATAATTATTTATGTATACAGGAAATATCAGAAAGAAAAACATATTATCATACGAAAATTGAAACAGTAAAAAAATTCAAAATAATTTATAAAGCGATGGTTACAAATGTACAAGTTAGAAAAAATAAGAGCTAATATGTACACACTGAACTCTCAACAATTTCTAGTAGCGGCCAGACATACTAGAGATAGTAAATTTATGTGGAACACTTTTTCATTTTCTCTGCAAGTATTAAATCTGGGATGATTTGTGGTTTATTTTTAATTGTTGTAATGTATTTTAGCCTACTCCTAAAGTTTTTAATAATATTTTTACCCGGAGATCGTGCCTGGACCGCCTACCAATCGGGTTTATTCCATTATGTTGATAATATTCGTTAATTATGGCTGCTTAAATAGGTTTTCCAACACTATCAATAAGTGTAAAAGTGGAGTATTTACCGGTTCCTTTCCTCCGTCGATCGCCGTTATTTCTTGGTGTTTATATTTACATTTACATGTGTTTCCTATTTTACTTGTTTGTGAAGTTTTTAGAGACCCTGTTTGATACAGTGACTACTCGTGTATGGTATTTTGGAGTAATACGAATAAATGGATTATCCAAAACGCTTTTTTCAAGTAAAAATATCGCAGCAAATTCTTACTTTGCAGACACACATTTTACCCTAATTCGAGGATGATGCTTTATCTAGTTATTAATGAACGAAGTTAAAATCTGTGTACCTCTGCCTCACTCTTCAATTATCAAATTTTTATACAAAAATTCGAAACTATTTTTCCGATATCGACTTGTAACCCTTTAAAATCCTCACCCGTTATTATTGTTAAAATTATTTATAAATACACATTATTCTACTACTTTTAAACACAATTATGTCCATTCATTTCGTGTTTTTATTAGTTTTTTATTATACTACTTTTTAAAAGTATTAATAGATACACTTATTTAATTAACTCTTTCTTTGCAAAAAGTAGTTAAAACGTCTATTTCCCTCGCACGGTGCATGAACATGCACACAACATATTAACAAAATCTACCACTGGCACCCTGACTATAAAAGTATAATCGACCTTTTTCGAAGCTCTCACAAATCTGTTCCCCAGACTCTTGTCCTGTTCTTTAATGAGGTTATATTTTGCACACGTATTTAGTATCACGTAGACTGTTGTATACAAGTGATTGAATAAAGCCTAACGGTGCTCTAATAAATAGTCCCTAATCTCAAATGTCCCTATAATAGTCCCTAATCTCAATGTTTGTTTGTACTATTTGCGTTTTCGTATTTTTGTCTAACTCAATAATTATATGGAAATATTTTTATGGCCTTAACTTATTTTTGTCATAAACAAAACTTGTGTAGAATTATATTCGTTAAATAAAATAGCAACACGGAGAGTTCTCAGAAAGAGGTTTGCAAACATAGATATACGATAGTTTATAACAATATTTTAAACATATTCAGAGATTAACTTTTATATAGGTATGAAGTATGAAGTTGACATCAGTGAGCTTAAAATTAATTCCACGGAAGCAGTAAATTTATACCCTCTAAGCTGTAAATTGCCTTACTTATAGGATATTTCAGATTTATATGTTGCAAATTCCATAATAGTCCAGTCAAACTGTCATTTTGAGGAACATTTCTCTAAACAGTATTTGTTTTCTGGAATTGCTAGATTTGGGGTGCAGAATAAAAGTTCGACTCTTTGCACTGGCGCGAGAGATGGGGCAACATACCTTTAAAAATGGCGATTATGGCCATTTGTACGTTTTTTACCTTCTTTTTTTGCAGGTATTTCAGGTTGTATCTGAGCAAATTAATGGCTCAGTGGGGGCGCGTGGTGAACTTTTTAGGGGGGGTCAATATATATATACAACACAAAGAGTCATCTGAAAAAAACAGACACACGAAACAATAAAATGCCTTTGTTATTTCGCAACCGCATGTCCAGGCAGATAAATGATACATATTTTTACAAAAATAACGATTTACTTCTTTGTCTTTGTCTTTAGTTATTTGTTGAATTTTAAATGTCGGCTAAGGTCGACTACTTGTAAATTCGTTTCTCAAAGTTCAGCTCGCCAACATAATTGAAAACTGCTTTTAAACTCTTAATATTCTAAAACACTGTGGCTACCTTTCTTTAAAACATTAATTTGAACCACAAAATTAACAAACAAAATGTAAAGTCTTGAAAATAAAATCTATAAAAATACGTAACCACAACTTATCACACGATATACATTAAACGCATCAACTGACAAAAATATTGAAGTTTCCTCGGCGCGGCTGTTGACCTAAATTTTGCCAACGTAAGTCGTATATTACCTCTGCGCCCCTGTGAAAATTTGATCGGGAAAACTCGGGAAAAACTCGTCTCCGTTTATAACCATGAGGTCAACGCGGGCTGCCAGCCGTGATCGATGCCAACAAAATGAAACAACCGGAGATCGCGGTGCGAGGCATTGCTAGTGTGTCGCGAAATTAAGTGAACGGTCAGCGAGTTTATACGCTTAGAATAATAGAAGGAATTTCCAAATTTAAAAAAAATTGATAAAATATCAATTATGTATTATTTTATTTATTTGCTTCTGTTTGGAAATATTTATTGGGGGGTCATTGACCATATGACCAAATGGAGGGGCTGCGTTGTTCATACTTTCGTGTTTAAAAATAAACATGGGACTCTCAAAGTCTCCTGCCACACTCACACAGCCTACAACCATGGTTGTCTGACCCCTTTCCCCACTCTTAATGGCACCCATATGATTTCTGCCAAAATTCAATGAGGTTTGTGTACTTCACTGATTTCAACCTCATCCACGTTATAAACGCATCTTGCACCAAATTTATGTTTTTCAAAGACCAGTTCTAAATTGTCGTAAAATAGGTTCACATATTTTCGATTAAATGCGATTATCCGGTTGAGACTAGTAGTTTCAGGACGTCTTAAAGACATTCATGAATGTCGCACTAAAAATCCACACAAATAATTTGATTTTACGTGGTGTCGACCCGTAAAACACGTTTGGCAATTTTGAAATGGGATTTCTAATTGGCCAGTTCTGCCTCCTGGTCCTCATTTAACACGGGCCTCCTTTCCAATTTTCATTTCTTATTAGGATATTTGTTATTTAATCTGTCGCAGGACGTAGCGTAGGGTATATCACTCAATTTTGCTGCTTTTCTAATCCAGAGGTCAAGCGCCCTCATCGCCCGCATCATGTCTTCCTCTGACCACGCGGTGCGATTAGTCTTACGAAAATACTTTTTCCTATCAACGAGTAGAAAGTAGGCCCTTTGCGCACGCATGTTAGTCCGAAAAGTAGTTTTTGCCCTACTAGTGCTTGAAAGACAATTTTTTTTAGCTATATCGAAGTATTAGATATTTTTTTTTCAAAATTTATTAAAAAACCCGTTTATCATGAAGAAGTAATTTCTCATCTAGATTTGTAGTTCTTCAATATTAAAAATTCACCCCAATATTTATATTATAATTTTGACTTACATCGTATTATAATCTTATATCATTCCAGTTAGCTTAATGCTAAGTAACCTTAGTTACAATTGTTTCAACAGTAGTGTTAATAGACCAGTCTCGGTTGCGATGACACCAAAAAGCAACAACAACAATTTATGCGTCTGTGCGTGATTTAATTTGCGTAGTTATTTGTAATTTTGCGCTTTTAAAAGACGGTTTCGCCACTCAACATGCAAGACACAGACGAAGATGTATGTAATTCATGAAAGTATTTTAGAAGAAGCTGCAGCAGTCAGCTTACAAGTAATGCCCCAAAAATCCTGCAATACGTATGCAAAAGAATACAAAGTTTTTACACAATGGTGCGAGAAAAAAACAGGTAAAAATTTCTTAAAGAAGTATTTTTGGCCTATTTCGGCGAAAAATCTTTTCAATGCTCAAATTGATCCTCAAAACAAACAAAGATGTGGATATAGGTAAATATTCAAAATTAACAGCATCTTTGAAACGGAAAAACGTAGAAAAGCGTGTGGAAATAAAAGTGTCCAACAGTCATATTAAAATTTTTATTTAAAGTTTTACATTTTATTGCATATTTATATAATAATTTGTAACAAAAGTGCAATTAGTTCCGTTGACCACATTGACGGCCGGTTCCAAATGGTTGCTTCTGCTTGGCATCATATTATCCCTATTGACCCTAATTGGCGTTATTCTAATTTCTTCAGATTCCATTATTTGAATGTCGGTTTCTGTCGACGTGCTGGGACACGGTTCTGGAAAAATTGTATTTGATTTAAAGGTAGCTGGAGGTCGTGAGTAAGTTGATGAACAAGGTGTGGGAACATCTTTTGGATTCAGAATTATATTCGCCATTTTTGTTTCGTTTTCTACAGATTCATCTAAATATCGCTCTGGTACTTTAGTAGACATCCATCCCCCTTGGCGTTTCGAGTTAGGTATGTCCACTCCGGCGTCCGCCAATATAGCCGCAGTCAGGGGCGTGCAGTCCATGGAAGCAAGGGAAGCAGTGCTTTCCCAAAAAAAATTACAAAACATCTTCTAAAATGTAGTTTTGAAATATGAAACCATTAATTTAGTTTATATCAAAAATGCTAAAATATTATCTTACTTATCAAGCCCATAATAAATGCGGCTTTGACTCCGACCCAGCCACAATGGAATATCGAATGGAACCTATGCGGGCCGCTAGCTTCTCTGCAACCATGTTTGATTTCCTGTGAATCGAGCCAGAGGTTATTGAACTTTCCACCGGCTGTTTGCAATTTTTGCATTTCAGTCGCGTGCTTTAAGTGGTGGCGGAAGCTATCGTTGGAGTAGGTTCTATATATATATATATATATATATATATATATATATATATATATATATATATATATATATATATATATATATATATAGTTCTTTGTTTTAACGGCTGTACGTGTGTTGTGTGATACGTACGTCCTGTCGTGCATGGTGCGATATGGAAGACGAACGTGGATATGCAAATACCGTCAACTTCGGCTGTCGCTAATAACGTTGAAAATGTTAGTAAGAAGAGTGTGTGTGAATGTGTGGTGTGTGTCTTAATAATAAAGGGATTTTTAAACATTAAACTTATTTAACCACAAAAAACATTACATTACATTAAACTTATTGAACCACAAAAATGAAAAACTGTATTAGACATTTTTATCCGGAAAAACAAGACGACCAATTTAAATGGCTAACAGGGTGTGAAAATATAAGTAAATTATTTTGTCGGCCATGTTTACTTTTTGAAAATGAAAAAGGTTTCTGGAATAAAACTGGTTTTTCCGATTTAAACAATTTCCATAAAGCTGTAAAAAGACACATTATGTCCAAAGCGCATTTACAGGCCGTCATAAAAGAAAAAGCCTTCGGCAAAACCAGAATTGAACACGCCCTTAATAAAGAGTTGGAAATTAGTCACCGCCAACACAATGAACTAGTCGATAAAAATAGGTAAATATTAAGAAGACTTATCGATGTTTGTTTTCTCGGATAGCACGAATTGGGATTTAGAGGTCATGGCGAAACAGGGGTTTCTTCAAATAGAGGAAATTTTCAAGATTTACTTAGTTTAATGGCTAAATATGATGATTGCTTAAAAAATCATTTAGAGCAGTCTAGCGTTTTTCACGGAACGTCGAATCGAATCCAGAATGATTTAATATCCGCTGTTGCAACCATTATTCTAAAAAGAATTAAGCAGGAGATTCGCGAGGCGCGGTTCATTGCTATTGTTCTGGACGAAACAACTGATATCACTATTTTTAGCCAATTATCTATAGTAATACGCTACGTTAAAAGAGACGGAAGTATTCAAGAGCGATTTTTAGGTTTTAAGAATGTGTCCGAAAATCGTACAACAGATGCATTATATACCGTAGTTTATAACGTTACTAAAGAAATTAATGGAGAGAAAAAATTAGTTGCTCAAAGCTATGATGGAGCTGCAGTGATAGCAGGAGAATTAGGGGGTCTGCAAGTTAAAGTTCGAGAAACTTTCCCAAGTGCTGTGTTTGTCCATTGTTTTGCTCATAAATTAAATTTAGTTTTATCCTAGTCCATCAATCACATTAAAGAGTGTAAAGTATTTTTCGTTACTTTAAGTGGCATGGCTGCTTTTTTTTCCAAGTCAACAAAACGTACACAAGCTTTGGACTCCATGGTCCACAAACGATTGCCCAAAGTAGCTCCTACTAGGTGGAACTATAATGGAAGACTTGTGTTAACAGTATCTGAAAATCATGAACCACTGATTGAACTATTTGAGAATATAATAGAAAATAATGAAACGTGGGACTCAGAAGCAATAAATAGTTCGAGGGGGTTTTTGGACTGTTTGAAACGAGATTTTAATTTTATTATTTGTTGAACATATTTTCAGAAATATTTCCATTCTCGGACAATGTTTTTAATATATTACAAACTAAAACAAATGATATTGCTTTATGCCTAAAAAAGTGGATGATTTTAAGTCCATGTTAAGCCAAAAAACAGATGACTTTGACCTATTTTGGGAGAAAACGATGACGTTAAATGTAGAGCCACAAGTCAAGCGTCTTCGAACAGACAAGGTGGGAGATGTTCAAACATCATACAGACGCCTCTTTTATTAAATAATCGATCAAATTCAGCAACAAATAAACTATAGATTTAACGGTTTAAATCATTTTAAATTCCTCGAGCTCTGCAATTTTGATGCATTTAAAGGAAAAACTTTTCCAGAAGATGCGTTTAAATCTCTTCTTCTTTATTATGGCCATTTTTTTTATTCGACCTAGTGTTACTGCGATCTGAGCTAAAAGTTATTTACAAAACTCATGACTTTAGCGCAAAAAATAACGGTAAGAAACTAATGCAATTTTTAAAAGACAAGGAGCTGGAAGATGCCTACACCGAAGTGTCGAAATTGTGTGAATTAGTATTGACAATACCTGCCACAAGTTCATCAGTAGAACGCAATTTTTCAACACTTAAACGTATACAAAATTTTGTGAGAAACTCAACGGGGCAGGAGAGACTTTCGTATACATCGCTGTTGTCCATTGAAAATAAACTTCTCCAAAATATGTCGGAGCATCGACGTTTTTATGATGACGTCATTGACGAATTTGCAAAAAATGATCGAAGAATTGAATTACATTTCAAATAGCTAAGTTTCTAAAAATTGCCTCCCTTTCTTAAAATCTCACCGCACGCCCCTGCCACAGATGACCACCCATAACCCTGTATATTGTTCTGGATTAGGTAACTTTATATATGCTGCAACTTCTGCTGGCATTTTCCCAAATTTGTTAATGCCAATGCATTGAACAGTACATTTCCCGTTTTGGTAGTTAACGAAAAATCTTTGATGATGGGTACCTTTGGGACGTAACGATGCATATTTTTTAATTAAATTTTGGTTATAGTCACCAGTAATAACAAAATTTTTACTGCGATAGGTTTTATTGTCTGGGATTTTAAAAAGAAACATAGAATCCTGTTCTTGAATATTGTCTAACGTAAGATTAAAGCAAGCTCCCGCAATCCCGATGATTGTAGTAATTTTCACTAACAGGTAAACATGATCTGGAGCTTCTGTCAAAAACTTGTTGAAATTTTAGATTTTTTTCGGGCGGAAACCTATGGGAAAGCGGTTACTTTGAAGCATTTGCTCATATCAATGTTCTTTTTAACTTTAAACAATGTTGTCAGCATTGAAAATCTCGACCAAAGAGTTGCCGGCTGGCAGGTTTTTGAAAGCTCAGATAAATAAACTAAAATTACCTCCTCCTTTTCATAGTTGCTTATTTTCTTTTGTAGGCACCATTGGCTAAATATTTCTTATTTCCGATTTTTCAAGTAAAAACGAATCACCATTTTTTGCGGCCTCAATAATCTCTTCTGGGACTCCTTCTATTAAGGTTTCAACTACATCCTTTTTTTTGCAATATAGACTATAAACCTTACAAAAAAACTCGGACTTAAATTGAATTCTCATACATAGAAAATTTTTGACGCTGTCATTTAACAAACTAGCATGACTTGGATATACAGGTAGAAATTATATAAGTAAGTTTTATAAGGTAATTAATAACAAAGAACGGAAACTTTCACGGCTTTGGTCAACTAAGAAATCATGGTTCTTGGGATTAGACCGTGTCAAATTGGAATTACTATCCGACGTTTCGTCTTCGATTGCACGAGGCATCTTCAGGGATCTTTACTCCACGAGATCTGAACACTGAATGAGCTCGAAGAGATTCAGGCGGCGGGCTTTTATACGCGACTTGTGCTCGCCAAACCGTGACCCTGTGTTAAGATCGGTTTCCACGTGTGATGTAGACCGTAACCCGTGTCTCTATTGAAATTTTTTGTATGTTTAAATATTTCAATAGATTCTCTAACTTTTCGTTTATAAAAACCTTGAACCGACGCTAGAACCTTAATTTCCTTTACATTTATGAAATGGCCAGTGTTATGCTGGTGTTCAGCTACAGCAGATTGAACAATTTGTTTCTTTTTAATACATCGTTCATGTTTCTTAAGTCTAGTTGATATTGAGCGTCCTGTTTCTCCCACATACAATTCTCCACAGGAGCAAGGAATTTTATATACTCTTTCTGTTTGAAAAAATACAAGATCTTTTGGGGATCGCAAGCATTGTCCAATCTTAGGTGTACTGAAGATTGAACGTATGTTGGACCGCCGAAGTAATCGTCCTATTTTGTCTGTAGTGCCATGTATGTAGGGAAGAACAACACTACCTAATGGCTTATCATTCTCTTTGGCGGAATTGGTTTACTATATCTTTTAATTGAACGCGTAATATTTTCAGTGCAATAGCCATTCCCTCTGAGAGCTTCGGTCAGTTTCGATGTTTCCGATGTTAAAGAATCTTGATCAGAAATCGAAATAGCTCTGAATACTAGTGAGTTAATAACCGATTTCTTTTGTGCTGGATAGTGATGAGAATTTGCATTTAAGTATCTATTTTTATGCGTCAGTTTTCTATACACAGAATGTCCTAATGTACCATTTTCCTTCCTTTGAACACATACATCTAGAAAGTGAATTGTTCCATTAGATTCAATTACCATCGTGAACTTGATATTATGATGTTGCTGATTAAGGTGGTCCAGAAATATGAAGAGATTATCCTGTCCATGAGGCCAAACAACAAAAGTATCATCTACATATCTAAACCAGGTGCTTCGGTTTTAGTGGAGCGGATGTTAGAGCAATATCCTCAAAGGCCTTGAGGAGATCCCATAGCTGCCCCTGAAGTTTGTTCATAAAAAGATCCTTGAAAAATGAAATAAGTAGATGTAAGACAAGGTTCCACTAGGTCTATTAAGTTCTTATCAAGATTATTATTATCCAGTATGTCTGATATAATTGAAATAGAGTCGTTGACAGGAACATTTGTGTAAAGTGATTCTACATCGAAACTGACCAAAATATCCTCGGGATCCAACTGGATTGTCTTAAGTTTTTCCACGAAATGTGCAGAGTTTTTAATAAAAGTATCTGTTTTTCCAGTAAATAGATTAAGAAAATTTGTTATTAACTCACTAGTATTCAGAGCTATTTCGATTTCTGATCAAGATTCTTTAACATCGGAAACATCGAAACTGACCGAAGCTCTCAGAGGAAATGACTATTGCACTGAAGATATTACGCGTTCAATTAAAAGATATAGTAAACCAACTCCGCCAAAGGAGAATGATACAGAGCCACCATTAAAGAGTATTGTTCTTCCCTACATACATGGCACTACAGACAAAATAGGACGATTACTTGGGCGGTCCAACATACGTACAATCTTCAATACACATAAGAAGATTGGATAATGTTTGCGATCCCCGGAACTTATTGTACCTTTTCAAACCTTTTCAAAGGAGTGTATAAAATTCCTTGCTCCTGTGGAGAAGTGTATGTGGGAGAAACAGGACGCTCAATATCAACCAGACTTAAGGAACATAAACGATGTATTAAAAAGAAACAAATTGTTCAATCTGCTGTAGCTGAACACCAGCATAACACTGGCCATTTCATAAATCTAAAGGAAACCAAGGTCCTAGCGTTGGTTCCAGGTTCCAACATACAAAAAATTTCAATAGAAACACGACTTACGGTCTACATCACACGTGGAAACCGATCTTAACACAGGGTCACGGTTCGGCGAGCACAAGTTGGGTATAAAAGCCCTCCTGAATCTCTTCGAGTTCATTCAGTGTTCAGATCTCGTGGAGTAAAGATCCCTGAAGATGCCTCGTGCAATCGAAGGCGAAACGTCGGATAGTAATTCCAATTTGACACAGTCTAATCCCAAGAACCATGATTTCTTCATTCTGGTTCTGATTTAGAATATTCTTTTAGCTTCAACTACGCTACCGACTACCTCCATGTCCTCAGATTTTTTTTGTTTTTACCACTTTTTTATTACCTTCTATCCGTTCTATGTTTGGTTCAAATTTTGTAATGGGTTTTTCGTCTAAATCTATATAACTAACTTCAAACTGGGCATGCCTATACAATTTCACACTTTTAGAATAGATTCAAGATGGCGACTCAAATATGGCGGAAAAGTATTGTTATTTGTTGTACGATTCTACCGAAAATCGGTATGTGAGTACTGAAAAATGCAAATTATTAACTAAACATTAGATTAAATATTGTTTGTTTTGTTGGGTTGCGAAGAGCTTGACAAGCTCCAGAGACTGGCGTGTCTGGGCATAACTGGAGCCATAAGAACCACACCGACCCGGACTAAGTACTCTGCACTTGCTTGTAGAGGAAGAGGCTCGGAAAGCTTCTGTTCGTTTAAACGACTGGGGTCGTTGGATACACAGAGACTGGAATTTTGGGCATACGCGAGTTTGGACTGAACTGATCAGATCAGACCCTCTCCTAGCAAGGAGAGATGCCATTATTCCGGTCTTAATTGCCTCTAAAAGGTTTTGTATAATTGTTCCTGAGTGAGAACAATGGAGGGATTCCTCCCCATCCTTCCTCAAACCGGAGGGCCTTGTCTGGTTTACAGATGGCTCTCTAATGAAGGAGGGATCTGGGGCGGGAATTTATGGGGAGAGTCCCAGGGCAAGAATTAGTCTTGCTCTTGGACGGTATGCGACTGTATATCAGGCTGAGATTACAGCAATCTTGGACTGCGTACAGGAAAACCTTTCCAGAGGATACCACGACAAGCATATCTATATATGCTGTGATAGTCAAGCCGCGATTAAAGCTCTGTCCTCGAACAGGGTCAATTCGCTGCTAACACTTGAATGCAGGAGAGCCCTAGAGAGGCTGTGTGAGTCCAATAGGGTTAGCCTCATTTGGGTGCCTGGCCATCAGGTCATTTGGGGTATTGTAGCAACACTGCTTTCACTGGGCCGGAACCAGCTCTTGGAATTGCTCCTTCAGCTGTCAAGGCTAGGATTAAGAATCGCGCTGTCGAGGAATTCCGTGCTGAATGGCACGAGCTGGCAGGACTCAGACAGTCTAAGGTCTTCATATCAGGTCCTTATAGCCGTTCTGAGTCTAATAGACTTCTAAATCTAAACAGAAGTTAACTTAGAACTATTACCGGGGTTCTAACTGGACACTGGCTAGTGAAATATTACCTGCATAAGATTGGACTCGACAACGATCCATACTGCAGGTTTTGTGCTGAGGTAGATGAAACTACTGAGCATCTAGTCTGTCGATGTGAGGCTTTAGTCAACGCCAGACTGCTTTGCTTGGGTGACACCTACGTGGAACCCGAGCTTGTGGGACGTGCGCGACCAGAAAGTGTCCTTTCCTTTCTAAAAAGGAGTGGGCTCTTGGCCTGACATGCCTACTTGGGGGATAGTACAATGGCCCCAGTGAGCCTAAGTGCTGCCCTTGTCGGGCTCCCTATCTATGTCTATGGGTTGCGAAAAATAAAAACAAATTGAATTTTTGAATATAGGCATTACTATTTTGTTTTTGATCTATCTGCAAACACAGCAATTTAATACTTTATACCAACCTATTTACTTTGATTAAAATATTCTATTTGTCTTAAATTTTGTAGTTAAGATGAGATAAATAAATTATTATTATTTCTTTTGTTTCTAAAGTAAAAAAGTAATCATAAAATACAAATATGAATATAGAATTATGTGTATCCTTAAATATACTTTTCTCAAACGTTTAAAGATAGGACGCAAATAAATTGGCTTATGTTCTCCCCTTTAGCTATCTATAGTCAATCGCTTGGTAAACATTTTACTTAAACTCTATGGCACAGTAAGTATAAGTTGAATGGCAACGTGGACTTGTCATGTATATTTGTTTCACATTAAACAAACATTACAGCGTCAGTAGTTGTTTCTGTTCAGGGGCGGACTGGCCCTAGAAACCAGGCCATCTCTTTAATATACAATGTATTTTCGTTGAATTACAATATCCGTTTAATATTATAATTTTTGTTATTATTTACTCTTATTATTTATTTGTTTTGTTTATTTATTTGATTAACAAGGGAGCTTTTTTATATTGCTCGAGGAAGTATTACCAAATATACACAATATAAGGACTGCTGAAATCTGCTCTGACTTGTCCAGTATTCCACACCTATTTGACCCATACTGATCAATGATACATATAAAAAAAGCTTTTATAAGTAAAATATTTCGGAGACAAAACGTCTGTCCGTTAGGATCTTAGGGGGGGGGGAATGCTCGAGGGGTTCCACCGCAGAAAATCAATTTCTCCTATATAAATATCTGTACTTTGAAGAAAAGTCTTAGCTTTGTTTACCGTTCCAATAAAATTGACTTTTCTGATCTTCGAAATCGCTTCCTGTGAACTTAAATCCTCGGGATTTCGACGTTCATAATCAAGATTAGTTGAGTTCCAGTAGTTACTTTACTTTCCACGCATCAGAGTTGGGAAAACTACTTGTAAAAAGTAGTTCAGTATAACTACTAACTACTCAGGGCCATGCCGTGCTATGAAGCTGTGAAGCGACCGCTTCAGGGGGCACCATAAAGAGCGGCATAAGCGGAGCAAATTAAAATACATTAATTGAACCATTTAATAGTCTCTTAAAAAAATACGCGATACTTTTCTATAGTGCTCATTAATAATTAATTAGTATATATTATTTCGAATTAGATACGATTTACGATTTATTGTCTGCCATTGTCTAAGCAACGCCACTGACTGCCCGGTTTTGTTACACTTTGCACGTGCACACACTGCAGCCGCATCGCATTGTTTAAGCACAGTATATTTATCTAACGAACGTTAGATATATATATATATATATATATATATATATATACAGTGTGTCCCAGATTCGCTTCTCTATACAGGAATCTCGGCTCCTGTTATACCTACAGCAAAGGTTAAATGGGGAAAGTTTTAAAGGAAACTTTATTGCATTCGATATCCGGCTTCAGATTTACGATCGATCAGTTGTTTTTGGAAATATCGCGGAAAAACCGAAAATGGCGGATTTCGTTTTTGGCCAGTATATTCAGAACGGTAAATTTGACAGCTGCCAAAATGTGACATTATTCGACATATGACATTTTTAAGACAAATAAGATGGCGTATACGACACTTCTTCATCGTTTTTTGTTAACCCGCAACCCGCCTCAACTTTCATTTTTCTTATGGCCGCCATATTGGATTTTTCGATTTTTGGAAATAGCCTAAAATTTTCAGTCTAGTGATATTTCACAAGTGCATTAAAGATTTTAGTATCATCGAAATATTACACTTCGTAAAGTTAGGGTTCAGTTTTTCTAAGGAGGCCATGATTTAAAATAATGTTAGCTCTCAATGCTGTTCTAAGGAGGCAATGATTTCTCTGTAACAAAATTGAATTTTGACTTTGACGTTAAGTTAAATAGTTGAAAGTATCAAAGCTGTGTTTTAATAAGTAGTATGTACGCTTTTATCCCAATAAAATCATAAATCTGACACATAAATTGTCAAATCTTATAGAAAATGGCCGGCATTTCGTATTCAAATGAAGAAAAGGTTGACATGTTAGCTCTGTACTTTCAATCATATAGAAACGCCGACGTTACCTCAGCAAGGTATTTGGAGATGTACCCCGATCGACGGCAGCCTCATAAAACCCAATTCAGGAAAATCGTAGTTAATTTAATTAACCATGGTGCCTTCGAACAACCTAGAAGCGGATACAATAATAACAATGAAAATCGAGAAACATTTTACAAGCTATCAACGAAAACCCTCCTAGTGCATCGGTAAGAACTGTAGAACAGGAAACTAATGTGCCAAAATCAACAGTACAGAGAGTTTAAAAAAAGAATAAGTACAATCCATACAAACCCATCATAGTACAAGGACTTAAGGAACCCGATTTTCCAAGACAACTACAGTTCTGTGAGTTGTATACTATGAGATGTAATGAAAATCCTGATTTTGTAAATCATGTCTTGTGGTCCGATGAGTTCACGAATTGTGGAGTCTTTAATAGGCACAACCGTCATCATTGGGCTGTGCAAAATTCTCACGAAGTGGCAGAGAGACGTCTACAGATCAGATTTGGAAGTAACGTTTGGTGTGGGATCATTGGTAAGTTAATCTAACCAATCTTTTTTAAATAGGCATCAAATGATGGTCAAATAATAATATTTTTTTTTTCGTTTAGTTCTTTAATGATACTAAAATAGTATAATCTAATAAAAAAAAGTGAAACGTTCTACTCTAGTCAGTCAACTTACTTTTTTGATATTGTATTACATTTTTATTCAATCATTTTGTATTATAGTTTCGAAGAACCTATAAAAATAGAATTGGGTTCTATAAATGTATTAACATTTTATCTAAATTTTCTGCAGATTTAGCTAATTCTCTAAAATTATTTTGATTGTCTGAATTAAACAAAAAACAGTAAAGTCGTGTCGCATACGTCGTCTTATTTGTCTTAAAAATGTGTTCCAATAATGTCACATTTTGACCGCTGTCAAATTTACCGTTCTGGATATGCTGGCCAAAAACGAAATCCGCCATTTTCGGTTTTTCCGCGATATTTCCAAAAACAACTGATCGATCGTAAATCTGAAGCCGGATATCGAATGCAATAAAGTTTTCTCTAAAACTTTCCCCATTTAACCTTTGCTGTAGGTATAATAGGAACCGAGATCCCCATATAGAGAAGCGAATCTGGGACACACTGTATATATATATATATATATATATATATATATATATATATATATAATGCTTAAACCACAGTAGATATATATATATATATATATATATATATATATATATATATATATATATATATATATATATATATATATATATATATATATATATATCGGTTTAAGCTATTATTATATCTAAGATACCGCGCGGGCGGCAAATTACAAAAGACAACAAGCTTTTTTTGATTGTGCAAGAACTTTATACTTTTTTTTCTAGTTCCACAAAGCCTTGAGAAGTTCTGAAAAAAAATGTTCCACAATTAACTTTAAAAGTTCTATGTGCTACAAGATTGTCAAGCAAGATAGATGCGTTAAAACCTTTAAGATATGAGCTTTCTGAAGTGTATTATGCACTATTTGAAATAATAGAAGATGGAAACAGAGATGTCGAAAGCAAAGTTAAAACAAGAGGATTAGCAAAAAATATTAAAAATTAGGGTGTAATGAAAATACGAGGTACAACTACTATTTTTGTTTTTGACGCACCACACCATACATTTAACTTAAGGGCATCTCTTTTAAACTCGTAAGCTCTAGAATTTTCGTCACCCCAAATCCTGTAGTTATGTTGGTTTACTCTTCCACTTAGGTGAAACGTTGCTTCATCTGGCATTATTAGAATTGCATCCGGTTGATTTGTATACAGATCTAATAATGTCTCTTATCAATAGCATGATTTTCAATTTTTTGTTTTGTTATTAAGTTTGTATCTTATACGCTTTGAACTTAATTACTTTTAAAAGATTATGTACCTTACTCTTTGACATGTTTAAGACTTTTTCTAACAGATATTTTATTATTGTTTATTGTTAAAACTTCTTTGACCCATAAAATGTCATTTAAAAGATTGTTTTCAGAGTCCCTGTTTTGTCTTTTTTTCCTTTTTATTGTCCCAGTTTCCGAAAATTTTCTTACCCAGCTTAGGATTGAGGGTAAAAACTTTTTAAATCACGTAAATAATTAATAATAATCCAACACTCTTGTCTAAAAATGTCAGGTGAAGCAACGTTTCACTTGAGAATTTTGGGTGACCAAAAACCTAGAGCTTACAACGAGTTTGAAAGAGATGCCCCTAAGTTGAATGTATGGTGTGGTGTGTCAAAAACAAAAATGTAGGAACCATTTTTCTTCCAAGAAAAAAAAACTGTTTCTAATAAAATTGATGTAGATTAGTTGTTTTTGTTGTTTCTGCTGTTTGTTCTGAAAGATTATAACAAATTATACTTTTTTAGAAAGGGGCTAAATGAGTGTTAGATATACAGGGTGTTCTATTTGAAATAAGCCCTTAATCTGCGTTGGAAAAAACTTTTTTTCGCTATTTTCAAAACATTATTGAGACTTGGCAACAACGTAAGCTTGAAGCAATTCTAAGAAATTCAGTGAACACCGCAGCTTTACTCGATGTTGAGTTATAACTTGTTAAAATGTGATACTTTATAGTAATTGCTTCAAAAAAAGATTTTTGTATGTCAAATCAAACGCAACAAATAATTTGAACACATTTAAAAAGTACTTAGTAGTTAAAATTTCAACTACTTTTAGATGCAATCATAAACCTTATAGTATAAAAAGATATATTCATTTCATGATTATATAACACATTTTGGGAGAAAAACTTTCTTTTTCTGTTTTTTATTACTTATATTTTTTTTTTCGTTTATTAGTTAATTTTTTATGACACATGTGCAAAACAAGTATGTGTGTGTTTAGAAACTCAAGATCTCTATTGGAATTTATTTAATTACTTGTAAGATGAATTTTTAAAATTATCACTAGATTTTATTAAATTCTTACCCTTTATATTATTTTTAGTAAAAGCTTCTTATGAAAAAATATAATTAACATAACTATATAAATTCGTAAAACTAGGCTCTTATAAAAATTTATGTTAACGGTTAAAAAATAATTTAGAAAATGCCATTTATTGTATAATTTAGTAAAATATTTTAAGTTTTTTTGTAAATTTTCTTAAATTAAATATTATATTTCAATAAACACATGGTACATTCACTAAGCTTAAAAAATGTGTGCTTAAATTTATTATTAAAGATAAGTATACTGCTTTACTAAAATGTTTGGTAAAGATTAAAAAGAAAAATACTAATTTTGTGCGATTAATAAAAAAGTATGGCAATTTTTAAAATTATGCTTGGAAGAATGTCTAATATCATAATACAATCTACAATATAATTATTAGAAAAAGTCTTTTTTCTAAAATGTTATTGTACATATTTGAGGTCCGAAATTGGCGATATTTGAAATCATTTCCCGCAGTGCCACGGTAGAGAGCGCCCCGGTGTTGTTAAACACACCGCGTTTGTGAGTTTTTTTCTGTTTTATTTATGAAAACCAGGAACGAAAATTTTCTTTGATGAGGACTGTGTTTTGTTGTTTGCTTGGTGATATGATGTGATTAAAACTATTCTTTGTCTATATATTATGTATATTAATAAGGTTTTGGTTAATTTTGGATAGTTATCTAAAAATATATATTAATTATATATATTAGAATTATTTTGTCACTACAGGCTTAAGAGAGAGAGGCTAGAAGATGGAAAAAGAAAGTGTATTCTGTTCCCCGATAACTTTAAATTTTATAAAGTTATTCAAGGCCAAAAGTTCTGATTTAATGGGGTGCAAAATCACCATTGAAAAGGGGGATGGATATATTTTTCGTCACACTTGCTCAGAAAGTTCACTTTTTGACCACAAAGTAGCAGAGCGAAAGTTGCCCTTTCCAAAGGACCCGTACTTTTCTTACCTAGGGAGGGAGAGGACCAATGCAGATATATTACTTATAAGTGTATAGTGTATAGCTGAGTGGCGTTAATGTCGAAGTTGTATTTCAATATAACCATAACCAAGAAAAGAACTAAGTCATTGTTTTCATGTTTACGAAAATAATATTTTCTGTTTTTGATATGAAGATTGTCTTGGAAAGTGCAACAGAGTTAGGAGAGAGATGTATTATATAAATTGTCTTGCTATCTCATCTCTCACAGCATCTGATTGACTGCCACCTCTTTCCTACATTTTTTAATAACTATTACTACAGTTCGTAATCAGTTTGGATTACAGCGTAATATTTTTAAAATTTGATATTTAGTTTAGTAAAATTTACAAAAAATTGTATTTTTAACGGCACGATATATATTTTTTCTAATACAATAATGTATTATAAGTTTTAAAATATAGGATAGTAGCGGTATCTATATTTCATTTTGAGGCAAACCCAAATTAATAGTAAAGTTTTCTAAACATGGTTTTAACCGTTAATAGTTTATTAGTAAACAATTACAAAACAGTATAATAGGACTTAAAAAAAAATAAGTTGAAATAAGCTACATAATATTATTTAGGAAAAATAGTAAAATATATTTCATATTTAACAATTTGTTTTTTTTTGACTTAAGTTTAATGTATTTTTTTTGCACGCTATTTAAGAATATTTAATTGGCCTATATAGAACTAAAAATTATAGTTAAATGTAATATTTTTCTCGCTATGTTTGCAATATTTTTCTGTCCGTGCAATATACAAGTAGCTAAACTGCCCGGCGGAAAAAACTGCCACACCAAATTTTTGGCTTAGTTTGATCTTTTATGTTTTTTTCATTGTTAATTCGATTTTTGTGATTTTTTTACCAGTTTGTGGACAAATATATTGACATTATTCTGTTTTCCTTTAACAATAATAATTCTGTATTTAAATAACGTTATACCAATATAGTGTTTTTCTGTCGAAAATTCACAACACCCTGTGCAAAAGTTGACTTCTTAATTTGGTTGATAAATGTTTTCTTACAAACTGTCATGTATTGCTAACATTTTGTTTTCTGAATTATCTTAATATTCCATTTTTTTTACTAGCTTAGGTGTTAACTACTGTGGACGTAGGTCTAATTGTAGCCTTAATTGAGGATGGTCGAAGTAAAAGTTATGTTGTTCGCATTTAAGAATTTCTCGGTCCACAGTCCGAAATGTTTGGAACAGGTATTTAAGACGGGAACTTTTACCAGCCACCAGCGCAGTTGATTACCATTTTGTAATATTGTTCAGAGCTCGAAGATCTACTGCTGTTTGTTTCAACCATGACTTACAAATGGTACGTGCAGTTAATGTAAATGAAAAACTATACGAAAACGATTGAAAGAAGCTGGGCTTCATTCACGAAGTTCAGCCATAGCACCAGAACAACTTCCTCGGCATTGACAGGAACGACTTCGGTTTACAAGATTGCTTATGAACTGGACTATTCAACAGTGGGGTAATGTGCTTACTGATGAGTCAAGGGGTTGCCTGCGGTCCCCAGACGGTAGGGAGCGAGTTTACAGGCGACGAAATGAAAGATTTGCCGAGTACACTATATCGGAGCGAATTTCATTCGAAGGAGGTTCCATCATAATTTGCGCCGGCATTTCTAGCGAAGTACGTACTGATCTTGTATTTATTGAAAGTGCTGGTCTAACCGCCCATCGTTACATTGAAGACATTCTCCAAGAAGCAGTTATTCCATTTGCTCCCTTAATTGGGGATATTGTTAGCGAATATTTAGTGGGTGCTGGAATTAGAACATTAGAATGGCCTACCTGTAGCCCGAATCTAAACTCCATTGAACATTTCTGGGATCAACTAAAAAAAGCTGTTCGTCATCGACCTGTTCACCCAAGATATTTGGAAAAGCTTAACTTGACACTGAGGGAGGCATATCAGGCTATTCCTCAATAAAGACTAATTAATCTCGTTCACTCGATGCCGAGAAGACTACACAATGTAATTGCAAATAGAGGTGGACACACGCTACTGAAACCTGTTAAAAATGTCTGTTAGTTTATATTATCAATTTTTGTTAATGTTTAAAATCTTGGGGGGAGATGGCGAACCGAGTGAGACGGTGAACGGCATTTTTTCGCCTCCCACTCGATAGATGTCTCTGGCAATGCCGAAATTGTGTTCTTTTGAGTTGATTTACTAGCTGTGTTAAATATACGGGTAAAATTGTTCTTCGGTTTGTGAGAAAATTAAAGCAAATTATTTCGTGATACTTAGAATTTTTTTAGAGTCGGGAGTTTACGTTCAATATCGTTGGTTTAAATAGCAGGTAAGATAAAATTATTGCATATTCTCATGATCTAAAGTCCACACGTGCATTCTAACCTCACAATTAAAGAGAATCCCTACCAGTTTATTTGTAAAAGCATTTGCCATCTCTCCCGTAAAAACGGGATGGATGGAGAATTTAGTTGTGGGATAGATGGTGACCTTTATATTCAGTTGGAAATATAAATATAAATGATATATATTTTTGTCTTTTCAGATTGCATACCATGCCGACATTTTATAAAAGAAAACAAGGTTTCACCTGAGGGGAATGGACAGAAGAAGCATCAAGTTTCTAAATATGGCGTCAAAAGCATATGGTGTTCCATGGTCCACACTAAAACGAAGAATTACGAACAATTGCCTACGCAAAAAATCTCTGGGTCCATGATCAGTATTAGATGCGGAAAATGAAAAGAAATTGGTTCAGCATATCAAGAAACCTCAGAGGTATGGTTTTGCACCAACAAGGAATGAAGGACGTTCGATGGCCTACAGATTAGCCGAACAGTTAAAAATTAACCATTATTTTAATTAGATCTCGCAAATGGCGGGCATAAATTGGTTGCACTTATTTTTAAATCGTAATGCTGAAGTTTCTGTCAGAAAATTTGGGGGAATTTCGCAAGCTCGTACTGAGAATATGAACAAAGAAAATGTGTTGAAATACATTGATTTACTGCAAGACATCTTAGTCGAACACGATTTGATTAATAAGCCGGGAAATATTTTTAATATTGACGAGACCGGACTCCAGCTGTCTGTTTCCAGTATTACCTCTGGAGAAAAAGGCGAAACTATTTCCGTGATTGCTTGTTGTAACGGAGAAGGTGTATTTTTGCGACCAGCGTGTTTTGAAAAGTAAAAATCAAAAACCGGAGTACCACGATGGCATGCCACCCGGGTCGGTTATTTATATGTCACAAAAATCCGCTTATGTGACAAGTGAGATTTTTTCTTATGGCTAAAGAATCATTTTTTACCAAGAAAGCCGGCAGGAAAAATATTAATGGTGCTGGATGGTCATAGTTCCCACTGCAGCTCAGTGGAAATGCTCGAATTCGCTGAAGAAAATAAAATTATTTTACTCTGCCTCCCCAGCCATACTACCCACTACTTGCAGCCGTTGGATAGGTCTTTTTTCAAATCTTTAAAAACATTATGTTACAATGCATGCAACTTATTTATAAAAGCGAATCCCACAAGGAAAATCACTAGGCTTGTATTTAGTAGAGTGCTATGTGAGGCGTGGACAAAAGCAGCCACCGTCAGTAATGGAATATCAGGATTACACTCAACAGGTATTGTTCTATTTGATTCCCATGTTGTTCCGGACTATGCCTTCATAACAAATGTTGCACCTCAAACAGAAACTAGCCAACCGGACTCTTCGCTACTCTCAGCTACTACACAGGCCATCACATCAGTCATTTACGATCAATAACCGCGACCAAATTCTCGTGAACCAGGAGTTTCAAATCTAATTTCAAATGAGTTACCGTTACCAAGCTGCAGTACTTTCAAGTCAAATAAGTCTACTGACGGGGTAACTCCTGGAAAAATGTTAGACCAAATTTCCCCCGTACCAAATTTAACTAGAGTTGAAACTGTTCGCAAAAGAGCCAGAAATTTAGCTTCAATTTTAAATACAGAAAATAACCTGAAGATTTTAAGGGAGAAAATGGTGTTACAGAGCAACAAAAGGGCAAAAGAAAAGAAGAAGGCGAAAGAAACTAAAACAACGTTCAAAAAGAAGAAGTTAGAAATTCCAGACACTTCAGACGAAAGCGAACCTGAGCTGGACGATGAAGAAGAAATAAGTGATGACGGCAATGATTACTGCGGAGGATGTGGTGAAGAATATAAAGCCACCAAGAAAAGCGTCGACTGGACTAAGTGTGTGCGGTGCGAGCGCTGGCTACACGAAGATTGCACGAAATATGGAAATAGTTGTGATATATGTGGAAAATTTGTGTCCAAACACAAAAAAAGTAAAGTAGGGACGTCATAATTGTTATTTTTATAATCACCATATCACCTATATATCACTCATCAACTAACCCATACACATTGGTGAGATGGTGAATGGGCTGTTTTTTTTATTTGAGTTGTTTATTTTCGTAAGCCAAATGGTATTTAATTTATCTGTATTATGTTTAAGTTTACCAATATGCAATACTTACACAAGTTTCGTTTTGTCTAAATATATTTTTTGAAAAAATACGGCCTAATAAAGTTTTTTTCACCATCTCCCCCCAAGTTATCCTAGTTACCTCCAATTTCGTTCTTTATATCATTTAGCACGGTACCAAACACCTTTCCAACGACGTTTTTTCTTAATGTTGATTCATCTGGGGCATTAAATTTTGAGTATTTTTGCAGAAAAGTCTTAACTTGCGGGTTGGTCAACTTGTTTAAAGAGAGCTTCGTTAAATTCTGACTGGCTATGCTTTTCGTTTTCGTCTCAAAAGACTCCTTCAACGTTGACTGAATTGGACTAGACTTCATGTTGTTAACCTTAGCAATGTGCGAGGTCGTCTTAATGTGTTGATCTATTTGAAATTTCTTCGAGCAGGAAACAAGGCTTGCAAAAAACATGATCGCCGTCCTGAACAAGTTCTGCATAAGGCTTAATCCACGAAGTATTTTCGACATAATCACCACTTTCGTTTTCACTTTGTTTGGGAGAAAAAAACTAACTGCGACTACGACAAATGACAACCTCAGTAATGCTGGTAAACTGTGTGAAATGTGAACAAATAAATAATTTATAGAGGGTGTAGGGCAGTGGTCGCCAACCTTTTCAAGGTGTTGAGCTACTTTGATAATTTAGAAATAAACCGTGAGCTACCTAGTTGTAACCAGCGTTTAAGCCAGCCTAAACCAAATAATCCACAGTTGTATTTGACATAAGTACACGTTTTTATGTAATTAATAAATACTTAACTAATACTAATACATACCTAAAAAACAAACAAAATTTTCATATAGCCATAATGGCATGTCACATACGACTTAATGAAAGTAAACAAAACATTATAATTAAAATTTTAAACAAGAACATGTGATAAAAAATGCGTGTATTCAATGAGATGGTTAACACTTGGGCTCATCGATCATTTTTTTGATATTTGCAGTGTAATTTGATACAGCCATTCGAACACAATTATCCAGATGTTCATCTGTAAGGCGAGTGCGGTATTTATTCTTAATAAACTTCATACTGGAAAAAGAAGATTTGCACAAATAGGTGGAAGTAAATAACTCTTTCACTTTTAGAACTGAATATTTCTCTTTATTTATTATAGGCCAGATACATTTTGTACTTGAAACTAACGATTTCGATGCTAAATTACCACTTCCATTTCGGTTGCAGATATGTCTTCGCCAAAGCTCTGCATAACACAAGTTGCAAACTGTTGGATATCAATTTCCATGAAGTGTGAAACAACAAATTGAGCCACCATTGTTATTTTGTTGAAATCCTTGAACCGATTTTTGAAGTTATCCTTCAAGTTAAAAACTATTTCTACATGAGACTTACTTTCATAGGGTTCTTTTGGATTTTGAGACATCTTCTGTGAAAGAACAGAAAAATGCTTGACATCACAGTTGACTAAGGTTTGTTCCTAAAACTCAATATTTTTATGAATGGATTTATATCGGAAATCATTTCCGCCAGTTCTTTATCTCTTCCCTGAAGTTGCAAATTGAGTTCATTAATCTTGTCTGTCCACAAAAACCCTAGCTGAATGTTCCAGTTCCTGAATCGGTTCGCCGCGTTGTTTGAAAAATTGAACTATGACAGATGAACTATGGCTTCATTAAAACGTGTTATCACTCGTCTTCTACTTAACTATCGCACTTCAGAGTGAGAAAGTAGATACCCGTACTGACAATCAATTTCATCGGCTAAGATTTTGAATAATCTTCTTTGTAATTCGAGAACTCTTATCTTGTATACAATTTTTACTACCAATTTCGTGACGTTGTTTAGTTTTAAAATATTTCTACATACTGCTTGCTGATGAATAATACAATGGTAACACATAAATTGTGGAAAGCGTTCATCTTTACGACAACATGTTACCAGAGCTTTATCACAACCCACCATAGCTGGAGCCCCATCAGTTGTCAAGCCTACCGATTTTGTAATTTTCTCAAAAGATATAAAATTGTTTAAATCAGAAAACAATTCCTATCCAGTGGTATATCCTTTGAGTGGAATAAACTTCAAAAGATCTTCTTTAATTATAATAAAATCACTAAAAACCGTCCTGACGTACACGGTCATCTGGGAGATGTCAACCACATCTGTTGATTCATCCAGTTGAAGAGAGAAATAAACACAGTTATCTAAATTAGTTTTTGTGAAAAAATATCCTGTCTCATTATTAGCAGAAAGTTGCATAGATTTTATTGCTGAAACTATCTCGTCTTTATTTTTAAAGTTGGAAAATATGGAATCCTCAGCTTCTAAAAACGCCTGTTTTATCAACTGACTGTTGTCCAATTAACTGTTTCTTTAATTTTTCTTTTCTGCTGGCAGCTTGTGACGGGAAATATTTTTCAAAATTCAGATGTACACTTTTATGATGCCTCTAAATATTTCCTTTTTTAGAAGCCGAAACACAGGCATTATATAACAAACATACATTTTTACTTTTAACTTCTGTAAAAAAAATACTGTTCTTTCCATTCCGAATGAATATTATATGTCTTTACTTTCTTACTACTGCTTTCCATTCTTATTTATTGTTCAGTCTGTGTACTAACACATCCATAAGGGATGTTCTTTGTTGACTAGTAAAGAGTTCACGGAAATCTACTCGCTAGCGAAGAAAAATCAAACTCATTCATGGTCTTGTTCATCGTGTAAACAAAGTGATGTTAGCAAAAAACGCTTGTCAATCGAGAAGTTAGCACCAGCAGTGGAAAAAACAAGGCCAATAACAGGCAGAGCCACTGAAAGAAGAAAAGGAGTACGTTCACAGCCTGAGCTAGCAGTTAATTCGCCAAGCGGTTCCATAGTTGCCGAAAATACTATGGATATCAACATGGTACCTAATATCCTTAATAAAAACAACGTAGGTATGGATGAACTTCTGGCTGTTATAAAGCAGCTTTATACATTAGTCCTGCAGCAACAAAAAATAAATAATGAACTGATGGACGAAATTCGCACAATGAAAAATGAAAGCAATGAAAAGTTAAGTTCTATTGAGCACAACGTGGTGAGTATTCAAAGTGAGCTTGACATATTCAAAAATAATACTGCTGATATGCCTGTGTCCAATAAGGAGCTTGACCCGAAACCCGGTTGCGACGAGCTACTCATGGAATTGAACGATAGAACGGCAAGGAAAAATAATGTCATTGTATATAATATCCCGGAGAGTAATTCAGATACAATCATGGACAGAATCGAACATGATAAATCACAGGTGAATGCAATATTGGAAATGTTGGAAATAAAAAAAAATAACTTTAGAGTATCTAGAATAGGTAAAAAGGGAAACAGTCCTAGACCTGCAAAAATTGTATTTCATGATCAGCTTATAGCTAGAAAATGCATAAAAAATAAATCAAAACTGCGAAGTACTGATTTTAGATTGAAGGCTGACCTGACAAAACTTCAACGCCAGGATCTTAATAAGTTATATGGTGAAATGCACGATAGGAATCAAAAGGGTGAGAATTTGGTTATCATTTATAAAAATGGGATACCAACTCTAACTAAGAAGTCTACAAAAAACTGACTACAGCCCCATTGAAGATTTACTATCAAAATGTTGGTGGTTTCAGCAGCAAGATTCCAGATTTTAAAAGAGCTGTGCTTTGTTGTGATTATGAAGTCATAGTTTTGTGTGAGAGTTGGTTAAATAATAACATCTCGGATTGTGAGGTATCAATTAAGGGTTTTAATGTATATCGTTGTGATAGATCAGTTTTTACTAGTTGCAAGAAAAGAGGAGGTGGGGTAATAATTCCTCCAGGTTCAGATAGTACGGTTTATGAGGCTCACTCTGAGACGGTTGAAAGTATTTGCTTCAATTACGCATCAGCTAAAGTGCTAATTTTTGGAGATTATAACTTACCTTTGGCCAGGTGGATAAAAGCAGATGATGAAGGATTGACCCTAGAATGTCCGATTAGTTATCAGGCCAAACCTTTGGTTGATGCTTATTCTTTGTTAAATATGTTTCAAATGATTTCAGTTCCCAACTCACGTGATGTCTTTTTGGATTTGGGCTTTAGTCATTTGAGAAATATTAATATACAACTTGCTAGTGATATTTTATTTCCATTAAGTCAACATTATTCTGCTTATTATTGTGAGCTGAGTGTGGAATGTACAAAGGTTTTACAAAAAGCGGAATATTTTCGAGATTATAAAAATGCTGATTATGTTAACTTCAACAATTATTTGGGGTCAGTTAAGTGGGAAGATATATTAAAAAATTTAAATATAAATGAAGCCACTGATTATTTTTACGAAATTTTAAACTTTGGTATTTCTCAGTTTGTACCTTTAAAACGTTATACAACCTCGAATTTTTCTAAATACTTTAGTGCTGAATTAAGGCAAAACATTGTATGGAAGAAGTCAGCTCATAAATCATATATGCCATCTAAATGTATTAATGACTATGAAAATTTTTCACGATATAGAGCTATTTGTAAACAGTTGGTTACTCGAGACCATAATATTTATCTCACACAAATCGAACAGGATGTATCTAATACTCCACGTAACTTTTGGAAGTACATAAATAGCGAACGTAAAAATTTTGATCTTCCTGAGTGTATGTATTATTAGGATAGAATGGTAGATGATGGTCAAAGAATTGCAGATTCCTTTGCTGACTTTTTCCAGACAGTGTATTCAGCAGAGAGGGTTGGTATAACTGTACCTGATTATATCCAGGAACGAACATCTGATGTAATTCTGAATCAAATTAAATTAGTGGATGTTTTTGATAAGATCTTTAACTGTAAAAAGAAATCAAATAGTGGACCCGATGGAGTACCTGAAATATTGTTGTTTAATGTGGTATGTACCATAACTCTACCACTTCATATATTATTCAATAAGTCATTGACAGAGTGCGAGTTTCCGAAAGTTTGGAAAGAGTTTCATAGTACCAATTTTTAAGTCAGGGGAGCGATGTAGAGTTAATAACTATTAATAACTATTAAATTAAAATGGTCATGCAAAGAACTTATTTCTGATCAGCAGCATGGTTTTGTGAGTGGCAGGTCCACGGTTAGCAGTTTGGTTGAGTTCGAGACGGCTGTGCTGGAGGCCTTGGAGGAAGGTTGTCAGGTCGACACAGTTTATACTGATTTCTTCAAGGCATTTGACAGTGTTAACTTTAGGCTGCTCATTGCCAAGTTGCGGTCTTTTGGGTTTGCCACTGATCTATTGAGATGGCTGGAGAGTTTTCTGACTGGTAGAGTTCAGAGGGTCAAGATAGGGCCTTTTTGTTCCAAGTTCATTACAGTAACATCTGGAGTACCACAGGGAGGTCACTTGTCGCCTCTCTTATTTATACTGTTTGTCAATGATATAGCCCTAAGCTTACACTCCTGTAGGTGTCTACTGTTTGCTGATGATATGAAACTTTTTATGCCTATTAGGTCAGAGACGGATATTTTGGCACTCCAAACTGACCTTGACAGTTTTGTGCAGTGGACTCATGATAATCACCTTTCACTAAATGTTAAGAAATATACCTTTATGAGCTTTTACACAGTCTCTAAACAATATAGATCTGAATACATGATCGATGGAGTTCAATTGGAAGGGATGGATAGGGTAAGGGATCTTGGAGTATTATTTGACCGTAGAATTTCATTTAAAGATCAGTATGCTGCGGTAACCTTCAAGGCAATGCAGATACTGGGTTTCATATTTAGATGTGGGAAAAGTTTGTCTCCATCATCTTTAGTACTTCTATACCTTTCTTTGGTTAGGCCTCATCTTGAGTATGCTTCCATTGTATGGTCACCCATCTACAATGTCCATATATCAAATATTGAATCAGTTCAGAATAAGTTTGTAAGATATTTGCAACATAAATTTGATATTCAATTACACTTACCATCCTTATCCTGCAGAAGAAAGATGAATGACCTATGCTTTACCTATAAAGTTTTAAATGGTATGGTAAACTGTCCGTTTCTGCTACAGCAAATTAAATTCAAAATACCCTCTCGTACCCTTAGGAGATCTGACCTCTTTCATATCGATTTCCATCACACAAATTATGGCCTTAATATGCCTCTCACACGGTCATTAAGAATATTAAATGATAATTCCTCTCTTGATCCTTTCGGAAGCTCATTACAAAAATTCATTACAAAAATTCAAGTCCAAAATTCTCAGGACACTAAATGATTGAACAAATTCTTGGACTCTAATATAATTCCTGGTATGCTTTGAATGCTTGCATAAATTTGTTATTTATGATTGCTTTTAGGTTACACTTTTGTATTGGGAAAATACTAGTATTACCTTACTTGAAAATTTATTTTTTGTAAATGTTTATTGTAATTCAATGGGGTATCCCGTTTATTAATAAATAATAAAAAATAAAAAATAATGCCTTTTAGTTTTAAACTGAACCTGTTGTATGCTCGACATGCGCATTTATCGCGTTCAAAGCAATCTAGATCGTTCTTGTGTTCTCAAACATTCACGCGATGCTGGCGTTCTGGTCAATTTTAGCAGCTGTCCAGAGCACTTAACGCAGTGTTGCCGCCGCTTGTTTTCATATTGTGATTTATTTTCAACATTTATGGACGCTTCTATGATTTTTACAAGATATGTTGTGAGCTACCACAAATGTCTTCGCGAGCTAACGGTAGCTCGCGATCGACGGGTTGCGACTAGTGGTATAGAGTGTAGGTAATGAAATTCTAGTTTAAACTTCTGGCCAACAAAACCCACAGACTAATGCAATTTCCTAATAGCAGAATGGTTTATTACTTCATTGTCATATTAGAGAAAACCCAGTCTAAACGTAACAAAGTAACACAGAAATGCCAAAACATGTTTAGATATGCAATAGTTCTTAAAATATGCATTTTTCCTTCAAAATCACAAAAATATACAAAAAATGCATATATATGCAAAATGCATAAAATCGTTTTTTAGATGACTTCATGCCTAACCGAGGCCTCATTAAAATCGTAGAATAGGGAGCAAAGAACCTTGTTCAATTTAACGACACTAAGACACAATCATGTTTGTTAACTCACAAGTTATCCCCCAATATCCACACCATTGAAATGAATAATAAAATGCTTGAAGTCAAATATTCCTTTAGCGTAGTTGGAATCACTATGCTAAAGTCAAATCTTCACTGATCACATCACCTCAATTGCCACAGCAGCGGCGAAGAAATTGGGTTTTCTTTTCCGAGCTCGAAATTACTGTTCTTCTGCCAATTTGTGTACATTTTACACTTCGTAAATCAGACTCATCCTTAATATTATTGACTTTGTCCAAAGAAGAGCTATTTGCCTGATTGATGATTCAAACATTCAAGGAAGCTTGTATCACTAGGGTATCGTCGACCTTTTGGAGAAGTGTCTCTGTAAAACAGAGACTATCACATATTTTGTTTATCTATTATGCCCTTCTTAGTCATTACTACACGAGCAACGACCCACATGCATCCCTTCTCCGTTTAACTGCGAAAGACCAAGGAACTTTCACTTTGTTTTTTATTCCCAAATGTCCCCGGTTATGGAAGTGTAACTAGCAAATGTCTTTTCCTCTTTTAGGCTACAGGTCTATAACAATGCTCTTTCCCTGTCTTCACCTATAGCATCCGCGGTACCGAGTACATGGTCTGCACATAGTTAAAAAAAGAGAAATCCGGGACCCTGAAACGTAAAGATCTGAAAAAATCTCAGAAGGTATTTTTTTTTTTAAGATTAAAATATTTTACTTTCACGAGGAAAGTAGAAAGAGGGTGCTTCCCTATTATAATTTTATTAAGGGGAAAACAAGAGGTTACCATTCGAAACCTGAAATAAAACAACTACAGATAACACAGGGTAACAAAATGAAAACAAAAATTTGGTGCCGGAAATCTAACATCTGATTTTAGATCTTTTTAATGTGCTGATTCCAAAAATGCCACCAGATTTTTTCTATCAGCTCTAGTTTTTGAGATACAGGTTACAGGTTAATTGATATTTTTTTCTGATAAAGGACAACAAATAAACAGATAAATATGTACTTAATCGTCAAAATAGAAACTTCTTAGAATCTAATCAACTTAATGGATACCTGGAATTGTCCCTGTCCCAATGTTCCTATACTAGGAACTACTCAATACACTGCTCTTAATTACTTTTATACCTGTAATTGCCTATGACCCGATCCTCCTATACCTGCTTGGCTGTACTCGATTTAGTATATTACTGAGTTTTCCCAAGTAAAGTTGTGCTATCATTTTGTGTAAATTTTGGTCGTTTTGTAGTATCAAGAGACTAAACTGAAACAATGGCATCCACAAGCAGACGTACCTGTGTAAATCGTCCCGATGTTTTTTGTTATGTGTGTGGTGGGTGAATACACTTTGAGAGAGAGCAGAAAAACGATTTCTGACTTTGTGAAAACAGCTTACCTTGCCTATTTTGGCGTTCATTTAGGGCCCCACATTTCATATGTAAAACATGTGTTGAACATTTGCGACAGTGGACAACTGGAAAGAGGAAGTGCCTAAAGTTTGGTGTACCAATGGTTTGGAGAGAACCGCGAAACCATCATGACGACTGCTATTTTTGTCTCGTTGATATTAAAGGCATAAATAGAAACAATAGACACAAATAGACATATCCTGATCTAGATTCTGCAAGAAGGCCTGTAGCGCATTCGGAAGAAATACCCGTTCCATCATTCAGCAGTCTACCCGAACTGACAGAAGATGATACAGAAACATCAACGTCTGACGAAGTTCAAAGAATTCAATCAGATTTAGCAACTCCGCAGTGTTTCAATCAAGAAGAACTAAACGATCTTATAAGAAACCTGAATCTCTCAAAGGAATCCGCTGAATTACTTGCATCCAGATTAAAAGAAAAAAACCTACTTTGTCCAGGTACTAATATTACATTTTATCGTAAAAGAGATAAGGATCTGCTGTCTTTTTTCACTCAGAATAATGACTTGGTATTCTGTAACAATATAAAAGGGCTCTTAGAAAAAATGGGTTTGCCTGAATACATTCCAGATGATTGGCGCCTTTTTATTGACAGTTCAAAATGTAGTTTAAAATGTGGTCTTTTACATAACGGTAACAAATATAGCTCAATTCCTATTGGTCATTCTAGTACCATGAAGGAAGAATATGAAACAATTGCATTAGTTTTGAGAAAAATTAAATACGAAGAACATCAGTGGGCAATTTGTGTTGATTTAAAAATGGTTAACTTCCTCCTTGGACAGCAGAGTGGTTATACAAAATATCCTTGCTTTTTATACCTTTGGGACAGCAGAGCTAAAAATGAGCACTGGGTTAACAAAAATTGGCCTTCAAGAGATGTCATGATTCAAGGAAAACAAAACGTGATCAACGAACCTTTGGTTTCAAGAGAAAAAATCTTACTTCCGTCCTTGCATATCAAGCTAGGCCTAATGAAGCAATTTGTGAAGGCTTTAAATCGAGATGGAAATTGTTTTGGGTATTTGTCACGTAAATTTCTTGGCATTAGCACGAAAAAACCAAAAGCTGGTATATTTGATGGTCCTCAAATTAGGCAACTTGTTAAAGATCCACAATTCATCACATCAATGAACGAGACTGAATCTAACGCTTGGTGTTCATTTGTTCAAGTAGTACAAAATTTTCTTGGCAATCATAAAGCAGAGGATTACGTAGAATTAGTGGAAACTATGCTTTAAAATTTTAATATTCTCGGCTGTAACATGAGTATAAAAGTTCACTACCTCCACAGCCACCTAGATCGTTTTCCAGAAAACTTAGATAATTGTAGTGAAGATCAGGGGGAAAGATTCTATCAGGATATTAAAACTATGGAAGATCGTTATCAAGGACGATGGGATAGCCACATGATGGCGGACTACTGCTGGAGCCTTCAGCGAGACTGTTCTAGTAAACTCCATTCTAGAAAGTCGTATAAAAGAACATTTTTATGTGATTAGTTACTAATGTAATTATGTAAATTAAGTTTTTTCAATAAATACTTAAATCCATGTGTCTTTGTTTTTTTAACTGGCAATAATAATATTATATATTATAACAGTTATAACGTAAAATATATACACAAGATCTGATAGAAAAAATCTAAGAACTTTTTTACATTCTGCATCCAAAAATTACCCAGGAACAGTTAAAAAATCGCAGGCACCAAAATGTGTGTTGGCCTGTGTAATTCAAGGACCACATACTACAGAACGAGTTAAGTGACCCTTCTATATTGTTGTTTTCACTGCAAATAGTCTATATAAAAAAATAATCGCTTCTAAGAATTCAAACTACGTTTTCTAACGAGCATTGTTTCAACCTTAAGTAACCATTATCGACGTTGTTAACAACGATTACTTAGAAAACAAAGAGATTTGATAAGTAATCTAAACGCCAAAATTCAACACACATTGAATAAAAATATATTATTTGTTTTGGTATTATTGGACATCATAAAGCACCAAACAGAAATAAATTTAAATAACTGCAACAGGTGCATATCAATCAGTACCAAATGAGATGTGGTAAAAAATCACGATGCGTTGGGTACTAATAGTTGCATGTTTGGTAGTGCTGTTTCAGGCTATACAGGCAAGTTCTATACGTAAACATTTTATTTTCGAATAGTAGGACGAAAGTTTGCTCCACTAACCCTACTCAAAAATGGATTTTTTTGTGATTGTATGTGTGTTTTTCGCGACTAAAAATCCTTCGAAATTGTTCGGTTATTTTACTAACGATTCGAAAGTGCAAATTTCTTTGAGGCATTTCCCATTCTCCATTAGTAGTCGTGAGTAGAAATTTGTAAGGAAACATAATTGAGGGTAAAGGCTTGTTTTCAGATTTTTTTGTTAAAATGTTAACTACAATCATTCGTTCAAATGAAATTAATTTGTTTGAAGACTTAAATAATAGAAAGAAATGTATATTTTTATAATTTTCTATAAACCAGTGATTTTCTTGAGTTAAATAGTTCCAATAATTATATCAGCGATTTTGAACTGTTGGTGTAAGATCTATGGGGGCCGGATTACCCCAGAAATGTTGTATTTTTTTTATAATAATAAACAAAAGTATTTTTGTATAATAATTAACAAAAGTAATTTAAAAAAAATGGGTATGCAACTGAAATTTTCGAATCTGTATTTGATTAATTTAAAGATTCATAGGAAGATGTCTCATAGCTTTTTGTTTTGTTCTTTTTTGTACTTGATCTTTTTTTACTTAATTAGTGCTTTTGGGATTCGGACCCTCCACCTGAATTGCTGTTTTTCTGGCTACGTCTCTATATTGGAGACTACATTTTTAATTTGTTACGTTTTTTGAACCAAGGGTTGGAAAGTCCAGACATTTTCGATCCTTTGTTAGTGATTTCGAGTAACAATTTGTAACCAAAAACATGTTTAAGGGTTAATAAGGGAAAATATCAATTTCATGCTTACAAGTGAATTTAGTTCAGTACCAAATGGGATGTGGTAAAAAATCACGATACGTTGGGAACTAATTTTTTTTTTGTGATTGTATATGTGTTTTTCGCGACTAAAAATCTTTCCAAATTGTTCGGTTATTTTACTGACGATTCGAAACCGCGAATATCTTTGAGGGTTCTCTCATGCTCCATTAGTAGTCGTGAACAGAAATTTGTAATGAAACAGATAAGTGAGGGTTAAGGCATATTTTCAGATTTGTATGTTAAAATATTAGCTACATTCGTTCAAGTGAAATTAGTTTGTTGCCTTTATATCTTGAAAGTAAAATTTAAAAATTCTTTATAAAACTAATTTTTAAATTAGCTTGAATATTTTTAAATAATAGAAACAAATGTGAAATTTCATAATTCTCTATAATACAAAGATTTTCTTGAATTAAATAGTTTAATAATTTCAAATAAAAAAATGTTAGCTCTTCTAAGTAAACTTAAACATCAATACGTGAAGTTTAAATGTGTATTTGAAATGTTGGAGCAAGACATTCATGGGGGCCAGACTACCCCAGAAACTTTGTTATTAATAAACAAAAGTAATTCTAAAAAAATTGGGTATGTAATTGAAATTTTCTAATATGTATTTGATTCATTTAAAGTTTCATAGCAAGATGTTTCATGGCTTTTTGTTTTGTTTTTTTTTGTACTTAATTAGTGCTTTTGGGATTCGGGCCCTACGCCTGATTTGCTGACTTTGTGGCTACGTCTCGTTGGAGATTACATTTCTAATTTGTTCTGTTTTTTGAACTAAGGGTTGGAAAGTCCGGACATTTTGGATCCTTTGTTAGTGATTTTGAGTAACAATTTGTAAAATATATTTAAGGGTTAAGGATGCTTTTGTAAACAGACCTTCTTGATATGACAATATCAATTTCATGTTTACAAGTGAATTTAGTTCAGTACCAAATGAAACTTGGTAAAAAATCACGATGCGTTGGGTTTTTTTGTGATTATATGTGTATTTTTCGCAACTAAAAATCTTTCCAATTGTTATGTTTGTTTTACTATGGATTCGAAAAGTGCAATTGAGGGTTAAGGTATGTTTTCAGATTTTTATGTTAAAAAGTTAACTACATTCGTTCAGGTGAAATTAATTTGTTCCCTTTACATCTTAAAAAGTAAAATTTAAAAATTCTCTATAAAATTACTTTTTTAATTAAATGAAGACTTTTAAATAATAGAAAAAAATGTGAATTTTCATAATTCTTTATAAAACAATGATTTTCTTGAGTTAAATACATCCAAACATTTCAAATAAAATAAAAACAGATAAAATGTTTGCTCTTCTATGTCGATTTAAGCAATCAAAAAATGAATAAATGTACCTAATTGGAATTATTGGTGCAAGCCGGAGGGGGGATGGGGGCCCGACTACTCCAAAAACTTTATAAGTATAAGTAATAATAAACAAAAGTAATAAAAAAAATGGGTTTGTAACTGAAATTTTTGAATATATATTTGATTCATGTGAAATTTCATAGCAAGATGTCGCATAGCTTTTTGTCTTGATCTTTTTTGTACCTAATCAGTTCTCTTGATATTCGGACCCCCCCCCTGAATTCCTGAATTTCTGGCTAGGTTTCTGTGTTGGAGATTCCATTTCTAATTTGTTACGTTTCTTGAACTAAGGGGTTGGAATGTCCGGATTTTGAAAGATATTTTCGATCCTTTGTGATTTCGAATAAAAATGTGTAACGAAAAATATTTTTAAGGGTTAAGGATGCTTTTATATACAGACCTTGATTTGAAAATATCAATTTCATGCTTACAAGTGAATTTAGTTTTTTCGCTCCTATTTTAGATGGGAAAGTTCTCTATTCTTTCTATAAAAAATATTGGACAAATTTTTCTTCAATAATTCAACTCTAACTACTAAATATGTATATCTAAATAATGTTGATGTATAAAAACAAACGAGGTTTTCTAAGAAATTCTTAGTCTGTTGGATTTTTACAATATGAAAATATGGAATGTAATTAGGTTACTAGAAAAAGAAATCTAAACATTTTCGTTTATCCATGACATCTAGGAGACCTGTGAAGATCCAAAAAGATCTGGGTCAATAGTACCTCCCTCTTACAAGGGAAGTAATAAATACGATTTACTCCGGTGCAGATTTTCGATTTTATCATTTTTTGCATAAAAAAATATGTAATATTTTCAAGAGGAATTGTTTTTTTTTTTCAATTGGCAATTCAAAATAGAACACGATAGAAACATTAAAACCAAGGAAACGAAAACGCTTGTTTAAATTTTCTACTTAATTTATTTTACAAAAAACAAAACTCATGAAAAATGTATCGCCAACACTGTTGCTTCATCAGATGTTAAGTCTTAAATAAAAGTGTAACACGCGTTTTGTTTGTTTGTTTCTGCCGATATTATACAGGTAAAATGTTCTGGATTTTTCGCTATAGCCTAATAAAAATTTGACAATAGGGAACTATTTAGGTCAAATTGATGGTTTAATAATGTATTATTATTATTATTGTGTTTGTTTATTTCTATACTTTCTAAATTAGGCTTTCGACTTTTTTGTTCTACATTTTTTTTCAAAATTGTCATTGAAGGTATGTTTTCCCTGAATTAAAAATTATGCTTTCTGTAACTAAATTTATGCTCATTAATTCTTAGACGTTCTGCCTGTTTGTCCAATATAACATTTGAACAGGTTCCAAAATTTAACTTTTAAACACAGTATATATAGTTTTTGTCATATTGTTTTTGATATATCTACTGTTGTTAATCCTAAATGCAAAGTTGCACCTTTATTTTTAGAAATCTTAAAAGAAAGTATGAATTTGAATATTTTCTTTGAATTTATTAATATAGGTAAAACTAACTGCAATGCTTGTTTTATATTGTTTCTTTTTTACTATTTTGTCTATGACATTTTCGTGATGACCGTTATTAACCGCTATTTATTTGTTTTGTTAGATTTACTCTTTAGTATACCTCTCATTGTTTAGAATACAACTATTATATGCTGATATTTTCTGTGCAAAGGGATGATTTGAAGTAATGTGTATTGTACTGTCTGTATGAGATGGATTGTTGAAAATTTTAAACTCCTGTTTTTCATTCTTCATAATTATTGTTAAGTCTAAGAAATTGCTTTCTTGATTATGTTCTAATTCAACTGAAAAATTTATATTTTTGTGTAGGTTATATATATATAATCCAAAAATGATTTTAATTATCTGCCAGTACCACTAAAACATGCTAATATATCATCAACATGGATCAACGTTTGTTCCTCTGAAATCTGTTATAAGGGAACCAACTAGATGTATGTCTTCTAGAACCTTCTCTTAATAGAGGAAAATAAGAATTTTTCTGCGGAAATGCACAATTTTCATTTTCACACTTTAGTATATCAGTTACATAAAAAAATTGCATTGATTTGCGTTTTGAACATTTTTCTTAACATAAAAATGCAAAAAATGTTTCTGTTATTTCCAATTTCTGAAGAAATTTCTATACTTTGGAATACCTAAAATCAGTTACATGAAGATTTTGCATTGTTTGTCATTCCAAACACTTTTCTGAAAATAAAAAGGCAAAAATGTTTTTTCCGATTTTCCTGAAATATTTATAGATATATAAAATTTTTCTGAATATAATATATTATTTACTTATTTAACAAGGAAAAAATGTATAATTTCTCCAAAAAATAAGTAATCAAAAAAGACTAGATAGACACGCCACTGTAACAAGACCTAAATAGTCTAAAATTTTAAAGCTACCTCTAATAAAAAATAAATTCTTTTTCATGATAATAGTTAGGTAGCTCAGGTTCGTCGATAAACCATCATTAAAGCCATAAACTATTATTTAAGTTATACAATTTTATTAATTTTGTACATTCAGAAGACTTTATGGAAGTAAATTATTATAAAAACGCGAACTAAGTTAGGTTAGGATCGGAAGGTTTGCTGTTATAATAGGTGGATCTATCCCGTTAAGTGTTAGGGTAGCCCAGTTTCGTCGATAAAAACATCTTTAAAGGTATTTAAGTTATAAAATGGAAAAAAATGTATTTTCGCAAAATTCAAAATAATATTGATCCAAACAGGTCGACAAGGCCTGCTTGGATTGGATCAACATTATTTTTTGTAAAACATTAAAATTCAAATCCAAATCCAATTTTACCTTTTACATTTCACATCTAATTTCACCTATTTCATACCATATCAGATTTTTAAAAATTCTGCCCTTAAATAAATATATAAATAAATAAATAAATGCTTTATTGTCAAAAAAATTTTACAATTTTGTGGACAAAGCTGTTGTAAAAAAAAAATAGTTTACAAACATCAAAATTAGCAAACAAAACAAAACAAAAACACATCATAAATATTATAGAAAAATAATATTTAAATCAAGAATTTAGAATATTAATATTATAGAATCCTAAAAGAAGTACATTAGAAATGTACTTTGTCAGTCGTACTATGTTATAAACATTTTCATAAATATAATGTAAAAAAATTAAAAAAGCAAAGTAAAAAATAAAAAATAAAAAAGTACGAAACAATTAAAAAAATACATATACAAAATTCGGTAAAAATGGTTGGTAATGGCAACTATCACACTAGGGGTTCATAAGGATAAATTTATGTGTTGTAAAACTCGTTCACGGTGTAGAAGGCGCTTTCCAGTAAGAATGATTTCAAAGCCTTGCGAAATGAAGTCAGAGATATTATGGATTTGATGTTAAATGGCAGGTGATTATGCATTTTTTTTGCATTGTAGATTACTGATCTTTTAATTAACTCTGAATGTGGGGTTGGAAGATAGAGATCGTGCTCAGTATTTCTGAGAGGGTAGTTGTGAGAAGGTCTCTCTAATAGAGCAGGTGCATGCTTACGAATTAAGCAAACCGATTTCAAAATGAATAAGCAAGGAAGGGTTAGTATTTTATATCTTTTAAAGAAATCTCGGCAGTGAGTTCTACTGTTAAGTCTCAGTAGGTAACGAACAGCTCTTTTTTGTAGTATAAAAATTCGATCAAATTGAGTCGCACAATATGTACCCCAGAATGGAATAGCATATCTGAGGTGCGACTCAACAAGAGCAAAATAAACAGTTCTAGAGGTAGAAAAGCTAAGCTCCTCGGAAACAGATCTTAACGCAAAGCAAGCAGAACCCAACTTCCTTGATAAAGCGTCGATATGTGGATCCCATTTCAAAGAATCATCTACAAGAAGCCCTAGAAATTTTACAGAGTTTACGACATCAATAGTGGTGCCATTAAGGTCAAAAGGTTGCAGCGTGTTTTTATAAGACAAGACTTTCGTTTTAGAGATGTTCAAACATAGGAGATTAGAATCGCACCAGGATTTAATGGTGATTAGGTCATTAGATACAATCCTATGTAGGTCCGTGACATCTGGGTGGCTCCACGTAAAGCTGGTATCGTCCGCAAAGAGACATATTTTTCCACTAATGTTTAAATTAGCCATGTCGTTTATGAACAGAAGAAACAAGATAGGGCCTAGTACCGAGCCTTGAGGCACTCCATATTCCATTGGCCTACAAGAAGACATCCTGTTGTCAACTTTCACAACTTGATTTCTGTTGCTAAGATATGACTTAAACCAATCGAGAGGAGCCCCTCTAAATCCATAGTACTGCAGCTTGTTAGTTAATATATTATGATTCACACAATCGAAAGCTTTGGAAAAATCACAGAAAATTGTTGCCGTAGCGTGATGGTTGTTTAGGCTGGAGTAAACTCTATTAAGAAGGGAAAACATGACATCGCTTGTGCATTTGTTACTTAAAAATCCAAATTGATGTTTTGTAAGTATTTCATATCTAGACAGAAATGATAAAAGCCTTTTTTTAACCAGTCTTTCGATGATCTTAGATAGCGTAGGGAGAAGTGCAATTGGGCGATAGTTCGAAGCTTGTTCTGAAACAGCTCCTTTGTGAAGAGGTATGATTATTGCAGTTTTAAGGCAGCTTGGAAAAGTACCATTTTGGAAAGACATATTTATCAAAGCAGTCAGATGCTCTAGAGTGCACTCCGGCAGACTTGAATACATTCTTAAAGTAAGCCCATCAATTCCCGAGGAAGATTTATTTTTGATATCATTAATTGTACTGCAAAGTTCTGATAAAACTACTGGTGAAAAGAAGAAACTGTGCAGGTTTACCCTATGATTAGAGAGATATGAAATTGGGTCATTAGATTGAGATACGGATTTAGTCAAATCTTTGGCTACATTTACAAAATAATTGTTTAGGTCCTCAGGAGAGGTAAGGATAGTGTTGGATAAAGGAATTTTGTTTCTTAAATCATTTACGATAGACCAGGTTTCTTTAGCTACATTTTTGGCGTTAGAAAGTCTATTATTGTAATAAATATCTTTGGCGGCTTTAATAGTCTTATGATAAATTTTTCTGTATGATTTTACATAATTATGAAAAAAGACACTGTCCGAAAATTTCTTTAAATGAGATAGTGACCGCATGTTCTTAGAAGATATACGTAAACCTTTAGTGGACCAGGGTTTACTTCTTTTATTTTTGATAGGCCTAAGAGGAAAAGATTCAGAAGCTATATTAGTTAGAGTTTTTATAAAACGAGAAAATTCAGTGTCGACATCATAAGTGTGAGAGTCCCAGTCAGTTATTTGACATAGGTGTTTGAAATTAATGAAATTTCTAACCGAAAAAATACGGCCTACTTGCCTAGAGGAATTTTTGGCTTTGGATGTAATTGAAAATTTTGTGAAAATTGCTTCATGATCGGAGAAACCTGGACTTAAGACATTACATTCGACGGAGCTAGGATCGAAAGGAGACACAACGTAATCTATAGTACTGGCACTTGTCTTAGTAATTCTGGTTGGTGAGTTGACGTGCATGGCAATTCCTAATGACTCAAAGATGGACTGAAGACATTCCTGAGCAGCACACACACTGGAAAAGTCAATATTGAAATCGCCACATAAGATTAATTTGCTTTTTACAGGAAGGGACTCGAGCAAACTTAGAAGGTTATGGCAGAATAATTGCACATCAGCATCAGGTGTTCTATAAATACAAATAATATAAAGGTCATAAGTATTGTGATAAACGATAGAAAATTCAAATACTTTTTCAGATAATAAATGATTATACTTTGATATTTCGGAAAAATCGTTGTTTAAAGACATTATCATGGTGCCTCCATGAGTTAAATTAGTTCTATTAAATCTGGCAATTGTGGTATAGTTTTTAATAAAAACAGGTTGATTGATATTTAGCCAGTGCTCAGTGATGGCAATGACTTCTGGAAAATTTAGCTCTTCTAACAAAAGATATAATTCATCTGTTTTATGTCTTAAGGACTGAATATTAAGAAAAAAAAGATTAAAATTACTATTGGTCAATTTTCTAGAGGGTGCTAGATCCTCTTTTCGCGTCATATTGACTAAAAATTTTTACTTTTTGATGGTGAACCACTAGAATAATATTTACCAGTACTTTCACGAATTTTTTGGAGCCGTAAAATTTTTTCCGAGGAGTAGAAAGATCTATACGCTGCAAGGTCTGAGTCCACTTCAGATGAACCAATCCCATAGGCATCGTGGAAGCGATAATACAACTTGCGCAGGGAGTCCTTGTCACTGGGAAGGCCTTCTGAAGATAGCAATAATTTAATGCTAGTACTTGTATGCCCCTCAAAACACACACTAGATGGCTGGTCGTGTAGATAAGCAAGAAATAGCCTTAAGGTCTTTAGTAAGGAAGGATCCCTTAATCTGGCTAATATATAGCGACCATTTGCTTTATCCGAATCTTGGCACAGCCGCACTCTTGGTGGAGTCATTGGATCAAACTGCAAAAAATCATCTTTCCTTGCAGTTTTCTCCATGCTTAATTTAGAACCCTCCAGTGCCAATGACCTACAAGCTGCTATGGCCTCCCTGTCAGAGCCAATCATGACTGACTTATCCTCCTCAGGCACAAATGTCACTGGTGATTCCAATAATTGAGGCTTTGGTGGAGACAGCCCCCGGCTCTTTGGGATATCTATATTGACATCTTGATGACTAGAAGATGAGACATTATGGGCTGTGGAAGTGGGCGGCGTTTGGATAAGGGTTGGTGAAACTGAATCATTGGTAGGATCAATTATGGTACCAGGTGGCCACAGACTAGCGTTCTTAAGCTGAATTAAGTGATCTTTATTTTGCACCCCAATTTTAAAATCGGAGCGCAAAGTGTCTGCATTCTTAAGCATAGGAAAACAACGCACAAAATTCGTGGTTCCTAATTTTTCTTTGATGTAATGTACAAGCTGATTTGATTTATACGTGGACGGAATTATGGATACCACTACATAATGCCATTTCTCTATAATGGGTGTTTTGTTGGGCTGGAAGGAAACAGCTTTTTTTGGAGACCTATTGACAGGCATTTGGACATCTGTTGTATCGGTTTGGGTTGATATAAATGCCCGACACAAACACCAATTATATCAAGTGTCCATTGCTGGAATTGGAAATAAATAATTTATGTATTTAGACAGCAAATTGGCAGACTGAAAATATAGATTAGAAAAAAGCATTACTTTAATTAGTGTCAACTTTCGTATATTCGTTTCGTTTTTGTTATACAGTATGAGTTATTAAATAACTCGATGAAACGAAACTTTTTTAATGGAAGCTTTTTTTGTATGTTTAAAAATTAAAAATTGGGCGTGGCTAGATGATTCAAGGACAGATTTGGTTAGATTATTTTATGTTTTTGCATTATTTTATAACTAACTAAAGTTATATAACTCGATTAAATGAAACTTTTCTATTTGAAGCTTTTTTGTGTCTTTGAAAATAAAAAATTGAATTTCTTTTTAAGTTTTTGGTAATCTTCGAAAAATCGTTGATAAAAATCTGTACCATTAAAATGTAGAGGGGAACGATATGCATACATAGCCATTTGCATATTATAGGTACAGTGGTCCGTTTGGCAGTTATAAGCAAAAAACTGAAGTTTTTTTTACAAAACCAACAGGGAGACACATCAACGTCAACAATTTGTTTTAACTGTTCGGTTTTTTCTAACGCGCCAGATCCAGGAAACATAGAGGCAATAGATTTCGGGACATTGACCTTCATCAGGTAATTTTCACGTATGCGACATATAGTAAGGACGCAGCCAGCTTATCAATATTTTCTGAATGAACGGAAAACAGCATATTTCCAATAAAAGTTTTATTATCAGAAAGGCAAGACAATTATAATAAATTTAAATAGTCGATTTTTTTAAAATGATTCAAATCATATAAATAAATCTAGTTAAACGTCAGGTTTCTACTACGAACGTGCAGATATTACCAAAATTTTATCCAGATTGTGCCATAAAACGTTTTTGTTTCGTATCATTTAAATACCATTTACTACAGCCTGTTTTTAATAGGCAAAATAATGTAAAATAATTATGAGGTCGTGACTGAAAATATCCTCCACGCATTATTGGTAATTTGTGTTTGTTTAAACAAATCTACGTCACTAAACTTATCACCACAAAGTGATATGTACTATACAGCTGGAGCAATAGCGTTAAAAAAAGTCATATAGTGCAGGCATTTTTAATATTTGCAGAGTTGCAGGGCCGAAGATAAGAAGGGGGGATTTTAAGTGATCAAACCACTTTCCATTTTTTGAAGTAAATTAATTAATATGCTGCATGGAGCATATGAAAATCTTGTAAAAATATATTATGAAGCTAATCATAGAATCTTCAAAAAAAAAAAAAGAAACCAGACTGCTTAGACTGTTTGGACGTCGTGGAGTTGTTGAAAGGGCAGCATGATTGCCGAACCTTGCATAACTTGATCTTCTTTGGGGTTACTTACTTACTCGTCGGACTGTAATGAGAAGATCAACTTTTATAATGATAATAAATTTAATTCACTACTTACTTTTGGATTTAAATTAGCTGCTGAGGTGAATCGAATTCTTAATAGTATTAAAACAAACGCGACTGGTGTTGACAACATATCTTCGATGATGCTTAAGTATTTTAGTCCCTACATTGACAAGCATGTTGCGCACATAATAAACTGTTGCATAGAGGCTCAATATTTTCCAAATCAATGGAAAATATCAATCGGCAGACCTCTTCCAAAAACTTCAAACCCCACTAATTTCAATGAACTAAGAGTTATAAGTATTTTACCAACTTTGTCAAAAGTACTTGAAAGGGTATTATATAACCAAATATATTTGTTTTGTGTTAAAAATAAAAAAAATCCCCGAATATCAATGTGGCTTTAGAAAGAACGTCAGCACTACCATAGCGTTAACAAACGTTATTGATGATATCATTAGAGCATCTGACAAAAAGCTTATTACTTCTCTTATACTGTTAAATTTCTCCAAGGCTTTCGATACCATCAATCATCGACTAATTGTTTCAAAATTAAAATATGGTCTTTTTCCCAGAATCCTGTGCTCTTATTGACTCATATTTGACAGACAGATATCAAAAGATTTGCTTTTCCTAATGTATACCTCTGATATTCTTAAATTGTAGAATTCAGGTTTCGATGGGGATGATTATCTGGAGTGTCAGGAAATAATTAATAACGATTTAAATAACTTTTACCTTCTCTGCCGTGATCATAATTTTCATTTAAATCCTACCAAGTCATGTTTCTTATTGTTTGGTAATAGAAATAAAATTCCTTATCTTAGAGATAGGATTAACATCGGCGTTAACGGAACTATATTGCCTGTGGTAGATACAGCTAAAAATTTGGATGTTGTATTGGATAATGACCTTACATTTCGAGTATATCTCAAAAGTATAATCCAGAGAGCGTTTTATTCCCTAAAGCTTTTTTATACTAATAGACACATTCTACATTTTCAACTCAAGAAATCCTTATTTGAATCGTTGATTCTATCTCAGTTTAATTACTGTGATTTTCTTTATGGGTATTGCTTGGATGTCGCTAGTAGACATAGGATACAGAAGTTACAAAATGCGTGCGTAAGATTTATATTTAACCTCAGAAAGTTTGATCATGTGTCACTAAAATTTCAAAGACAAAATGGCTTAAGATGGACTTTAAAAGAGACATTCATTTCTGTTCTTTTATTTTGAAGCTAATAATGATGCAACTTTTCCTGCTCCACTCAAACGCCGCCCTATGTTTTGTTCAGATATACACATTGCTAACGTTCGGCAGTTGATTAGGTTGACAATGCCTCACCATCGGAGTGCTTTCAGCTTTAATGTTGTTAATCATTATAGTTAATTGCCCAACCAGTTGCTCCGTTTAAGTACCAATATAATAAAGATTCAAAATAGAAACAAAGTGTATAAATATGTTTTCCTTACATTTTTGTCTTAGCTAGTGTGCCTGATCTTTACCTTTTCATTTATTGCTTTTATTAAATGTAAAATCATATTTTTATTTCATGAATGCGCCATTTAATAAAACTTAAGTTAATTTTTTCCTAAGAATTTGAGTTTTCTGATTAAATTTTCTGGTTAACCCTTGGTTCAGTGAAATAGCTTAATGCTAGACTGCGCCAGGAGTTGAACGACATAATAACTTGAACAGAACTGAAAACTGATAAAAAAACAAATGTAGTATACCAAATACCATGTAACAACTCTTCACAAGTCTACATAGGGAAAACCTCTCAATTATTAAAAAAAATCAGCCAGATATGACAAACAAAGATAAGCCGTAAAAAACAGCACTTAGTTTCCATCATTTTGAAGAAGGTCATAACTAAATTTCAATCACAAAAAAATATCAGATGTCGAAAGAAATTTTGAAAAAATACTATTTCTTGAAATGTAAAGTAGAAAATAAATCCACAAAAACAGATTGTGATAATTAAAGCAGAATTCATTACAACCTATTAACTAATTTTTAGGTAATCAAAGAATTTTAATTATTATTTTCCAAACAACCATACATATAAATGGCAAAAAACTCTATCTTACCCCAATACGTCGCGGTCCCTTCCCTTCCTTGATGTGGGAAATCGATCGGTTGTTCGCTTGAGTTGATAAGTTCACAGCTACCGGTACCATCGACACAAAATCTATATAAAAAATCTTCGTTTTAATGATATATTGACGTTTATAATGTGCAATTTCATTTTAAAAGTATTTGTTCTACAGTTTTTAAAGCGTTTTAAGGAAAATCGTACCCAGCTCTAATTTTTCAATTCAGGTATGTTTCCCAGTTTTTTTTCTGAAAAAATCATCCTTCGAGATTTTTTCAGGTCTTCACGTTTCAGGTTCCCTAGATGCCGAAAAACATGTTTTCTCAATTTTGTCGATCGGTTTTTCTGTTTGTCGGTCTGTCTGTTCGTGGCATAGCTAAAAAAAGGTTATTTGAGGATGACCTGGTAACATTTTGGTAAAAATCTATTAAGGCAAAACAAAATGGCAGCCTAGTGAAATGGTAAAAAAAATTATTACTAAGAAAGTGCTTATCCAGTTTATCTTAAATTTTGCACGAAAATCAAGTATTATGTAAGAATCAACTGGTAAAATTCTGGTATGAATCCAAGATGGCGGAAAAAAATGGTGGCTTAATTATATAACGGGTGTCCAATTTTGACATTCCGATTTAATTTAGGAATAAAATACACAAAACACTTTAAATGTTATAATATTATTATATTATTTTGAAGTACAACTATTGCGGTTAATAATGAAAAATGACATCCAGCAAGTGACCCCCTCTACTTCTTTGGCATGCTAATATTCTTTTCTCAAAATTTGCGATAACATTTTCGCAGACATTCTGTCCAATTTGTTCAATTGCTTGAGTAATGTTAACTTTAAGCTGTTCAGTTGTTCGAGGATTGTTAACGTAAACTCTTTCCTTCAAAAAGCCCCATAGGAAATAATCTAATGGTGTGAGGTCGCACGATCGAGGCGGCCAGTTAACGTCAGCTCTTCGAGAAATTATTCTATCGCCAAATCTCTGCCTTAAAACATTCAGTGTTTCATCTGCGGTATGGCAAGTGGCTTCCTGTTGAAACCATATGTTCTGGACATCCATACCTTCCAATTCATCACACAAGTAATCTGTCAGCATTGTCCTGTATCGGGCTCCGTTCACAGTAACTGCATCACCGGCTTCATTCTGGAAGAAATAAGGCCCAATCACACCTCCCGCCCAAAAACCACACCACACAGTTACTTTTTCTGGATGCAGTCGTTTCTCCAGTATTTCTCTTGGATTTTCGTCACCCCATATTCTGCAATTTTGCTTATTTACGTATCCGCCAATTTCGAAGTGAGCTTCGTCGCTAAAAATTACTTTGTGAAAGAAATCGTTCCGTTCTTGCTTTCTTTCTAAGGTCCAATTAGCAAACGTACGACGTGACACATGATCGTTTGGTTTTATTTCTTGAGTCAACTGTATTTTATATGCTTTCAAATGCAGATCTTTCTTTAAAATGTTATGCAGACTCGATTTTTTAATGTTGACTTGCTGTGACCGTTTACGAACTGACATTTTCGGGCTTTCATCAACACTAGCCCTCACCGCAGCAATTTTTACTTCTGATCGGACACCACGATTGTGAACATGTTGTCTATTAGCTGTTACGGACCCACTCTGTTCAAATTTCTTCATAAAATTTTCAATTACCTTAACAGATGGTGCTGCATTTCTTCCGAAATGCGTACGGCATCTTCTTGCAGTTTCAGCAAAACATTCCCCATTTTGGTAATGACATTTCACAATAAATACTCGTTCTTCGATGGATAATCGCTCCATGTCGACCAAGACACAACTAATCGCAAAGTTTTCTCTTTACATCTGTCACTATAAGAAAACTGTCAACTAAGATTTTTAGAAATGGCGGCCAGTTTAAATCGGAATGTCAAAATTGGACACCCATTAGTTAAAATTTGAACCTGAAATAACTATGTACATACTTAATGGACTGATTTCAAATTGTGTGCCATAACTATTGTGGTATTAATTAAAGATGGCGAAAAAATAAATATGTTCACATTTTAGCGTCCTAGATACCAAAAAAATCTGTTTTATCAATTTCGTCGGTGCGTCTATCGGTCTGTTTGTCTCTCTGTCATTTCGCGTCATAGCTTAAAAACTACTTATCAGATTGTCTTCATTTTGTATGTTTCATTTATACGTTTCTGTCTCAAATGTTATTGCAGCCTTGAGGAAGGTACAAAACCTAACTATCGAAAAGTCGACAAGAACTGAAAAATAATCAGCAATATAAATTGCATATTAGAAACTAAATACTTTGGTCAAAGTTTATGTAGTATACATTGACAGTAGGTACAGAGAGAGTTTGTTTAAAAGTCTCTTAATTTAGATACATTTTAGACTGTTAAAAATATAGATTTAAGAATTTCCATTAAGACCGTTAACCTATCATATTTTAGTTGTTCATATTACTAATATAACTAATTAGGGGATAGCATTGAAATGTCGAAATTTAAAAAAATAATAAAACTAGTGTTTTTTTTATGCTTTAGATGACTTACAAAATGAAAAATATATTTGAAGAAAAAAATTAAAATACCTGTAATTAATATTTTTTAAAAATAATAAAATACAAATATTTTATTATCTATTTTTTGCATATCAAGTTAGGATCTCGTTATTAGATGGGGCCTTTAGTGGTAGTATTTAGTAAGGGCCAACAAAATGGTTTTAGTCTGATTTTGAAATGCCTACTACACAGTATTTTGGATATACTTGTTTTTAGATTAAGAATTGACAGCTCAACAGTCAAACTGTCAAAAAATGGCAGTTTAATTTGGGTCTGAAGCCTTACTGTCAAGTCAAGTTATCAACTCTGACTCTAGCGGCTATTGTTTCCATACCGCCCAATAGGGGCGGAATATCTATATACAGGGCGTTAATTAATGTCGTGGACACGCACCATTTCGTCATACAGTGTCAAAGTTTCAATTTTTTTCTCGTTTTTGCGGTTTTCTCCAGTACATTCCGAGGTAATTAGTTCAAATTTAGAACATGAATTATTTTTGAGAACCTCTACAATAAAGTATCAAAATTGTCCGTCGCAGTATACAAGGTGTTACATTTTTTTGCATCACCAACAAGTTTATCTTTCGAAATTTTTTTTTGGGCACTCTGTATGAATTCTGATATAAAATTTTAACTCTCTGTTCATTTCTTTAGGTTTTTACTCTTTTGCATTATTCTCGTTTCTCTCAGGGTTTTCGACTTATTTGCAAAAATTGCCATCGATGCAAATTAAATGTAGGCGAAATAATTAAAGTCGCTTTTTGCGTGTACATGTATTATATTTAGTAACCTCTACATTAAAATATCAAAATTGTTCGTCTGAGTATACAGGGTGTTATATATTATTTACATATCTGTCGGGAAACTGGCGAGACAATAGAAATTTCTAAGAAAAGCTGAAATTTTTCGAAACATTTTTTTAGTCACTTTTTCTTTTTTGTAAGGAATAGTAAGCATCGGGTCAGAAAACTAATTACGGCAAAGTGCTCAAAAAGCTACACAAATATATACCTAAGCCCGTAGGGAATTTTTTTTACGAAACAAGATATTTTTAGGTAGACCGTGACCAAATTTCGAATTTATAACTTTAACGGTTAAATTACTGCAACTTTAACTTCATTTAACTATCCATAAAAGCGTCTAGTACTCCTAGCTTTTAAATAGCTATTTTTTTAAATGGGACTTTTACAGATAAATGTATAGCATATATATATATATATATATATATATATATATATATATATATATATATATATATATATATATATATATATATATATATATATATATATATATATATATATATATATATATATATATATATATATATATATATATATATATATATATATATATATATATATATATATATCTGTAACCGTTAGTCCGATACTAGCGGACGTTTGTTAATCAAAAATAGTTTTCAAGGTTATGATAATAGTAAAATAGGAGACAGAGACAACCTGACATATTACTTGTTAATAGTCTATTTACAGTGAATTGAGACTGCGCAGAAATGGAGTAAAACACAGTGTCATAACCTCTATATATCCCAAAATGATAATTAAGAATGAAAATGTAACAATACTGTCATTGACCGAACATACATAATCTACTTCACGATTTGCCTACATGATCATAATCGCACAAGTATTGTCTAATATTTGTATACGCTTACATTTTTGTTTGACATTTATTATGGGGAATACTAGCGCACAATGGAATACGCTTTGATAAGTATTTTATGCCTAATTGTTTCAGGTTAAATTAAAAATGGCTACCATTTTTTAATAGATATTAACTAACAACAATTGGGGATTCTCTGCACAGCTTTGAAATGTTGCTAAAAATATTAATTTCTGTTGATCTTAATTAAACAATTATTGTTTCGGTTTTAATTCATTAGAGAGATTAAAATGATAAGTTATTGTGTCAAATTCACTTGGTAGACCTAAAATGTTCAAACTAGGGAATAAAGGTTTTAAAATATTATATTTGCAATGTCAGCACTGGGCTTGCCAATACAGAGTATTCTATGAATAATACTTCTACGAATTTTGTTATTTTTTCACTGTTCTTTCCTGTGAAAGATTTTACATTCTGACCACTGGTTGCTATCCAAGAATGTTCAGCGGTAGCCTGTTTCGGTATTTCTTTCTTTTCTGGGTGTTTTCCTTGTCACTTAACACTTTAACAGCAAAAAATCTACTGGGCTGTGTCAAATAAATCGGACCTCCAATCCAAAGCAATCGAAAATGCTTAAAAACCAGCCATTCTATCAGTCAATGTTTTTCTGATATCACTAGTCCTCATATCTATACATCCAACAACGATACACTTTCTCAAATTCTTTCTTCTTTTCTGAGCACAAAAGTTCTGCAATATCTACTATAGGCACTCTAACAAACTCTACCTCAGAAAATGAGTTCCATGTTTTCACTATTTTGGAACTAACTATAAAACTAGCTTTAACAACACTTTCTAAATTTGATCTTTCTGAATGGAACATTTGTTGCTGTTTCCCTAAATCGGTAATGAGTTTTTAATTTTGTCCTTTTTTAACTGGCCCGTAAGTAAATTATATTAAGCGAAATGCTTGCTGGAGTAATGCCTCTTCAGACTTCTTTTAAAACACAATTTTTTTCATTTCACAACAGTCATATAGGTTTACCACTGTGCATGATAAAAAAGTATTTATCAGTCTATTTGTTTTGGACTGACGATATTATTTGTCCATTTCCCGCTTTATTAAACCACATCTTGATAGATTTTTTCTTCTGAGCTGAATTTGCTTGAATATTTCCCGCGTCTTTTCCTATCAGTTGTTAAGTAGCGAGTTGGCACACGCGCTGAGCTGTTTATATTTTATCAGCAATAAGCAACTAGAATATTCTCGAATCGAGAGTCTCGATCGTATCCGATGACGCATTGCTCGCAGCGCTTCAAGGTCATCGGGCGGCTTCCCGAATGTTTCTCTGCTTGTCTCTTACAGTTTTAGGTTTAATTTTTTCGCGCGATATTTGAAATTTCTGAATCTCTCACGGGCCAGATTGGAGCTGATGGAGGGCTGGATCCGGCCCGGGAGCTAGAGGATTTATTGATGCAGGATTTAAAGACTTGCAGATTAGGAGCTTTTGCTGAAAACACATTCCATAATCGGGACATTTTAGGAATAAAGGAGTAAACAAAGTGGGTGGTCCTTGGTCTTTGCAGTTGGATGGTGACGCATGTGGGTCGATGCTCTTGTCTTCCTGGTAGGAATAACTAAGAAGAGTACAAGGGATGATAATTCATCAGATCGGAATTCGTGATGGTATCTGTAAAACAGAGATCTACAAGTAGACAATGCTCTATTGAGGCAAGCTTTCTTGTGATGTTTGGATCATCAAGCAGGTGAATAGCTCTTCTTTAGACATGGTCAAGGATGTGCGAGCAATACTTAAAACCCAATTTCTTTGCCGGTGCTGTGGCAATTGAGGTGATGTGATCATGCCAGCGAAGGTCTTTCTGAAAAGTGATATCAACATTACCAACTAGGCTGAAGGAATCTTTGGCTTCAAGCATTTAATTATTGATCTGAATGAAGTGTATACTGGGAGATAATTTGTGAGCTAATAAACATGATTATGTCTTAGTGGCGTTAAACTGGACAAGGTTCTTTGCTTCCAATTTTAAGATTTTAATAAGGTTCTCCTCCTCCTACGTCTATCATTAATTTCTGTTTTCGAGACAGGTTTGGGAAATTTGTATATTGGAGTGGAGTATAGCTGTGAATAGGATTACTGCTGGCAGAAGAAAGCAGATCATTGACCGAAGGTGCCAACACTGAACTCTGTGGAACGCCTGCGTTGACTTGGGGAAAATTCGATGAATGATCATCAACCACTACAGAAAACTGGCAATCCAACTACAATATTTTGGAGGAAGGCCATAGGCAGGAAGTTTTGTTAAGTGTGTCATGTCAGATTTTATCAAATGCATTGGATATGTCGAGGGCAATAATTTGGGCTTCCCCGTGGAAATCAATGGATTTATTCCACATGTGGGTTGGGAAGGTATGAAGATCTGCTGTGAATCTTTGGTTGCGGAAGCCGTATTGGCTGTCGTGGATAAGATTATATCTTTTAAGGTAATTTAAAAGATCATTATTGATATATTTGACCATTGTCTTACTCATAATTGGGAGAACCTTTTAGGAACATGCTGTTGGCCGAAATATCATCAAGGCCAGAGGACTTTTTGGTATTAAGTGTTTTAAGCATACGATAGTACCCTTTTGAGCCTGAAGGTAATTTCGTGCATATTCCATGGCAAAGCTGGAACTGATGGAAGGGGGAAACGAAGAGGAGGGTACACAGGTTCTTTGCTACATTTTTTTAAAACAATTTGTTAGTTCGATATTTTTGATCTTATTGGATTTTCACCAAAATGCTACCATTTCATTCTCTTGTGACACTTTTATTTTTTAACAACATTTGAAGCAAATCGTGGGCAGTTAATACACAAAGAAATGTCTATATTTTCTCTAGAAACTGGTGTAAAAATCAACTCGATCAGTGTTAAGAGGGAATTTTTTTCTGCAAAACAAATTGACATTTTTTTATCCGATGTCGAAAAATTGGTTAAAATTGAATTTCCAATAAAAATGCACAGAATTTTCATTTGATAGCAAACTGAGACATTTTTCAAGGTTCGCTGGCATTGCCATGTCAGAATAAACAGGGACGCGATGTTTTTAACATCAAAATAACTTCAGACATTTTTGAATATCTCTTTGAGGGTTAGTGAGATGGATATACATATCGAAAAGTAGAGAAATAGCAAGTATTTAATGCCTAATGTTCTATATATACGAAATGAACATAGTTATAGGTATGTCTCAGAAGTAATTTTATGCTTATTTTTTGCTTTATATACCTGACTTTATTTTAATTATAGGTAAACCTTTATTTTAATTATAGGTAAAACAGGCTCTGGGAGGTCGGGGTTACCCGCCAATCTCGAAAAAAGTCCATATTTTATATTATTTCTATCATTTTACCTTATTATGGCTCTGGGGGGGTTTTAACCTCCAGGTTGTAAAGCAAAGATATTCTGTCCGGAATAGTGCCATTGTCCAGTAATCGGATTCAACAGCATCTTTAATTTCATTTTTTACATTAAGTACAGGGTATATCTGAAACTATTGCTGGCTGTTATGCTTCTACTAAGTTGTAATCATCATCAGTAACTATCTTGGTAATCATTAATGATTTCATATGTTTCACATAGGGTGCATAAGAGCAATTAATATGGGTTTTTTTTATACTAGGAGGATTATAATTAGAAAAAAATTCGAATCAGAGCGTATGTGTATACTTGGATAATAGGTAAAGAGAGGCTTTTAATTGTTTAAGAATTTTGGACGGTTAAAAATATAGATTTGAGATTCGCCATTAAGACCATTAACCTATAGTTTTTATTTTTTTAATAAAAATATTTCTTTAACTATACAGAGTAGCCCTAGGAGGATGAAACAGCTACCTAAAAATTAAAAAAAATGTGTTCCAGAAACATTAAAGTTTCCTAAAAAACGGTGTATATCATTTTGTATACATAAACATTTATTTCCACTATGCAAGGTAGTAAAACATGACAAATTTATTCTATTTATATACATAAGCAATTTTTTATAATATAGGTTAATTCTAAAAGGGTGAAAGCTTTCTAAAAATAAAATTGAAGTTTTAGGTTTTTATTTTATGGAATGGAAAACTCCAAAACATTAAACAGGTTTGGTTATAATTTTTTTTTCAACTAGAGGGTAATTCTAAGATGGTAAAACATCTCTTTAAAGTGAAGTTATATTTTTTATTTCAGAAACTAATAATATATTAAGACACAATAAAACACAAACATTTTATTATTTTTTTTTGCATATCGATTTGGTTTCTTATTACTAAATTAGCGTTTTTGGGTACTACATAGTATTTTTGATATACACGTTTTTACATTTAAAATTGGCAGCTGTCAAACTGCAAATGACAACCTAATATGGATCCGATCTCGGAAGCTTTTAATTCATGTTAAGTTTTAATCTTAGACTCTAGTGGCTATTGTTTCTATCCCTGCCTAATAGGGGTGAGATTGTTTGTTAGATATCTGCCTGTATTTATTTAATTTAAGTGTTCGACTAAATATAGCCTAAAAATATTAATAGCACGGTAAAAAAAAAGAGAGAGGTGGGGTTTCCGCAACAGAGATAAGTGTATTTTCAGCAACAGCATATTGTAAAACATATTTATGTACTATAACAAACATTGGTCGTTTACTCTTCTTTCAAATCATCATAAGGATTACCTTGCAAGATATGCAAAACAATTACGAAAATTATCAGGTAAAAATCTCAGAAATATCATAATTATTATTTATTTAGGTATTAGGAAAACAATGGAAGAAAAAATTTAAAATTCATTTAAATGCTTGTCAATAAGGCATAAATGTTAGTTCGTACAGAAATGTGCTTCGTAATATAATGAAACCAATGCTTATAGTGACATGTTTGTTAGTTATTTTACCAACCATACAGGCAAGTTAACAACGCATATATATTTATTTCACTAAGAAATTAATTTAAGGATTTTTTTAAAACATACTAACCTTTTATGTATCTATATGGAAAAACTAAGTTTATCTTCGTATAATTTTGGGTTAGTGTAATTTTCCGATTTTTAAAGTTACCAGAAGAACTGAACGAATTGTAGGATTCTGCCATTAGATTTCCAAGATAGAATTTCCTGCGTATGATACTATTTTGTACAAAAAAATTCCCAAAAACATTTCCCTCGTAAATCCAAGTATTGTAATGAAAAAATCACCCTCCGAGATATTTTCAGATCTTTACACTTCAGGGTATGTTTTTTTAATTTCGTCGGTCTGTCTGTCTGTCGGTCTCTCTGTTCGTGGCATAGCTAAAAAACTACTAAGCCGATTGACACATTTTGGTCAAAAATTAAGTGTCATATCATCAAAATATTTAAATCAGCCTAAGTTGTTTGTTGAATCCTTTCAAACTGTTTATTCTAATTAAACCTGTCAGGTTGCACCGATAACATCCCTGAGCTTCTTAAATATCCACAACTGCGTTATATCAATTTCAGCTATACAGTGTGGGCCATTTTGGTGATGCATGTATTGGGATCTCGGATACTATAAGAGATACAAAAATGATTAAATGGGCAAAGTTTTATAGACTTTTATGGGTAATTTAAAAACGGCAGGGGCGTGCTCTTAAATTTTTTGGTTTTCGAGATATTTTGAAAAAACTAAAATGTGGCATGTTCTGCAATGCCCTGTAACTTCTTTATTTGTATTTTGTTTCAAAATCTGTGAACACTTTTTATAGCCTTTTTTTGTGTAGAAAACGGTTATTGCATTAGATTTTAATTACGACGTTTCGGTTATACTTAACCATCACCAACTTTATTTTTACTTATGGACGCCATATGGGATTTTTGTCTCTTTAAAATAAGCAAGAAAAATCATATTCATTGATGTACAACAACGTTACATTTCCTAAAGAAAAACCATCAAAATATCCAAAAATCGATTTTATTCTAGCAGGTTTTGGATCGCCATGGTAACAATATTATTTTTTTGTTTTGGAGTGTTTTGTTTTTTGACGTTTCAAAGTTAGTTACTTATTTTTTGTTATCAACAATAGAAATGCTGTTATAACCTTAAATAATTACGCTGATACTTACCTAAAGAGGCAACAACCAGACCAAATGTATTTTTCAAAACTTGTTGTTAATTTAAGAACGTGTGGAAGTTTCAAACAGTGAAGGCTTAAAAAGTATAACAAAGACAATAACAATCGTGACAATTAAGTTATAAATTGCTTTACCGAAAACCCATCTTCATTAACAAGAATAAGCAGCACAGAGCTATACATTCCTGTATATGTGTAAACAACTTTTCCTAAAAATTTATTTTAAACAGTTAAACTTCTATTTTAGACACTTTTTCCAAAAAGTCAAATAAAAAAGTTAAGAGGGGGGTCACTATATAAAAAATACCCTGTACATGCGTATATACAAGCATTCATTAACTTACCATAACTATTTAAATAAACCCACTGCTTGTATACTTCAGAACACCATTTTTAGTTTTTTATATTTTTTTTATGTACCAGATATAATCTATAAAAAAAATCAATTATGATATTTATTATTTTCATCCATAAAAAGGAGTTTTTTTTTATTCTAGGAAATGGAATTTTGCCGGCTTTTTAAACATTTAATTATGCCGCAATTTTGTTTTTCCATATAGAATCGACACAATTTTATCAATTCATCACCCTTTATTGTTTTTGCCAATTTTCAACTGAATTAAGTGGGATATAGCCATAAACTCGTGATATTGTTACAAATTTAAAAAGGAGTTATTTTTTGTTATTATTGTTGCACCCAATTTCAAAAAAATATTTTGATTTTCTATAAATTTTTTATTTCAATTATTATTTAAAAAAAATTTTTAATAAATTTGAAATTTTGGAATTTGAAAAGGTGGTACTGATTAATTTATACGTAAATATCTTCGAAACGGCCACTCTCAGCGACATTTACAAAGTATACCTTTTTTTGCGTAGAAGAAGTGGAAAATACATAATCTTTAACATTTAGGCCAATACAACGTGACACAAAAAAGTTACGGTATTTTAAAGAGATTTAGTGCATCGTAAGTGGTGCCCTCTACAAGCAGCATCAGAACTAAGCACAGATTTGAATTTCTCGCTTCAACAAACCCCCCAATTCCCAATTTCATGCCGTTCAGTCACCCTGTTCATAAATTGTGAAAAAAAACTAAATTGAAATTACAACTTTGACACCCTGTATGTTGGGTAATGTCAACTTTTGTACTAAGCAAAGTATGGTTAAATGGCAATATTTTTACCCCAAGAACTTGCAGTGTTATTTTATTTATATATATATATATATATATATATATATATATATATATATATATATATATATACAGGGTCCTGCAGCTCACCTCCCGTCTTTTATTATACCTAAACCATTTATTTTAGAAAAAATATTTAAAAGCCACTATATGCTGTTGATTAGAGAGCACATTTTAAAAATATTCTTGATTATACAGGGTGTTACAAAAAATAGTGGCGCATAAAAGTTGAATTTTTTAAAATGGAACACCCTATATTTTTTTACATTTTTGGAACACTCTTTGCCTAGTCTACAGACTCCTAGAATATTATCTCTCTTTTTTTAATAGTTTCGGAGAAAAAAGGTAAAATCGAAGAAAAAAAAAATTATAGTCTATATTTAAAATATTTATAAAAATTAGATAAAACATCTTAAAAGCTAAGGTAACCTAGTAGCTTACTGCAGAAGGTTTATAGTTATCCTGCTACGAGTATTATAAGTCTTACTTATACAGGGTGACCCAAATTCCATGTCAAACGTTGCAAAATAAAAAATAATTTTTCTCCATTTTTTCAAATGGAACACCCTATATATTTTTTTCTGTCAGGTACAGAATTAACAGATCAACATTTTTTATTATTACACTTATCTCAAAATTCCTGAAGGTTTTTGAAATATTCTTAAAAAACTAATGTTGTACTTTGTTTTTCAGTACGATAATTGAATAAACTCACTAGTAATGTGGAAAAATGGAACACCCTATATATATTTTTTTTCTGTCCGATACAGAATTAACAGATCAACATTTATTATTATTACTTATCTCAAAATTCCTGAAGGTTTTTGAAATATTCTTAAAAAACTAATGTTGTACTTTGTTTTCTAGTACGATAATTGAATAACCGCACTAGTAATGTTCATACCTTCGCGATTTTAAATATTAGATAGGTCAGCGTAGTTCTAGCTATGGGGAAAAACCTAAAATCCTAACATTTTTTCTAATTACGTTTGCTGCATAAAATTTAAATTACTGCCAAGAGTTAAGGCTCGACTTAAGGTGTAACAGCTTTATTTAACATTATTAACAAATATCTAATTATTGCTAAAATTAATTTTTACTTAGAACATATGTTCGATATGTCTTCCATTCTCTTCGAGGCATAAACGAAGACGGGTATGAAAAGATCTTCCTACTATTCTTAATACTTCGGGCGTAATACTTTGAAATGCGGTTCTAATCCGTTGCTGCATATTTTCGGGAGTTGTTGGAGGTTTGTTGTAAACAATTTTCTTAACGTAGCCCCATAGAAAAAAATCTAATTTCGTTAGATCAGGCGACCGGGGCGGCCACGCACTTGCTCCCTGTCTTCCAATCCATCGATCTGGAAAACTATTATTTAAATGATCCCTAACTGGCAACGAAAAATGTGCTGGAGCACCATCTTGTTACAACCACATTGTATTTCTCAGATTAACCGGCAAATTTTCTTAGGAAGTCGAGATACATGGCTCCAGTTAAATGCCCATTAAAAAAATGGGGACCAATAACATGTTCACCAATAATTCCCCCCCACACATTAACTGACCATCTGTGTTGTAGATCAAGCTGCCTAAAAATTCTTGGATTATGGTCGGCGTAGTAATGGTAGTTATGACGATTTACAAATCCATTCTTATGAAATGTGGCCTCATCAGAGAATAAAACTTTATCAAAAAAATCAAAGCATAACCTAATTTTAGCTTGTGCCCAATTACAAAAGTCAACACGTTTCTCAAAATCTGCTGGAAGGAGTTCTTGATGCAACTGAAAATGATATGCATGAAATTTATGGCTCTTTAAAATTCGCTGAACAGTTCTTTCGCTTACTCCTACGGCATCCCCGACTGCTTTTTGGCTAACAGAAGGATTTTCCGTGACAGCTAATAGCACAGCTAATTCATTTTCTTCCGTTCGAACGGGCCTATTTCTAACTGGTCTTGTATAATTTACATTTCCCGTTGCCATAAATCTCTCTAATAAGTTCGTCATGCTCCTTCTGTCTGGGTGCCTTCGTTCTGGATAATTTTGCGCATAAATCCTACTGGCCAAAAAGGCATTTCTATGCGATTCTCCTAACACAAAAACCATATCAACCAGTTCTTCGCGGGTGTACTCCATGACGATAGAACGTTCAAATAAAACTTCTAAAGAGTGACGCAAACAAACGAAAAATGAACTACGTAGAAGGTAAAGACCACTATATGAAAAATCCGATAATTATTTCAATTTGTAAAACTTAAAAAACGAATAAGTAAATTGCCGATATGTTTTAGTTGTTTGACAGTTTCTAGACAATTTGTTTTTCATGGCCTACTTAAATTCTAGTTAATAATTTGGGCAACACTTGTCAATAATATTAAATAAAGGTTAAGGCCGTTTTACATGCTGCAAGTTTCTTGCAGCAAGGGGTTGCACCTGCAAGATATTGCGCGCAATTTGTCTTGCAGACTGTAAAGCGGCGTTGTATTTCAATTGCAAGTGTCAGCGTATGCCTTTGTGCAAGTCTCTTGCAACTTGTAGGAAGACCTGCAGCATGTAAAACGTCTTTACGGCTTAACTCTTGGCAGTAATTCAAATTTTATGCGGTAAACGTAATTACAAAAAATGTTGGGATTTTAGGTTTTTTCCCATAGCTATAACTACGCTGACCTATTTATTATTCAAAATCGCGAAGGTGCTTACTTATGAACATTACTAGTGAGGTTATTCAATTACCGTACTGAAAAACAAAGTACAACATTAGTTTTTTAAGAATATTTCAAAAACCTTCAGGAATTTTGAGATAAGTGTAATAATAAAAAATGTTGATCTGTTAATTCTGTATCGGACAGAAAAATAATATATATAGGGTGTTCCATTTTTCCACATTACTATTGAGTTTATTCAATTATCGTACTGAAAAACAAAGTACAACATTAGTTTTCTAAGAATATTTCAAAAACCTTCAGGAATTTTGAGATAAGTGTAATAATGAAAAATGTTGATCTGTTAATTCTGTACCGGACAGAAAAAAATATATAGGGTGTTCCATTTGAAAAAATGGAGAAAAATTATTTTTTATTTTGCAACGTTTGACATGGAATTTGGGTCACCCTGTAGTAAGACTTATAATACTCATAGCAGAATAACTATAAACCTTTTGCAGTAAGCTACTAGGTTACCTTAGCTTTTAAGATGTTTTATTTAATTTTTATAAATATTTTAAATGTAGACTCTAATTTTTTTTTTCTTCGATTTTACCTTTTTTCTCCGAAACTATTAAAAAAAGAGAGATACTATTCTAAGAGTCTGTAGACTAGGTAAAGAGTGTTTCAAAAATGTAAAAAAATATAGGGTGTTCCATTTAAAAAAATACAACTCTTATGCGCCACTATTTTTTGTAACACCCTGTATAATCAAGAATATTTTTAAAATGTGCTCTCTAATCAACAGCATATAGAGGCTTTTAAATATTTTTTCTAAAATAAATGGTTAAGGTATAATAAAAGACGGGAGGTGAGCTGCAGGACCCTGTATATATATATATATATATATATATATATATATATACACTACGCATCAAAATTAACGCACCACTATAAATTGCACAGCATTTCAATGTGGATTTTCTTGCGAACCGCTGAACAGATTTTGATGAATTTTTTTTAAAATGTAGATTTGTTTATCGCTAAAAATGCCGCGATGTAAGTTTTTCTTAAAATTTTAGTTTTGAGCATATACAGGGGCCAACAATGAGAGTAATTTTTCTTCAGAATATTTGAAACACCCTGTGGATCGTTTCAGCCGTAACAGCGGGTATACCCTTGATGCAAATTATAGCCCTATGTTTTCTTAGCACTTTGGTTTTTGTTTCATGTCAATATCTCCGTTTTTAAATGAAATACAGAGTAAAAGATTAAAGCGCACTAGTTTATTTTAACAATTTAACAACTTGAAAATAACAACAATAACAATATTGGTAACAAGGACAAAATTAGAAAAAAATTGAGAATATCAATATCGCGTGTTTCCGCCTCTACTCTGAATAACGGCTTCACATCGACGACTCATATTAGACACAAGGCGTCTAATCTGCCCTTGATCAATGTCGTTCCATAACTTTGTGACAAAATTTTGAATGTCGTCAAGAGGGGCTGGTAAGGGCGGATGGTTTCTTAGTTGTCTGTCTATGATGTCCCACAAATGTTCAATAGGATTGAAGTCTGGACTATTTCCAGCCCAGTCTAGAGTCTCAATACCCACCTCATGTAAATACTCTTGCACTATACCAGCGACGTGGGGTCTTACATTACATACAAAACAGAAATGTTGGCCTATGTAAGGAGCAAAAGGAACAATATGTTCGGATAAGATGTCAGTAATGTACCGTTCACTGTTCAATGGACTACCACGTAAAGAAACAAGTTCTGTTCGGGCAGTCAAAGAAATTCCTCCCCAAACCATTACAGAACCTTCATTAAATAGCGTGGATTGACGAATGTTACACTGTGAATAACGCTCATTTGGCCTGCGTAGTACTCGTACGCCTCGGTCGGAGAATAAAACCTCGACTCGTCCGTGAACAAGACTCGCTCCCAATCCTCAAGATTCCAGTTTACATGCTGTCTGGCGAATTGCAGTCTCGCTCTACGATGGTTTGCGTTTAACCTCGGCCCTCTTGCTGGAATTCGGAATCTTAAATTCTGTTCTGCAAGTCGTCTTCTTATAGTGGATATACTTATTTGGACGTTATGTGTAGAGTTAAGTTTTCTCAAAGCACGTAACCGAATGAAACGATCCTGGTTCACTGTTGTTCCTCGGTGCCTTCCCTGCCCATGGTGTCAGTTATGATCGTTAGTTTGCTCAAAACGGTGGACAATGCGCAATATTGATGAATGAGAAACTCCCAGTCTCCTAGCTATAGCACGGTAGCTTAATCCTTCCTCGGCCAATGTAATTGCTGCTACGCATTCGTCACGAGACAAATTCCTTGTATGACGCTGAATAGCCAAAATTTTAACACTTTTCAAAGATAAAATTGACACATAATAAACAAACATGACAGTTTGTCAAACTTGTTCATTTCATGGCCTACTCTATTTTAAGATGTTGAATTATTAAAACAAACTAGTGCGCTTTAATCTTTTGCTCTCTATTTCATTTAAAAAAAGAGATATTGACATGAAACAAAAACCAAATTGTTAAGAAAATACGGCTGAAACGATCCACAGGGTGTTTCAAATATTCTGGAGAAAAATTACTCTCATTGTTGGCCCCTGTATATGCTCAAAACTAAAATTTTAATAAAAACTCACATCGCGTGGTTTTTAGCGATAAACAAATCTACATCTAAAAAAAAAATTCATCAAAATCCGTTCATCTGTTCCCAAGAAAATCCACATTGAAATCCTGTGCAATTTATAGTGGTGCGTTAATTTTATTACGTTATAATCAATGAATAATTTAATGTCAATGTCAGTGTCACTACGCTAAATTCAACAAAATTAAAAAGAAAATCAACTGGGGCTGTAGTTGGAGCAGTCAACACTTTTTAGGGGTGGGGGGGGTAACTTTTAAATGTTAAATGGAGAGGTGCAGTTTTCTTTCCAGATTCGTAATCTCCCGAAAAAACTACGTTATAATCAATGAATAATTTAATGTCAAAAATTAAAAAGAAACTCAACAGAAGAAAAAACTGATATTAGGTACGTGATTTTATTATAATAGGTGTTCGAAATGTCAACCATTTTGTTCAGAAGCATTGTCGTTGTTTTTTCTACATCCTCTTACCATGTCAACTGGGTAAAAAAATACGAGATTTTGGTTAGATTATGTAGTTAATTATCTTTTTCCTGATTTTTTTGGGAGCTCTGCGGCACTGCAGCGATGATTCACCAGCTTCCACTATTGCAGTTATCATGACAACGAACGACTTGACATGTTATGATATTGCCAGTAATTTTCTTAAATTATCTTCGAGTTTAAAGTCTTTAGTTTAAGCGTCTTATTAAAATAAGTGTTCACTGTGTTCGTTTATTGTTTTTTTTTTAAGTTCTGTTCGTTTATTATTTAGATGTGTTATTTCTGGTTGTATTTAATAATCTTAGTTGCGATTTTAACTACCTATCCTTAAAATAAATGAATTCGACTGCCAAGTTGACATGTTATTAATTCTCGGAGAATGTAGAAAAAACTATCGCAATGCTTCTGAACTTTGGGCGGTAAGATTTCCCCACTTATCACCAAAATCTCACATGGCATTCAAACGATTAAAGACTAGGAGTCGCCAGACCGGCCAACTCTCATCCAGAAAACGCATCAGGAGGAAAACCAAAACGAACGACGACATGGCGGTAGGAGTTTTGAGAACAGTAGCTCTTAACCCTCATATTGGTTCCCGAGAACTATCCAAAGACGCCGGGATGTGTAAAACATCCGTTCTCAGGATTTTACACGATTTTAAATTTCATCTTTACCATATTACCTTACATCAAGAATTGTATGGACAGGACTTCGAGAGACCGGTGCAATTTTGTCGGTGATTTCGACTATGGATCAATGAAAACAACTCACTGGAAAACATAATATTTTCTGACGAAGCAACATTCACTAACCATGGTCAAGTCAATCGTCACAATATGCATCATTGGGCTCAACAACACAACACCCTTGGTCGATAAATCCTTGGTGTGGGATATTTGGCGATGTTGTTATTGGACCTAATTTTTTCGATGGTAATCTTAATGGACAGCGATACTGCGATTTTCGTCGAAATGACTTGCAAAGATGGATGCCAAATATTCCAAAGCAACAACGTGAAGCAATTTGGTTCCAACAAGACGGCGCACCAACACATTACTGTCGAGAAGCACGTGCTATATTGAATTACACTTAGCCTAACAGATGGATTGGACGTGTGGGACCAGTAAATTGGCCTGCAAGATCGCCAGACTTAACCCCCCTTGATTTTTTGTGGGGTTTTGTCAAAGAAAAAGTCATGGTAACTGCTCCAACCACAGCCGAAGACATGAGAGAAAGGATTACGCGTGCAGTTCGTGAAATCACCCCAGATATATTATTCAGAGTGCGGAATTCTTTTCGAAAGAGAGTTGATAAATGTTTAGAACAAAATGGCCGTCATTTTGAATATCTGATAAAATAAAATCATGTTCCTAATATCAGTTTTTTCTTATGTTGAATTTCTTTTTAATTTTGTTGAATTTAGCGTAGTGACATTGACATTAAATTATTCATTGATTATAACATAGTTTTTTCTGGAGATTACGAATCTGGAAAAAACTGCACCTTTCCATTGAACATTTAAAAGTTACCCCCTACCCCTAAATAGTGGAGAGGGTTAAAAGATTACTTACTTCGTCAAAAAATGTCCCCCAACGATCTATTGCATCCCTAGAAATTTCATCATTTATTTTCATTCAGCCGTTTTCTCAATATCGCTTTGTAACCCTTTGACCACCCTGTACATATATATATATATATATATATATATATATATATATATATATATATAGGTGATTGAGTGGGTAGTCAGAACCAACTTGTTGAATACAAAGTTTAAATACTAAATTAGCTTAAGTGAGAAACAAGAAAAAACTTACTTACTTGCATGTAGGTCACAAGGGATCATCCATTCATATCACAAACAACACAAAAAACCTAGCTCAAATAATAGGGGCTACAGATGGCAGATTAGCACACCATACTTTAGATTTTTTAGTAAGATTGGATGCAAGGTTCTAAATTTTGAAATTAATAATAACTTTAAAAGTCTAACGCATCTAGAACGAACCATTACGAATCTAACGAGACCATTAAATCAATTATTACCAACTCATATTCTAGAGCAATTCTTTAATTTTCAAAAAGAGACATATGAAAGAGTATTAAAAAAACTATCTATATATAATAGAAAAGAGAATTGGATTAAGGATCTTTCTGGATGTGATATTACTACAGATATTAAATCATTTTTGGCTTTGGATTCTCGAAGGAGGTAGATATTAAAAAATTATTAGCAGATATAGAAAACATCATGTTTATTTATCCTGATTGTAAAGACATTTACTTAGGGCTAAAGTAATAAATGTTTTAACTAATTTTATTCAAAAATCAAGTCAAAACCACTACTTAAGATTTTTATTTTTTAAAACTAAAAAAATTTTGAAGGTAGATCCAGAACTGATAGTAACTGGAACAGACAAAGGTAACATAACTGTAATTACGAGAAAAAGATGAATATGTGTCTAAATCTTTTGAAATATTATCTAGTAGGAAATATTGTACACCTCTTAATTGAGAGCCAAAATCAACATATCAACAAAAGGCAAATAACATTCTGTTCCAATTAAAAAATACCTAGACAGTTACTCTAGAACAGGCCAGGCAACTTACTATTTATATTCAAACTTCACCAAAATTTTATAGGCTTCCAAAAATACACAAACCCAATACACCATTAAGACCTATAATTTCTTCAATTAATGCCCCAAATAGTAAGTTGTCAAAGTTTGTCACAGAAATACTAACCAAAACTTATGACAGTTACAATAATTACTATACACAGAATAGTTTTACGTTTTCAGCATTTATAGATAACAAACAGTTACACCAAATTTTGTAATTTTTTATTTTTTACCCTTTTACCTGTTTACCGTTTACACTTCGCAAATCAGACCCTGCCTTCTAAGTATTGCTGGCACATATGGGGAGTAGCCTCTCCTTCAATCCTTAATATTATTGTCTCTGTCCAGAGAAGAGCTGTTTGATTACCCAGACCTCGTAAAGAAATTTGCATCACTAGAGCATCGTCGAATTGTCGGCGATCGGTCTCTGTTTAACAGATACTACCGCGGATTCTGTTCTGAGGAAATATCATCCATTATGCCCTCCTTAGTCATTCCTGACAGGAACACAAGCTTCGATCCACATGCATCTCTTCATGGTCCAACTGCAAAGACCAAGGACCTCCCACTTTGCTCGATCTTCTATTCCCAGAGTGTCCGAATTATGAAATGTGTTACCAGCAAATGTGTTTTCTTCTTCTCCTAATCTGCTAAAGTCTTTAAATCCCGCATCAATAAACTTTCCCGGTCTTTGTTTAAAGCAATCACGGTACCTAGTACTTGTTGTTATTCTTCATTTAGCGTATAATAATGGTTTATCACTGTTACTTTTAGATCAATACACTTATTAGTATTATGAATGGAAAAATTAATAAATAGGTCTAATTTCTGATTTGTTTTAAAACAGATGTTTTAAATTTTGTTAAAAAATAGTAACGTTTATCCTATTCCTTCACAATAAATAGGCAACTTATAAAACAAAATATTATTTTTATAATGAAGTGTCACAATATAAGTAATTAAAATTTGTTTTCAGGCTTGCTCAAGATGCGCAAAGGAAGAAGAAATAATTTTAAATTGCTACGAAAAAACTTTTCATTGTATCAATGAAACTTACTACTATGAATGTGGCACTTATGGCCCAATAACACTTGCATTTTCAAGCCAAACGGCCGTAGAATGTCAAACAGGGTACATATGTAATGATGCAAATACTGTTGCATGTGTTACACCGTCAGAAAGCAGTACTACTACTGAATGTCCCCCTGAAGAAACCAGCGCGGAAACAACCACAACCTTTGGCTCGGTTTCTACAAAGGCCACAAATTATACAGCAATAACATTCACTGTGACCTCGGAAACCTCTGGTGTTACAGTAAGCGGAACATCAGAAGAAACCAGTTCGGCAGGAGTGACAACATCAAATACTTCCGGTGAGACCTCAGAACAAACAACTTCAGCCCAAGTAACTACTACAGAGGCTTCTGAGACATCTTCTGCTACCGAATCAGAACAAACGGGTTCGACAGGAGTAACAAAATCAAGTATCTCCAGTGAGACGTCAGATGAAACCACCGCAGCAGCAGTAACTACTACAGAAGCGGCTTCCGAAACATCTTCTGCTACCGAATCAGAAGAAACAAGTTCGACAGGATTAACAAGATCAGGTACTTCCAGTGAGACGTCAGAACAAACCACCGCAGCAGCAGTAACTACTACAGAAGCAGCTTCCGAAACATCTTCTCCTACCGAATCAGAAGAAACAAGTTCTACTGGGGTAACAAAATCAGGTACTTCCAGTGAGACGTCAGAACAAACCACCGTAGCAGCAGTAACTACTACAGAAGCGGCTTCCGAAACATCTGCTACCGAATCAGAAGAAACAAGTTCTACTGGGGTAACAAAATCAGGTACCTCCAGTGAGACGTCAGAACAAACCACCGCAGCAGCAGTAACTACTACAGAAGCAGCTTCCGAAACATCTTCTGCTACCGAATCAGAAGAAACAAGTTCGACAGGAGTAACAAGATCAGGTACTTCCAGTGAGACGTCGGAACAAACCACCGCAGCAGCAGTAACTACTACAGAAGCGGCTTCCGAAACATCTTCTGCTACCGAATCAGAAGAAACAAGTTCTACTGGGTTAACAAAATCAGGTACTTCCAGTGAGACGTCAGAACAAACCACCGCAGCAGCAGTAACTACTACAGAAGCAGCTTCCGAAACATCTTCTGCCACGGAATCAGAAGAAACAAGTTCTACTGGGGTAACAAAATCAGGTACCTCCAGTGAGACGTCAGAACAAACCACCGCAGCAGCAGTAACTACTACAGAAGCGGCTTCCGAAACATCTTCTGCTACGGAATCAGAAGAAACAAGTTCTACTGGGGTAACAAAATCAGGTACCTCCAGTGAGACGTCAGAACAAACCACCGCAGCAGCAGTAACTACTACGGAAGCGGCTTCCGAAACATCTTCTGCTACGGAATCAGAAGAAACAAGTTCTACTGGGGTAACAAAATCAGGTACCTCCAGTGAGACGTCAGAACAAACCACCGCAGCAGCAGTAACTACTACAGAAGCAGCTTCCGAAACATCTTCTGCTACCGAATCAGAAGAAACAAGTTCGACAGGAGTAACAAGATCAGGTACTTCCAGTGAGACGTCGGAACAAACCACCGCAGCAGCAGTAACTACTACAGAAGCGGCTTCCGAAACATCTTCTGCTACCGAATCAGAAGAAACAAGTTCTACTGGGGTAACAAAATCAGGTACCTCCAGTGAGACGTCAGAACAAACCACCGCAGCAGCAGTAACTACTACAGAAGCGGCTTCCGAAACGTCTTCTGCTACCGAATCAGAAGAAACAAGTTCTACTGGGGTAACAAAATCAGGTACCTCCAGTGAGCCGTCAGAACAAACCACCGCAGCAGCAGTAACTACTACAGAAGCGGCCTCCGAAACATCTTCTGTTACCGAATCAGAAGAAACAAGTTCTACTGGGGTAACAAAATCAGGTACCTCCAGTGAAACGTCAGAACAAACCACCGCAGCAGCAGTAACTACTACAGAAGCAGCTTCCGAAACATCTTCTGCTACCGAATCAGAAGAAACAAGTTCTACTGGGGTAACAAAATCAGGTACCTCCAGTGAGACGTCAGAACAAACCACCGCAGCAGCAGTAACTACTACAGAAGCGGCTTCCGAAACATCTTCTGCTACCGAATCAGAAGAAACAAGTTCTACTGGGGTAACAAAATCAGGTACTTCCAGTGAGACGTCAGAACAAACCACCGCAGCAGCAGTAACTACTACAGAAGCGGCTTCCGAAACATCTGCTACCGAATCAGAAGAAACAAGTTCTACTGGGGTAACAAAATCTTCCAGTGAGACGTCAGAACAAACCACCGCAGCAGCAGTAACTACTACAGAAGCAGCTTCCGAAACATCTTCTGCTACCGAATCAGAAGAAACAAGTTCTACTGGGGTAACAAAATCAGGTACCTCCAGTGAGACGTCAGAACAAACCACCGCAGCAGCAGTAACTACTACAGAAGCATTTTCCGAAACATCTTCTGCTACCGAATCAGAAGAAACAAGTTCTACTGGGGTAACAAAATCAGGTACCTCCAGTGAGACGTCAGAACAAACCACCGCAGCAGCAGTAACTACTACAGAAGCAGCTTCCGAAACATCTTCTGCTACCGAATCAGAAAAAACAAGTTCTACTGGGGTAACAAAATCAGGTACCTCCAGTGAGACGTCAGAACAAACCACCGCAGCAGCAGTAACTACTACAGAAGCGGCTTCCGAAACATCTTCTGCTACCGAATCAGAAGAAACAAGTTCTACTGGGGTAACAAAATCAGGTACTTCCAGTGAGACGTCAGAACAAACCACCGCAGCAGCAGTAACTACTACAGAAGCGGCTTCCGAAACGTCTTCTGCTACCGAATCAGAAGAAACAAGTTCTACTGGGGTAACAAAATCAGGTACAGTGAGACGTCAGAACAAACCACCGCAGCAGCAGTAACTACTACAGAAGCAGCTTCCGAAACATCTTCTGCTACCGAATCAGAAGAAACAAGTTCTACTGGGGCAACAAAATCAGGTACCTCCAGTGAAACGTCAGAACAAACCACCGCAGCAGCAGTAACTACTACAGAAGCAGCTTCCGAAACATCTTCTGCTACCGAATCAGAAGAAACAAGTTCTACTGGGGTAACAAAATCAGGTACCTCCAGTGAGACGTCAGAACAAACCACCGCAGCAGCAGTAACTACTACAGAAGCAGCTTCCGAAACATCTTCTGCTACCGAATCAGAAGAAACAAGTTCTACTGGGGTAACAAAATCAGGTACCTCCAGTGAGACGTCAGAACAAACCACCGCAGCAGCAGTAACTACTACAGAAGCAGCTTCCGAAACATCTTCTGCTACCGAATCAGAAGAAACAAGTTCTACTGGGGTAACAAAATCAGGTACCTCCAGTGAGACGTCAGAACAAACCACCGCAGCAGCAGTAACTACTACAGAAGCAGCTTCCGAAACATCTTCTGCTACCGAATCAGAAGAAACAAGTTCTACTGGGGTAACAAAATCAGGTACTTCCAGTGAGACGTCAGAACAAACCACCGCAGCAGCAGTAACTACTACAGAAGCGGCTTCCGAAACATCTTCTGCTACCGAATCAGAAGAAACAAGTTCTACTGGGGTAACAAAATCAGGTACCTCCAGTGAGACGTCAGAACAAACCACCGCAGCAGCAGTAACTACTACAGAAGCGGCTTCCGAAACATCTTCTGCTACCGAATCAGAAGAAACAAGTTCTACTGGGGTAACAAAATCAGGTACCTCCAGTGAGACGTCAGAACAAACCACCGCAGCAGCAGTAACTACTACAGAAGCGGCTTCCGAAACGTCTTCTGCTACCGAATCAGAAGAAACAAGTTCTACTGGGGTAACAAAATCAGGTACCTCCAGTGAGACGTCAGAACAAACCACCGCAGCAGCAGTAACTACTACAGAAGCAGCTTCCGAAACATCTTCTGCTACCGAATCAGAAGAAACAAGTTCTACTGGGGTAACAAAATCAGGTACCTCCAGTGAGACGTCAGAACAAACCACCGCAGCAGCAGTAACTACTACAGAAGCAGCTTCCGAAACATCTTCTGCTACCGAATCAGAAGAAACAAGTTCTACTGGGGTAACAAAATCAGGTACCTCCAGTGAGACGTCAGAACAAACCACCGCAGCAGCAGTAACTACTACAGAAGCAGCTTCCGAAACATCTTCTGCTACCGAATCAGAAGAAACAAGTTCTACTGGGGTAACAAAATCAGGTACTTCCAGTGAGACGTCAGAACAAACCACCGCAGCAGCAGTAACTACTACAGAAGCGGCTTCCGAAACATCTTCTGCTACCGAATCAGAAGAAACAAGTTCTACTGGGGTAACAAAATCAGGTACCTCCAGTGAGACGTCAGAACAAACCACCGCAGCAGCAGTAACTACTACAGAAGCGGCTTCCGAAACATCTTCTGCTACCGAATCAGAAGAAACAAGTTCTACTGGGGTAACAAAATCAGGTACCTCCAGTGAGACGTCAGAACAAACCACCGCAGCAGCAGTAACTACTACAGAAGCAGCTTCCGAAACATCTTCTGCTACCGAATCAGAAGAAACAAGTTCTACTGGGGTAACAAAATCAGGTACCTCCAGTGAGACGTCAGAACAAACCACCGCAGCAGCAGTAACTACTACAGAAGCAGCTTCCGAAACATCTTCTGCTACCGAATCAGAAGAAACAAGTTCTACTGGGGTAACAAAATCAGGTACCTCCAGTGAGACGTCAGAACAAACCACCGCAGCAGCAGTAACTACTACAGAAGCAGCTTCCGAAACATCTTCTGCTACCGAATCAGAAGAAACAAGTTCTACTGGGGTAACAAAATCAGGTACCTCCAGTGAGACGTCAGAACAAACCACCGCAGCAGCAGTAACTACTACAGAAGCGGCTTCCGAAACATCTTCTGCTACCGAATCAGAAGAAACAAGTTCTACTGGGGTAACAAAATCAGGTACTTCCAGTGAGACGTCAGAACAAACCACCGCAGCAGCAGTAACTACTACAGAAGCAGCTTCCGAAACATCTTCTGCTACCGAATCAGAAGAAACAAGTTCTACTGGGGTAACAAAATCAGGTACTTCCAGTGAGACGTCAGAACAAACCACCGCAGCAGCAGTAACTACTACAGAAGCAGCTTCCGAAACATCTTCTGCTACCGAATCAGAAGAAACAAGTTCTACTGGGGTAACAAAATCAGGTACCTCCAGTGAGACGTCAGAACAAACCACCGCAGCAGCAGTAACTACTACAGAAGCAGCTTCCGAAACATCTTCTGCTACCGAATCAGAAGAAACAAGTTCTACTGGGGTAACAAAATCAGGTACCTCCAGTGAGACGTCAGAACAAACCACCGCAGCAGCAGTAACTACTACAGAAGCGGCTTCCGAAACATCTTCTGCTACCGAATCAGAAGAAACAAGTTCTACTGGGGTAACAAAATCAGGTACCTCCAGTGAGACGTCAGAACAAACCACCGCAGCAGCAGTAACTACTACAGAAGCGGCTTCCGAAACATCTTCTGCTACCGAATCAGAAGAAACAAGTTCTACTGGGGTAACAAAATCAGGTACTTCCAGTGAGACGTCAGAACAAACCACCGCAGCAGCAGTAACTACTACAGAAGCAGCTTCCGAAACATCTTCTGCTACCGAATCAGAAGAAACAAGTTCTACTGGGGTAACAAAATCAGGTACCTCCAGTGAGACGTCAGAACAAACCACCGCAGCAGCAGTAACTACTACAGAAGCAGCTTCCGAAACATCTTCTGCTACCGAATCAGAAGAAACAAGTTCTACTGGGGTAACAAAATCAGGTACCTCCAGTGAGACGTCAGAACAAACCACCGCAGCAGCAGTAACTACTACAGAAGCAGCTTCCGAAACATCTTCTGCTACCGAATCAGAAGAAACAAGTTCTACTGGGGTAACAAAATCAGGTACCTCCAGTGAGACGTCAGAACAAACCACCGCAGCAGCAGTAACTACTACAGAAGCAGCTTCCGAAACATCTTCTGCTACCGAATCAGAAGAAACAAGTTCTACTGGGGTAACAAAATCAGGTACCTCCAGTGAGACGTCAGAACAAACCACCGCAGCAGCAGTAACTACTACAGAAGCAGCTTCCGAAACATCTTCTGCTACCGAATCAGAAGAAACAAGTTCTACTGGGGTAACAAAATCAGGTACCTCCAGTGAGACGTCAGAACAAACCACCGCAGCAGCAGTAACTACTACAGAAGCGGCTTCCGAAACATCTTCTGCTACCGAATCAGAAGAAACAAGTTCTACTGGGGTAACAAAATCAGGTACCTCCAGTGAGACGTCAGAACAAACCACCGCAGCAGCAGTAACTACTACAGAAGCAGCTTCCGAAACATCTTCTGCTACCGAATCAGAAGAAACAAGTTCTACTGGGGTAACAAAATCAGGTACCTCCAGTGAGACGTCAGAACAAACCACCGCAGCAGCAGTAACTACTACAGAAGCAGCTTCCGAAACATCTTCTGCTACCGAATCAGAAGAAACAAGTTCTACTGGGGTAACAAAATCAGGTACTTCCAGTGAGACGTCAGAACAAACCACCGCAGCAGCAGTAACTACTACAGAAGCGGCTTCCGAAACATCTTCTGCTACCGAATCAGAAGAAACAAGTTCTACTGGGGTAACAAAATCAGGTACCTCCAGTGAGACGTCAGAACAAACCACCGCAGCAGCAGTAACTACTACAGAAGCGGCTTCCGAAACATCTTCTGCTACCGAATCAGAAGAAACAAGTTCTACTGGGGCAACAAAATCAGGTACTTCCAGTGCGACGTTAGAACAAACCACCGCAGCAGCAGTAACTACTACAGAAGCAGCTTCCGAAACATCTTCTGCTACCGAATCAGAAGAAACAAGTTCTACTGGGGTAACAAAATCAGGTACCTCCAGTGAGACGTCAGAACAAACCACCGCAGCAGCAGTAACTACTACAGAAGCAGCTTCCGAAACATCTTCTGCTACCGAATCAGAAGAAACAAGTTCTACTGGGGTAACAAAATCAGGTACCTCCAGTGAGACGTCAGAACAAACCACCGCAGCAGCAGTAACTACTACAGAAGCAGCTTCCGAAACATCTTCTGCTACCGAATCAGAAGAAACAAGTTCTACTGGGGTAACAAAATCAGGTACCTCCAGTGAGACGTCAGAACAAACCACCGCAGCAGCAGTAACTACTACAGAAGCAGCTTCCGAAACATCTTCTGCTACCGAATCAGAAGAAACAAGTTCTACTGGGGTAACAAAATCAGGTACCTCCAGTGAGACGTCAGAACAAACCACCGCAGCAGCAGTAACTACTACAGAAGCGGCTTCCGAAACATCTTCTGCTACCGAATCAGAAGAAACAAGTTCTACTGGGGTAACAAAATCAGGTACCTCCAGTGAGACGTCAGAACAAACCACCGCAGCAGCAGTAACTACTACAGAAGCAGCTTCCGAAACATCTTCTGCTACCGAATCAGAAGAAACAAGTTCTACTGGGGTAACAAAATCAGGTACCTCCAGTGAGACGTCAGAACAAACCACCGCAGCAGCAGTAACTACTACAGAAGCAGCTTCCGAAACATCTTCTGCTACCGAATCAGAAGAAACAAGTTCTACTGGGGTAACAAAATCAGGTACCTCCAGTGAGACGTCAGAACAAACCACCGCAGCAGCAGTAACTACTACAGAAGCGGCTTCCGAAACATCTTCTGCTACCGAATCAGAAGAAACAAGTTCTACTGGGGTAACAAAATCAGGTACCTCCAGTGAGACGTCAGAACAAACCACCGCAGCAGCAGTAACTACTACAGAAGCGGCTTCCGAAACATCTTCTGCTACCGAATCAGAAGAAACAAGTTCTACTGGGGTAACAAAATCAGGTACCTCCAGTGAGACGTCAGAACAAACCACCGCAGCAGCAGTAACTACTACAGAAGCGGCTTCCGAAACATCTTCTGCTACCGAATCAGAAGAAACAAGTTCTACTGGGGTAACAAAATCAGGTACCTCCAGTGAGACGTCAGAACAAACCACCGCAGCAGCAGTAACTACTACAGAAGCAGCTTCCGAAACATCTTCTGCTACCGAATCAGAAGAAACAAGTTCTACTGAGGTAACAAAATCAGGTACCTCCAGTGAACGTCAGAACAAACCACCGCAGCAGCAGTAACTACTACAGAAGCAGCTTCCGAAACATCTTCTGCTACCGAATCAGAAGAAACAAGTTCTACTGGGGTAACAAAATCAGGTACCTCCAGTGAGACGTCAGAACAAACCACCGCAGCAGCAGTAACTACTACAGAAGCAGCTTCCGAAACATCTTCTGCTACCGAATCAGAAGAAACAAGTTCTACTGGGGCAACAAAATCAGGTACTTCCAGTGAGACGTCAGAACAAACCACCGCAGCAGCAGTAACTACTACAGAAGCGGCTTCCGAAACATCTTCTGCTACCGAATCAGAAGAAACAAGTTCTACTGGGGTAACAAAATCAGGTACCTCCAGTGAGACGTCAGAACAAACCACCGCAGCAGCAGTAACTACTACAGAAGCGGCTTCCGAAACATCTTCTGCTACCGAATCAGAAGAAACAAGTTCTACTGGGGTAACAAAATCAGGTACCTCCAGTGAGACGTCAGAACAAACCACCGCAGCAGCAGTAACTACTACAGAAGCAGCTTCCGAAACATCTTCTGCTACCGAATCAGAAGAAACAAGTTCTACTGGGGTAACAAAATCAGGTACCTCCAGTGAGACGTCAGAACAAACCACCGCAGCAGCAGTAACTACTACAGAAGCGGCTTCCGAAACATCTTCTGCTACCGAATCAGAAGAAACAAGTTCTACTGGGGTAACAAAATCAGGTACCTCCAGTGAGACGTCAGAACAAACCACCGCAGCAGCAGTAACTACTACAGAAGCAGCTTCCGAAACATCTTCTGCTACCGAATCAGAAGAAACAAGTTCTACTGGGGTAACAAAATCAGGTACCTCCAGTGAGACGTCAGAACAAACCACCGCAGCAGCAGTAACTACTACAGAAGCGGCTTCCGAAACATCTTCTGCTACCGAATCAGAAGAAACAAGTTCGACAAGAGTAACAAGATCAGGTACCTCTAGTGAGACGTCAGAACAAACCACCGCAGCAGCAGTAACTACTACAGAAGCGGCTTCCGAAACATCTTCTGCTACCGAATCAGAACAAACAAGTTCTACTGGGGTAACAAAATCAGGTACCTCCAGTGACGTCAAACAAACCACCGCAGCAGCAGTAACTACTACAGAAGCAGCTTCCGAAACATCTTCTGCTACCGAATCAGAAGAAACAAGTTCTACTGGGGTAACAAAATCAGGTACCTCCAGTGAGACGTCAGAACAAACCACCGCAGCAGCAGTAACTACTACAGAAGCGGCTTCCGAAACATCTTCTGCTACCGAATCAGAAGAAACAAGTTCTAGGGGTTCAGGTACCTCTACAGTAACTACTACAGAAGTACGAATCAGAAGAAACAAGTAACTACTGGGGTAACAAAATCAGGTACCACCAGTGAGACGTCAGAACAAACCACCGCAGCAGCAGTAACTACTACAGAAGCAGCTTCCGAAACATCTTCTGCTACCGAATCAGAAGAAACAAGTTCTACTGGGGTAACAAAATCAGGTACTTCCAGTGAGACGTCAGAACAAACCACCGCAGCAGCAGTAACTACTACAGAAGCAGCTTCCGAAACATCTTCTGCTACCGAATCAGAAGAAACAAGTTCTACTGGGGTAACAAAATCAGGTACTTCCAGTGAGACGTCAGAACAAACCACCGCAGCAGCAGTAACTACTACAGAAGCAGCTTCCGAAACATCTTCTGCTACCGAATCAGAAGAAACAAGTTCTACTGGGGCAACAAAATCAAAGCAGCAGAAGCAGCTTCCGAAACATCTTCTGCTACAATCAGAAGCAAGTTCTACTGGGGTAACAAAATCAGTGAGACGTCAGAACAAACCACCGCAGCAGCAGTAACTACTACAGAAGCAGCTTCCGAAACATCTTCTGCTACCGAATCAGAAGAAACAAGTTCTACTGGGGTAACAAAATCTACCTCCAGTGACATCTCCAGTGAGACGTCAGAACAAACCACCGCACCAGCAGTAACTACTACAGAAGCGGCTTCCGAAACATCTTCTGCTACCGAATCAGAAGAAACAAGTTCTACGGGGGTAACAAAATCAGGTACCTCCAGTGAGACGTCAGAACAAACCACCGCAGCAGCAGTAACTACTACAGAAGCGGCTTCCGAAACATCTTCTGCTACCGAATCAGAAGAAACAAGTTCTACTGGGGTAACAAAATCAGGTACCTCCAGTGAGACGTCAGAACAAACCACCGCAGCAGCAGTAACTACTACAGAAGCGGCTTCCGAAACATCTTCTGCTACCGGATCAGAAGAAACAAGTTCGACGGGAGTTACAGAATCAGGTACCTCCAGTGAGACGTCAGAACAAACCACTTCCACACAAACAACTACTACAGAGGCTTCGGAAACGAGCTCAGCTGGAGTAACAGAGGCAAATTCCTCAACTGGGACGTCAGAAGAAACAACTTCATCTGAAGAACAGTCAACTACTCCTACCGGTATTCCTAGTTTTAGATGTGTAAGGCCTGGTAAATTTCCTGATACCCAGAATTGTTCAGTGTATCATTTATGTGTCGACTTACTAAGCGAATTTGTAGATTTGGAAGGTGCCTGTCCAAAGGGGACGCTTTTCGATTCCAACACTTTAACTTGTACGACATCACCTGTTCAATGTCCAGGTGAAGTGCAGCTAAACTGTACTGCTGACGGAACGTTTGCGCATCCAGTAAAATGCGACAGATATTATTCTTGCAGCTGGAATTATATCTATAACACTTATGATTTAAAACAGTATTTGTGCCCTGCAAATGAGACATATGACGAAGATCTGGGAACCTGTGTGACTTCTACTACCTGTTTAACATACTCAGATGGCGATTTTGAATGCACTGAAGTGGGAAGTTTCCCTGTGGACTATAACTGCACAAACTTTTACAGCTGTACATTGAACAACAACACGTATACCAAAACATTGAAGACTTGCGGTAGCACTGCCCTTTTCGACCGAGTAAGACAGAAATGTCGCATAGCATGTTTAGTTACCAATTGCCCATTTAACAGCATAGATCTTGAATGATAAATTGAATAGTATTTTTGTTTTATTTTATAATGTTTTTTTATTTTATGAAGGATTGAAATAAATTTTTGTTAATACAATGCTTTCTTGGTGTTATTTGAGATATTTAAATTTAGTCACGAGGCAGGTGCTTAAAAGGTTTGTCTGGTCTTTTTAGGCTGGATCCCTCTAACGAAATTTTATATTCATCCTTGCAAATCCGATAAATTGAAATATTTGTCAGGAGAATCTAGCGATTGATCATCTTTCACGGAGCGGTGATATTTGATCAGTTTCTGGTGAACGGGTTGGGGCAGCATGAACATATCAGTTTAACCTAATTAGCAATTAATAATTTATCGTCATTTGAAAGGGAAGTACTGAACTTACGTGAAAAAATCTCTATCCGAGTTTTTTTTGAGATCTAACCTAACCTAAATGCCGAAAAACATGTTTTCTCAATTCCGTCGGTCTGTCCGTTTGTTTGTCCGTCTGCCTGTTTGTATCATACCTAAAGAACTACTTACCGAACTAACTTCAATATTTGGTCAAAAATTAAGGATCATATGGGTAAAATTTTGGTAAAAATCCAAAATGGCGACCTATTGAATTGTTTACTAAAAAACTACTTATCCGATTTATTTCAATTTTTACACAAAAATCAAGTATTATATTAAAATTAAGTGGCAAGTTTCTGGTACGCATCCGAAGCGAAATAAAATGGCGGATAAATAAATATTTCAAATTTCAGCCTGATGGACTGCTTTCAAATTGTGTACTATAACTAACTGTAGTATAGAGATGAACTAGTAAAACTGTGGTGCTAATTAAAAATAGCGGCCAAACAAAATATTTGTAATCGTAACAAAAATGAATCTCAGATTTTACATATTTTTATATTTTAGCGTCCCTAGATGCCAAAAAATATGTTTTATCAATTCCGTCTGTCGGTTTGTCTGTCTGTATGTGCGTTCGCGGCATAGCTTAAAAACTACTCATTAGATTGACTAATGAATGAATTAGACACATTTTAGTAAGAAATTAAGGGTCATATGGGGATGACCTCGTAATATTTTGGTAAAAATCCAATATGGCAAAAAAATGGCGGTCTAGTGAAATGTTAAAAAAATTATTACTAAAAACCGTTTATCCAATTTATCTAAAAAAATCAAGTGTTATATAAAAATCAACTGAAAAATTTTAGTTCGACTCCAAAATGGCGGCATATAAAAATATTTAAAAATTTAGCCTGAAAACTACTAAATTGTGTGCCATAAACTAACTAGTAAAACTGTGGTACTAATTTAAAATGGTGGTCAAATAAAATACTTGTAATCCTGAAAAACTAGTCTTCTCATGTTTTACATATTTTCAGGTTTTAGCGTCCTTAGACCAAAAAATATTTTTATCAATTCCGTAGGCCCGTTTCTGTTTCTCAATTCGCGGCGCAGTTTAAAACTACTCATCAGTGTGACTTCAAATTTTAGTTAAAAGTTAAGGGGATGTAATATGGCCATAGTATACAGGGTGTTCAAAGTTAAGTCGGCACCATTGCTAACTTTTTTGTTATGAGAGCTACGATGTCGGTTAAATTATGAGAGTTTTGTATTTTTTCTTGCTGATTACGATAGTGAAGGCAGAAAAACAATAGAATGTACGGTTCTCGAGATATTTGCCAAAAAGTATATTTCTTTAATTGAACATCGTGTATATGTCTTCTTCATTCGATTCGCTGTTAAAAATGTAATTAAAGTTGTTCTTAATCATTTTTGCCTAAAGTGCAAAATAACAGAGAAATCAGCAATTTTTAATTTTAATCTAGTTACCTATGGCATAAAAGCAATAGTAGAGACGGCGCTGACATCAGTGGCGGCTCGTCAGGGAAGGCAAGGTAGGCGCCGCCTACCCTTGAATAATCGTGCCTAAATACTGCCCAAAAAATCTAATATCTCATATCAATTAAACAATATTTAACCGTTTAACATCACAAAATATACAAAACTTTCAAAAAAACCCGTGCGTTTCCCTTAGAAATTCCTAACATTTAAATAAACATCGATTACATGCGAAACCTATGTACGTTTAGAGGCGATATATCCCAACCGCCTAAATTTAGATGTTCTCTACGGCAGCCAGCCAGCCCACGAAAACGCACATCGCCGACGTCCAGCGACCGACATACAGAGAAAATCACGCGAAATAAACTACTACAGTAGGCGAAACGATCGTCCGCCTTCGGCAAATATTTGACGTCTTCGCATTGGATTCCAATATTGTTCATCTGGCAGTGTTGCCAAATTCTCGAATTTTCACCTGAACTGCTTTACGTTTTTAGAAAATATGCATATGCATAAGGCTACCAACTTTTTCATTTACGAATGCGGGACACAACAAATTTTAGTATGCGTTGTAGGCGCATTAACCATATTCTAAAATTCTTTATTTTCAGCATTAATTTTTTAATTAATTAAATTGATTATCCGAACATTCTGTTATATATTAAAGCAAAAAAATTAAAGACATTAAACATAAATGTTAGGTTAGGTGAGGTTTTTTTAATAATAATAAAATGAAACATGTTTCTACACTTTGGTATTTTTTTTAATTGGCTTATTTATAACACATAATTTAGTTTAATCAAATCTTCTTAAAATGGTACTTCTCTGTATTATTAAACCGATAAACAAGGGAACTTAGAATATGATTTGTTGCAATTCGGGACTTGCGGGACATAATTAGAGAATGCGGGACGATTTCTAACCTTATTTGTAACGCGGGACCTTAAAAGATAATCTGGGACTGTCCCGCAGAATGCGGGACGGTTGGCAGCCTTACATATGCAAACATTGCAAACCATAAAAAAAAATAAAATAAGCAGTTTCAATGTTGTTAGGGTGGTTTGGAAAGGGTTTTTTAAACAAAATCTAGGTACATCTCAAGAAAAATAAAGAAATTCTTCTCAGGCTTGCGAAACCGTATTTACAAATTTTGCGTTTGGCAACGTTGGCCACCTGCTACTATTCTCATTAATCTCATTTATAATTCGTAAAAATCGTAAATAGTATGCATGATGCAATATTATCGTTCGTTCGGATTTCCGGTCAAGTGATTTGAAATTTTGTCAATTACATTCTGACCGCTCTCGTTTTCTGATATCGATCAATAAATAAAAACATTGGACGGTGATACGTGTGTGTTTTTTTGACTATTATTTTACGACCGCGTCTAGTTTTTCTGTGCTTTAATTTGTGATTTTGGTTGTTTATCGGCATTGGCCAGAAGAAAAACGAAGAAATCCTGATAAACGGATAAGTATTTTTGTTTTATTTGTTTCTAATAGACATATTTAGTATTAAATATTTTGCTTTTAAGTGTAGTTTCGCTAGTTTTAGGGGTTGGACGGTTCATATTCGATGAATTTACCGTCGCGTCGACCGTAGGTTAAGTGCGTTTTTTTCGGTTTGTTCTATTTTATATAGGTACATTACGTTGCTTTGTTTTTTTTTTAATGGATTTTTAAAAAGTCATGGCGAATAATCCGGTGCATGATATTGTTTGCTCTTTGTGCGAGACACCATTTTCGCGTCTAAACGAAAACGATCGAAAAGATGTTATTTATTTTGGCCGCCCCACGCCACTTCTCAATATTTTAAAGCCTGATAAAAAACAGGGCCAAACTTTTTCACGATCGTTTAAAGCTCAATGGTACGAAAGTCATCAGTGGATATGTGGTAGCTATTTTAAACAAAATTTGTTTTGTTGGCCATGTTTACTTTTGGCAGAAACAATACTTGGGTGCGTCAGGGATTTTCTGATTTGAAAAATGTATCTGCGGCCATAAAAAAACACGAATCATCGAAAGAACATTTAAGCAGTTATCTTAGTTTAAAGCGGTTAGAAAAAAACAGTAGCACTATACAGGATGCGCTACAATTACAATCTTCTTTGTCTCTTAAATTATATAATGAGGAGGTGAGAAAAAACAGACTTCTAATGAGCTATTTGGTCGATGTTACGTGTCACCTAGCAAAGCAAGAATTATCTTTCAGAGGCCATAATGAAAAAAGCGATTCCGTTAGTGCGGAAAATTTTAGGGAAACTTTTAATCTGTTAATTAAACGTGATAACGAAATACAACAACATTTAAAAAAAATTGGAAATATTTTTTCTGGTTTATCAAAACTATCCAGAATGATTTGATATCCTGTATTTCCGATTACCTTGCAGATACAATTCATAGGGAGATAAAAGAGTCGTTGTTTTTTGCAGTGCAAGCTGACGATACTACGGATATTTCTGAGAAGTCCCAATGTGCGATTTCAATTCGGTACGTTAATAAATACGGTGAAATCAAAGAAAGTTTCTTGGGTTTTCATGACGTTAGCGAAGACAGAACAGCGGACGCAATGTATGGATTGTTACAGTCATAGGCAATTTCGATTATAAAACAAAATTAGTTGGGCAATGCTACGATGGTGCTAGTGTGATGGCAGGTTCATTGAATGGTTTGCAAAAAAAAGTTAAAGATGATGCTCCTTTTGCTTTGTTTACGCATTGTAGTGCGCACAGATTGAATTTGGTTTTACAAACTGGTTCAAAAAATATAAAAAATTGCCGAATTTTTTTCGCAAGTGCGTCCTCGATTCCCGGATTTTTTCATCAGTCTACAAAACGGACATTTACTTTAGATTCGACGATAGAAAAGAGGATTTCTTCCAGTTCAGACACCAGGTGGGCTTCCCGTTCTAAAATCATTCAAATCTTGCACTCTGAATGGGAAGGCCTAAAATTAGTTTTTTCTAAAATTATTGACGACCAATCATCATCGGCTGAGTCAATAAACGGGGCCAAGGGATATCTTAAATTTATGAACGATTTAGAATTTTCGTTTCTTACCGCTGTGTATAAACATATTTTTGACATAACTGACCCCCTTTTCAACATTCTACAGAAAAAATCATTGGACATCACCTATTGTAAAAAGCAAATATTTATGGCAAGAGATCGTATCAAGTTATTGAGAAATGAGACAATGTTTAATACAATATTTGAACAAGCCCAAACAAGGATTTTTAATAATAGGGACTCAGGGCAATTGTCAAAAAGAATTAAGTTATCGGACACCATTAAAGGCGATGAGCAAAGTTCTTTACGCATTTTATTTTATGAGATAATTGACAATATTGTGACTCAAATAGAAGTTAGGTTTGCAGATATGTCTCAGTTATTATATTTTTCTTTAGCGGATTCCTCAAAATTCGAAGAATATAGCAAAAATTTTCCGCTTGAATTTGTGACGAATGTGACCAACTTTTATAAAAATTTCTTTAACAAACAAAAATTAATTAATGAGCTTATATAATATATCTCGATGAACAATTTGCATTGCTGAGCGTCGAGGCAATTTTAAAACATTTCGTAAAAAATGAACTTCAAGAAATATTTCCTGAAAGTTACAAACTTTTTGCGTTAATTGCTACCATACCTATTACAAGTACCTCAGTGGAAAGACATTTCTCTTGTTTAAAGCGAATAAAAACGTATTCTCGCAATACAATAAAAAATGATCGTCACTTGCGCTAATTTCAATAGAAAAAGAGTTGTTCTGCTCCTTACAGAAGGCTGATAACTTTACGGATGCCATAATAAGTAAATTCGCCCTTTTAAAAGATAGGCGGATAAATTTAATTTATAAAACTTAGTTGTCAGCTAAGTGTGTACGCGGCTTAACGTTTTCTTATAACGTCATTATTCTTGAAATTATTGTGGTTGTCGCCTACCCTAGCCTAAACACCACGAGCCGCCACTGGCTGACATTCACTAAATGTAATGTCAAGCTATTTTATTATTTATAGTAAGCTTGCTCTATTATTAATAGTATAATAAAAATGGTGTTTTTTCACTTAGGGAAGTGTGATATGGTGGAAATGTATATTTTGCGCAGAAAAAATACTACCGATGCACTTCAGTGTTATAGCGAAAAGTATTCAAAACGCGATCTCCTAAACAGTCGCGCGTCGTTTATTTTTAAAACTTGGTTCATGCAGGAAAATTTAGTTTTAGCAGTAACTTAATAATTAAGGACAAGCATTTAGATTGGTTTATTGAAGTCACATAAATAACAACCAATAACAGGGTGAGATCTTATTACTAAAGATTAACTAAAAACTAAAATTTGTTGCATAAATCACCCTAAGGTTTTATCACAAATAGTGGTGTAACACCGATACATTTCAAGAGTCGAGGAGAAGGAAGAACTTTATAAGAGAAGAAACTGAAATAAATTTGTTAGCGTACTTTGACACCTATCCTGAAAATTCCATAAGGGATCTTTGCAATGACAGTGGTTTGTGTTCAGGAACTATTCATGCCGTTTAAAAAAAACACAAATTTGTTCCCTATAACTGGTATCGCCTGATACAAACCTTGGAAATAGGTGATTTCCAAAGACGACTTGATTTTTGCACATGGTTTCTTAATCAATGCAGGATAATTCCTAATATTATAATAAAACAAATAAAACAATAATACTAGCTGCATAATATTTTATTTACAATTTCTGCTTGAAAATAAATTTGAACAATGAAGAAGGAAATAGGTACATATTTAAAACAAAAATGCTAGAAAACATCACCACCATGTTGTATGCACAGCTGGCACCTCTTACGTATGCTTCTGTTAACATTGATTAACATTTTTCTGTCAAAGAAATCTAAAGGTGTGATATCCGGGGACCTTGGAGTCCAGCGTATTCGGCCATTTTTAGCTATCCACTTATTCTCAAAGTATCTTTGAAGTAGTTGCTGAACAACTTAAGTGTTATGAGGAGGAGCCCCATCCTGCTGAAAATACATGCACCTTCTTTCCTCTAAACACACATCATTTTCTAAAATTTCTGATATTATTTCCAGGTACCTGTCTCCGTTTCGGTTTAAGGTGCCTTCATAAAAATAAGGTCTAATAATTCTTCCTTTGTATATTCCACACCATACGTTTAAACTGAATCGCCTTTGAGGATTACGCTGGTAGACTTGCATGGGATTTTTCCGTGATTTTTTCGGTTAAACATTCCCCCATTTGAAAAATTCACTCATAAAACCATGCACAAAAATCAAGTCGTCTTTGGAATTTACCTGCTTCCAAGGTTTGTATTAGGCAATATCTGTATGGAACAAATTTGTGCTTTTTTAAAACGGCATGAATGGTTTCTAAACACAAACCACTGTCATTGCAAAGGTCTCTTATGGAATTTTCGGGATAGGTTTCAAAGTACGCTAACACATTTATTTAAGTTTCTTCAATTATTATAAAGGTCTTCTACTCGATTTTTGAAATATATCGCTATAACGCTGAAGTGCCTCGGTAGTATTTTTTCTGCACAAAATATACATTTCCACCATATCACACTTCTCTAAGTTAATAAACACCATTTTTATTATGTTAATAATAGCGCAAGCTTACTATTAAAAATAGCTTGACATTAGAGTTAGTGAATGTCAGCTCCATCTCTACTATCGTTTTTATGCCATAGGTAACTAGATTAAAATTAAAAATTCCCGTTTTCTCTGTTATTTTGCGCTTTAGGCAAAAATGATAAAGAACAACTTTTATTACATTTTTGTCGGCGAATCGAATGAAGTAGACATATACACGGTGTTCAATTAAAAAAATATACTTTTTTGCCAATATCTCGAGAACCGTATATTCTATTGTTTTTCTGCTTTCTCTATCGTAATCAGCAGGAAAAAATACAAAACTTTCATGATTTAACCGACATCGTAGCTCTCATAACAAAACAGTTAGCAATAGTGCCAACTTAACTTTGAACACCCTGTATAAGTTCGTGGCTAAATAATATTCCTAAGTTTACTTTAACTAACTAAACAAAATAATTAAAAACTTTTTTATAACTTTATTACAAAATAAGTATTATAAATGCATTTATAAATTTTTAAAAATGTATCACTTTAGATTTAACTGTGGACGCAGGGCAGAGGAAAGCTTTTTTAAGTATGGAGGGTCGCAGTCAGAATAGAGAATAGCTTTTCTTTGTCTTTCTTTGTAAGCCCAACACATTCTTCACGGTTGTAATCAAAGCACAGAGTACAGAGTCTCATATCGGCCACCCGATCCTCTTGACGCACTTTGCAAAACCAAGATTCTTTACCTTTGGGGTCTTTTGCGGAACTGTTTTCGATTTTTTTTGCTGGCTGGAATTCAATATTTTTGTTCCTGTTTGAAACAGATCTCTAGTGACGTCTTGGGCACGGCTATTGATAGCAGGTTTTTGGATTTTTTTGTTTTTAATCACTGACTCTTCTGGGGTGCCATATTTCCTTAAAAGAAGTGTTCAGATCCGATGGTTCAAACTGATTAGTTTCCAGTTCTATATCATCTTCACTGCTGGAATCATGCTCACTATATGAAGAATCTGATGCAGTTGTTTCGTCCGATGATGGCGACATGGGTGGTCGCTGTCAACGCTTAGTTTTTTGTATACGTGATGTTGACAGAATGGAGTCGGAATGATTATTGGACATCTTTGGTTGTTTATTTGGCCCTGATGGATTCACGGGTATAGTTTCTTGCTCTTGATAGTTCTGATGGGTAATGCTGCTTGGAGCAAATGCTACTTCAGGAATCGCGTCTTTAGTAAATAAGTAAATCCCGGTTGACGAAAAACCCGACTTTATATTTGCGGGAGACATGGTTTTGTCCCAAACCGTGGAAAATATGGCCCCAAAACGCTGTTTTGTAATAGAACGCTCCTTGTGAATGGAAAAGTATTTCATGACTTCATCATCCCAGTAATATTCAAAGGCCCGCAGTATGCCTTATCCTGGGCTGGAGGTCATGTGTCGTATTGCTGGGTACGCAGTATAGCGTGATTTCATGTTCTTCAGCAATGTGACAATGCTGTGATCTAAGTGGCATTTGGCTCCATCAAATATCAAAAGGCAAGTTCCCGGTACTTTATATTTTGCAAAATGCCGAATCCATTCTGCAAAGGGATCTATATTCATACTGCCTTTAGAGGTCATTCTTGCAACGGCGCGGCGCCTGGAGGCAATGAATCTGTCCACTCTGGTTTAATTCGCTTAACTTTGAATAAAACCAACGGAGGTATCGCCGTACCAAGTGCATTACCACATGAAACAATGGTCAGACTTTCACCATGCTCGTTTGCCACTATATGTACCCGTCTAGCTCCTTTTTTCGTCAGTACTTTTTGTTGGTGTTGTAGGCTTAACCTGCATCCCTTTTTATCAATATTATGTCTTTAAGGATGGCCTTTAATTTAGTAAAATGATCCCCTACTATAAACTTATTAAGTTTTTGTGTTCTAGCCGGATTTAACTTTTGTGATTTTCTGGTTTGGATTTCAGGATTTCTAGCCATAAAACCACGTAGCCAATAACGCCCAACCATTTCCTTTGTTTCGCAAAAAGGATTTGTGATATTATTAGTACAGGTATAGCGGTATACGCACTTTCGAAGCACCTTTGAAGTAAGTGGATATCCAATCTCCGTCGAATAATTCTTTGCCACAGCTTCTTGTGTCCTTATGAGGATAGTCTTGCGCCCTAAAGCTGACTTTTCTTCCTTCCCCTCTTGCAAATATCTATTACATTACATATTTTCTTTACTGCAAGTTCCGCGCAGCCCCCGATTCTGATGCGGCATTTTTTGTTTGCTCTGCAACAACACAAAAATATAAATATAGTCGTTAAAAACAATGTTGTAGAGTAATCAGGCCACGTAGAGTAATATGGCCATGGCCGTATTACTCTACTTTCAAAGAGGGCATATTACTAGATACATAAAATATGAAGTATTGTGCAAAAAATAACATTCAAAAATTATACAAAACAGAACAATAATTTGATGAATAGATTGGCTATAAAGCTCTAGAAAACGCCCTACTTCGCAGAATATTTAAAACTTACCGTATTGGTTTTTACAGCACCTTAACTACGCATTTATTTTTATAACGTACTATTCGCCGTGAGTAACACCGATTTAAATGTGCCGAATAATCAACCACGCCATAGGTGGCGCCATCTAGTTGATGTTTCCCATATTTACTAATAAGTTTACACGTTATTTGGAGCCGCATATTGTAGAACTCTGTTTTAGAGTTGTAATATGATGAACATATAGGGATAAACTGGTACATATTCATCATGATAACAAAATTGCGCAGTGTATTAATGTAAAAACTATTAATTGAATTAATAATTAATAAAATATTAGTAGGAATCCAATATGATGAAACAAAATAGCGCCCAATAAAAATATTTGTAGCTATGCGTACTGAACTAAATTGGGTCACACTTCACCATTCCTAATAAAAGGAAATATTCATAATGAAAGAAGTTACCGGTAATGGAAATTTACCGATATTTCTTAAATAAATGTTCCGTCCTCATATACTCGTATGTTATTGATACATTTACATTATCCATCATTTCAGTACTTTTTCTTTTGTTTATATTTATGTTCAAATTCATATGCTGATCCATCAATGATCGGTATCAAGTAGCGCATTTAATTTCTGCTTGAAAAAATGGCGACCGCTTAGGAAGTGATTACAAAACAACACACGCAAAATTGGCCACTGGAAACTCATCGCGCCATCTAACGGAAAAGACAGAACCGATCCCTTAGTCACGATTTATTGTTATAGTCAAAAGCAGTGTTATCGTGTGGGTCATACGATTTATCAACGAAAAACTTTTTACCTATGATATTTCCATATGAAAAAAGAGGATAAAGATATAAATACCAGTAGTTGTAAAAATCTTTGAGCGATGTCACTTCAAAGTCAGATTGACAGTTAGTGACAAAATAAGTAATACAATTTTCGGGTTTTTTACATCTACAAGCGAAAAAAATGGTATTAGATCTAATAAAATATTACGAAAATGCAAATTCACCGGCCAATATCCAGGAGACAGTAGCAAAAGCTCTGGAAATCGGTATAAGGACTGTGCAGAAAATTGTGCATGAAAAAAGCATAATTTACTACCGAAGAATATTAAGAAATGTACACGAAAAAAGCCAAAGACAGAAGACTTAAGTGACAATTTAAAAATGGATGTTCGTAATGCAATTTACGATTTATACACATCAAAAACTAGTATAACCCTTCAAGTTTTAAAAGAAGCTTTAAAAAATAGAGGCATATTGGATATTGGACTAAAATCGTTGTCAAAATTAATAAAAACGTTGGGTTTTCGATATAAAAAGAACTGCAATCGAAGATTTTTGTGCGAGTTGCCACATATAGCAAGTCAGCGTATCCAGTTTTTAAAGAAATACGCGGAAAATGTTAATTCCAAATTTAGAAAAGTGGTATTTTTAGACGAGACTTGAATATTTTCTAATGGAAGTGGTTCGAAATCTTTCTTGGCAAGTCTGTAAAAAGTGTCAAGAGAAAAAAGGGATGTGGGACGGGAAAACGGTTCATCATTTTGCATGCAGGTTCTTCAACAGGATTTCTCCCAGGTGCAAGTTTACTGTTTTCTTCAACATCCAAAAGTATGGACTACCATGATAATATGAACTGTGAACTGTTTGAAAAGTGGTTAAAAGAACAACTGATTCCAAATTTAGATGCTCCATCTTTAATCATTTTGGACAATGCATCTTATCATTCATGAATCTTAAGTAAACAACCTACTCCATCCTGGAAGAAAAGTGATATTTATTACTGGCTAATAAAACAAAAACAAAATCCTTTACCCAATATGCTGAAACTAGAACTTCTTTTAATGGCAAAATCTATTAAAAAACCAACAATATATGCCGTAGATGAAATATTACGGGAAAATGGACATGAGGTTTGCTCGCACTCTTTTGCTTTGTAAAACTCAACTATCAAAGCCTGTTTAAAATAAGTAATTTTTTTTATTAATTATAAGACAAAATTTGATATATAAAAATCGGTAAAATCGCTTTACCAGAAACCCGGGGCTATCGAAAAATACAGGCTATATATATATATATATATATATATATATATATATATATATATATATATATATATATATATATACAAGGTGTTTCAAAAAGGTCTGCCAAAATTTCTAGGACATATAGTACATCAAAAAATAAGTGTAGTTTACTCTATAAACCTATGTCCGAAAATGCACCCCTAGGGAGTTACAGCCCCTCGAAGATGACACGCGAAAATAGTTTTTTGGCATTTTCTTTAAAACTATCAAAGAGAAGTTAATGAAATTTTGCATAGGTGCCTAATTTTTAATGAGAAATGTAACCAATTTGTCAGATTTGTCATATTTATTCAGGGGCGTAACTTACGAGGGGGCTGAAATGCTCTAATGACCATATTTTTTTTGTGGGTTGTATTTTCTAAAAAATACATCAAAAATATCAAATTCTGATTAATTTTACATAAAAAAGGTACTCTTGTTAAAATGTTTTAAAGTCGATAGTTTTCGAGTAATTTACAGTTAAATGTTGAAGTGTTTTCCTAAGGTTTTCATTTTACTTGTACAAGATATCTTAGAAACCCTTTTAAGTAGGCCGTGGTATGATTTAAACAAATGAGCGCATTCTTAGAAAATAAAACTCAAAGTATTCCTAGATAAAAGTTCATTGAATAAAATTTTAAAAAAATAAATAACACTAGTGAACTATACCAAAATTATAACAGATGCTCAAAATGTCCTCCGTTTTCTTGAATGCATAAATTTATTCTTCGGTTTAAATTATTTATTAAATTTAAGCTTTGACCATTATTTGAAGAAGTGTACATTCATGAATTATTTTGTCTTTCAATTCTTCAACCGTGTTAATTTCATTTTCATATACTTTTGCCTTTAAATCTCCCCAAAATAAAAAAAACTGAATTTTCCCATATTTCAGTACTTCACAGAAATCACATCGCTAAAATTACTCTCCGGTTTATACAAGGCGACCCACTTAGAAATAAAATCGCAATGTTCTGTCCTTATATTTCGCTATGGTTTTTACGTTTGGCCTTGTAGCCAAGTAAATATACAAAGAAACGTCTGTATTTTCCCTAGAGACTGGTGTAGAAGTCAGATCGGTTGGTTTTAAGAGCGAATTTGGAGAAATTTTTGAATTGCAGCTTGCAGGAATTCTGTTCGGCATTCTCTGGCCCTTCGTAAAGTGGTATCCGTACCTCTTAAGATAAAAACGATTAAATATATCAATATTTCCATCGTTCTTCTGCACGGCCGTAAATAAAGAACTTCCAAAAACGTTCCGAGATATTGATTTTCAAAATACTAATATATAATAATGAGGTAAACGTGTCTAAGATAATTCACCTTGTTGAAAATTTTAATTTTTTATATTAACTTCTTTACTACCCTGTACAATGCAAAAAATAAAGCTTCTAGATCCCGAAAGCTGATTTCAGTCGTTTAAGATATGTCGGAACGACTGACATTTAAAGATCATGTCAAAAAAACCTTTTGCCGATCTTTTTGACGAGCAGTTTGGATTCACTTTTTTACATCATCTGAAAAAAAGCCTAAATAGAGCTAACTAGAACGCAATTGGATTTTTAAAAAACAGTTACATACAAAATTATAAGTTAGGAAAAAACTAAAAAAAGTCATCGCCTGTGTCTAAATTCGAACAAACATCCCTTGCAATGAAAGTCGAGAACTCCACCACTAAGCCACTGAAAACTCAACGAAACTTGTTTATATTCCGCTATACTTCAAACGCCTCATCAAATAGGGATAATACTACGGGAATACCCAGCCAAAATTTGGATACATAGCACGTACATTGGAGGCTATTCAGGTGAAATAGGTGAAGTGCTACTTCACCAGGAAAAATAAACAAGGAAACATCTAACAATATTTATTATATATCTCTCAAAATTTAAGTTTTTACATTCATTTATTCACCTAATTCGCAAAAAATAAACTGTACATCTCGAGTAAATATTTTCATTAGATTTTCCTACTATATTGCCATGACAACACGTCCGCGATGACGTCGAGCACATAGAAAAATAATGTTAACCAGCGCCAGATAACGCTCTCGGTGAATTGCTAACGGAATACACTACACCCACGTGTCGTTCAGTTTGGGGTGGTTGTTATTATTTTCGCGGATTTCGCTGCAACCGGTTAGTTTTTTTGCAGTTTGCATAACTGTATTTTGTTATATTTATTTATGGTTTTGTTACAACTTTATTTGGTGTCGAGTTTATTAATTTACATTATTCATGAATCCGATCACGGATGTGGTTTGCATTTTGTTGGAAACTCCATTTAATCGATGGAAGGAACAAGATCAGAGTTTTAGTCGTCATCCTGGTTTTCGGCGTACAAATGGTTATGTAGTAGTCAAATATTACAAAAATTACTAGTTTACTAGTTTCCAATAAATATTCAGTGTGGAATAAGGAAGGATTTGTAGGTATGTTAAATATATGAAGGTCTTTACATAAACATGAAGACTCGGCGGAGCATTTAAAATGCGAATTAATGCTAAAAACATTTGTAAAAAATCAAAGCACTATAGATGAGACTTTAAAAGAAAATGCTAAACTATATAAAATACATTTTAAAAAAAACGTCCGATTAAATAGACTATGTGATTGGTAATTGACGCAGTTTTGTACCTTACAGAACAAGAGATAGTCTTTCGCGGCCATGATGAGAGCAGCGAGTCAATAAACAGGGGGAATTTTAAAAAGCTTTTAGGTTTATTAATATCGAGAATTTCTCAAGAACTAAAAGATCATCACGAAAAAATTAAAATTCTTTTTACTGGTGACTCGAAAACTATTGAAAACGAAATAATTGAATGCATTTCTGATTATTTAAATGATCATGTACAAAATGAAATAAAGAACACACAGTTTTTTTTTGTGCAAGTGGATGCCACCACTGATATTGCGCAAACCTCTCAGTGCTCCACAATTTTAAGATACGTTAATTCAGAAGGTTCAGTAGTCGAGAGATTCTTAGGATTTTATAATGTCAACTCCGATCGAACGTCGAAGAATTTATATTCTCTATTGGATCAAATTTTGGACCAATTTGACTATAAACATAAATTAATAGGGCAATGTTACGATGGCGCAAGTGTGATGTGTGGCCATCTAAATGACCTTAAAAAAAAGAAAAAGCGCCGCAGGCTGTATTTGTCCATTGTCTTGCTGCTATGAAGGATAGGAGAGTTAGTATACAAAATTTAGGTAAGCCGTAAAAAAATATTCTGCCCCTTCCACATATAAAATAAAATTCTGGAAAAATATTATTGCGATATTTTCTTGCTTCATTTGCACTTCACTTACTTTTTCACCCGCGAGCCGCCACTGAGCACGTATCGTTTTAAAAATATAAATACAAAATACAAAGTATCGATATCCTAGAATATCGGATCGTGCATCCCTCGTGAAATATATTTGCCAATAAGCGAGTGAAATGCGAAGTGGCATTTAACCCCTCACCAAGAAATGGGGAGTATCTACAGCGAGATTTCAGTTTCTGGTACTGTTGTTTTTATATAGACTCGGAATCGTGTTCTTTACAGCAAACCTAACCAATCCTAATCTAACGTAATCCGCATTTTTATTATTTATAAGTTTTCAGGTTTTGTTAAAAAAATCATCTGTTTGAACGGGGATTTGAACACATATTCGCCGCATCAAAAGAGGAATGCCAAGTCACAAAGCCATGTTTGCGGCAATGATTTCTTTTTCATTTCTATAAAATCAGCTATTTTTTTAAAGTCATAAAATCTTTTTAGAATTTTACCTTTGCTTAGCCACCTTACTTCGCAATAGTATGTCACATCATCGTATTCTGAAGAGAGTTCACCCAAAAATGCTTTAAACTGGCGATGGCTATGACCGCGGGATCTAATCAAATTGGTGGTACTTACTACCACATCCATAACCTTCTTCAGTCGAATGAACTTAAGGTACAAGTTTTGTTGGTGAATAATGCAATGCAGAATGATTAAATCACATTCTTGCACATTCATAGCTGTTACTCTTTCCTTCAAAATTCCAGTAAAACCTTTTCGTGAATCTTCCATTGAAGGCGCACCATCTGTGCACACTTCAACTAATTTACACCACTGTAAACCATTGTAGTGGCCGTAAAGCCAGTAATTCCTCCGCCAGTACAAATTCTTTATCAACACCTCGTATAATAGTATCTAACTGGGCTGTATCAGAGAAATCGATGATGGACTGGGATAAAACTAAATTTAATTTATGAGCAAAACAATGGACAAACACAGCACTTGGGAAAGTTTCTCGAACTTTAGCTTGCAGACCCCCTAATTGTCCTGTCCTGCCATCACTGCAGCTCCATAATAGCTTTGAGCAACTAATTTTTTCTCTCCATTAATTTCTTTAGTAATGTTATAAATTACGGTATATAATGCATCTGCTGAACGATTTTCGGGCACATTCTTAAAACCTAAAAATCGCTTGTTTGCCACAGCGGAAATTAAATCATTCTGGATTCGATTTGACGTTCCGCGAAAAACGCTAGACTGCTCTAAATGATTTTTTAAGCAATCATATTTAGCTATTAAACTAAGTAAATCTTGAAAATTTCCTCTATTTGAAGAAAACCTTGTTTTCTCATGACCTCTAAATCTCAATTCTTGCTGTCCGAGAAAACAAACATCGATAAGTCTTTTTAATATTTGCCTATTTTTATCGACTAATTCATTGTGTTGGAGGTGACTAATTTCCAACTGTTTATTAAGAGTGTGTTGAATTCTGGATTTGCCGTAGACTTTTTCTTTTATGTCGGCCTGCAAATGCGCTTTGGACATAATGAGTCTTTTTACAGCTTTATGGAAATTGTTTAAATCGGAAAAACCAGTTTTATTCCAGAGACCTTTTTCATTTTCAAAAAGTAAACATGGCCAACAAAATAATTTACTTATATTTTCACACCCTGTTAGCCATTTAAATTGTTCGTATTGTTTTTCCGGATAAAAATGTCTAATACAGTTTTTCATTTTTGTGGTTAAATTTTTCATAGGCGGTTTTGCCTTTCCTTTGGAAATTATTTGAGGCTTATCAGCGAAGTTTAATCTTGAAAATCCCTTTATTATTAAGACACACACCACACATTCACACACACTCTTCTTACTAAATTCTCCAATATTTTCAACTTTATTACCGATAGCCGAAGTTGACGGTATTTGCATATCCACGTCCGTATTATTGTCTTCCATATCGCACCATGCACAACGCGACGTACGTATCACACAACACACGGATAGCCGTTCAAACAAAGAACCTCTCCAACGAAAGCTTCCGCCCCGACTTAAAGCACGCGACTGAAATGCAAAAATTACAAACAGCCGGTGGAAAGTTCAATAACCTCTGGCTCGATTCACAGGAAATCAAGCATACAGGACTTGGCTGCAGAGAAGTTAGCGGCCCGCATAGGTTCTATTCGATTTCTATTGTGGCTCGGTCGGAGTCAAGGCCGCATTTATTATGGGCTTGATAATTAAAATAATATTTTAGCATTTTTAATATAAACTAAATTAATGGTTTCCTATTTCAAAAATTACATTTTAGAAGATGTTTTGTATTTTTTTTGAGGAAGCACTGCTTCCGTTGTTTCCATGGACTGCACGCCCCTGGTAATGAGTTGTTTAATTTTATCCTCTCTTAAATAGCCCGTAAGTAAATTATATTGAGCGAAATGCTTGCTGGTGTAATGCCGTTTCATATTGTATTCTCTTAAAACAGAAATTGTTTCATTGCACAATAAACACATAGGTTTACCACTGTGCATGATAAAAAAGTATTCATCAGTCCATTGGTTTCCGAATTGACGACATTCTGTGTCCACTTTCGGCTTTTTTAAACCAGACATCTTGATAGACTTTTTTCTTCTGAGCTGAATTTGTTTGAATATATCCCGCGTCTTTTCTTATCAGTCGTTAAGAAGTAATGAGTTAACACGCGCGCTGTGCTGTTTATGTATTACCCGCAACAAGCAATTAGAATATTCTCGAGTTGAGAGTCTCGATCGTACGCGAATTTTGCGATGCGAGCGCTTATATTCGACTGTTGTTCATAACTCATCGCTCAGAGCGCTTCAAGGTCATCGTGCGGCTTTCCGAATGTTTGTTTGTCTTTTTCTAACGACTATTTCTGACTCGATCTGTGACGTTCCACTGCGTACCCTTAATAAAACTATTTCTCGATTTTAGTCTTTATAATTTGAAAAATACAGTTTTAGGTTGGTTGACAGTAATTACAAATAAATGTTGAACAGAACTAGCCTTTACTTGATGGAAATTCATATTAACAAAGTAAACAAAAAACACTTGCGTAAAATTTCCACTTAATTTATTTTACAAAAATAATGACAATTGTTTCGTCAACACTGTGGCTACATCAGATGTTAGATGTAAACTAAAATAAAATAAGAGTGTCCCACAAAGTATAGATTTTAAATACCTGAATGCGTTTTTTTACAACTGCGGATCTTATACAGTTCAAATGTTCTGAATTTACCCTTAATAAACTAATAAAGGTTTAACAATGGGGAACCGTTCAGGTCCAATTGATCGTTTAATAACGTGTTGTTATTTTTATGTTTGTTTATTTCCATGCTTTCTAGTAAATTAAGTTTTTTACTTTTTCGTTCTACATGTAAAATTTCGAAGTTCTCATCAAAAGTATGGTTTTCTTGAATTAAATGTTTGGAGTAATTGGAATTATCTTTATGCTTTCTGTAACTGAATTTACGTTCACTTATCATTTTTTGAAATGTTCTGCCTGTTTGTCCAATATAAAATTTTGGACAAGTTCCGCAATTTAATTTGTAAACACCCGATTTATTGAGTTTTTTGGTTTTACTCTTATTGTTTTTAATGTATTTACTAAGGCTGTTGTTAGTTCTAAAAGAAATTTTTGCACCTTTGTTTTTAAAAAACTTAGTAATAGTTAATGTTATTTTTCCTGCATAAGTGAAAGTATGGAAATTATTATTTTCTTTGAAACTGTTAGTAGGATAAATTAACTGTAATGCCTTTTTATGTTGTTTCTTTTCTACTATTTTGTCTATAAGATTTTCAGATATTTGTTTTATTATATTTAATTCTTTAATATAACTTTCATTACTTAGAGGTATGTTGATCAGTCTATGAACAAAACTATTAAATGCTGATATTTTGTGCGTAAAAGGGTGATTAGATGTATTGTGTATCGTAATATCGGTATGAGAAGGTTTGTGGAAGATTTGAAACTGGTGTTTATTATTTCTAACAGTTATTGTTAAGTCCAAGAAATTAATTTCTCTATTATTTTCTAATTCAACAGTAAAATGTATATTTTTGTGTAGGTTATTGATATAATCTAAAAATGATTTTAGTTGCCTGTCAGTACCAATAAAACATGCTAGTATGTCATGCCCCAAAATACATTTTAACACAAGTTTTAGATTTTTTCATGATATAAACAAATGTTTGCACTCAATAAATTAACACTGCACAATATGTGCATTCTCGTGACTAGAATTGTTGATATATTTAACAAAAGAATATTTGACATCTTATAAAAAAAATGATAAACATTTTTATTCAATGAGTACTTTCTACATAAAAAAATAAGCCTTAGTCAACCATTAATATGTTAACAACGACGGGCAGATCTCACGGAAAACAATAACATTTGATTAAAAATATAAACGCACACAATGAACAAAAGTATAATATTTATTTGGCATTATTGGGCACAACAGATGAACTAACAGAAAATGCATTTAAATGCAATTTTTATAGACGGAGCAGTGTGCCGTAATATATTTTTCTTGCGAACTATGAAAAAATCAAAGGCTGAGTGGTTTTGTGCTGCCAAAAGATCTAAAGTTATTGTTCCAATAAAATTTTTTTTAAATTCCCCATGGATGCGTTAAGACAAGTTCTTTTTAAACAATTTAATGTAATAATAAAACTAGGTGTTCAAGTAATAGTTATTATACTGGAGGTGGGGGTCTACTCCAAGGAGATGGCTCTGGGTGTGTTCTTGGATATCGAGGGGGCGTTTAACAACACCACCTTTGACTTCATTAGTGAGGCTGCTGAGAGTTTTGGCGTGGATAGGGCTGTAACTAGGTGGGTTCGCGTCATGCTTGAAAGCAGAATCATAACATCTTCTCTTGGGAGCGTGACAGTATGCTCGTCCGTGGTCAAAGGATGTCCGCAGGGCGGAGTTATTTCTCCGCTCTCGTGGTGTCTGGTTGTGGATGGGCTGCTTCATACTCTCAACGAGAGCGGAGTTTATGCTCAAAGCTACGCTGATGATCTTGCCATTATAGTAATAGGCAAGTTCCCAAACACCATTATAAGGCTCATGCAGAGGGCTTTGGCCATGGTGGAAAAGTGGTGCCAAAAACACGGCCTGTCTGTTAATCCGGATAAGACCGAAATGATACCATTTACTCATAACAGAAAAGTGGACCTTGAGAGGCTCACCCTCTTTGGGAAAGAATTGAGACCTTCCGGGTCGGTAAAATATCTGGGTGTATTAATAGACTCCCGACTGACCTGGAGGGATCATATTAAAAGGATCACAAAAAAGACCACAGCGTGTCTATGGGCGTGCAGACGGTCCTTCGGATCAACTTGGGGTTTAAAACCTCGTATTGTGCATTGGCTTTACACGTCGGTGATAAGGCCAATGATCACTTATGGTACTCTTGTGTGGTGGCCCGCCACTCGCAAGACCACATACAGAAGGATGCTTGACAAGCTCCAGAGACTGGCGTGTCTGGGCATAACTGGAGCCATAAAAACCACACCGACCCGATCTATGGAGGCTATTCTGGGACTAAGTCCTCTGCACTTGCTTGTAGAGGAAGAGGCTCGGAAAGCTTCTGTTCGTTTAAACGACTGGGGTCGTTGGATACACAGAGACTGGAATTTTGGGCATACGCGAGTTTGGACTGAACTGATCAGATCAGACCCTCTCCTAGCAAGGAGAGATGCCATTATTCCGGTCTCAATTGCCTCTAAAAGGTTTTGTGTAATTGTTCCTGAGAGAGAACAATGGAGGGATTCCTCCCCATCCTTCCTCAAACCGGAGGGCCTTGTCTGGTTTACAGATAGCTCTCTAATGAAGGAGGGATCTGGGGCGGGAATTTATGGGGAGAGTCCCAGGGCAAGAATTAGTCTTGCTCTTGGACGGTATGCGACTGTATATCAGGCTGAGATTACAGCAATCTTGGACTGCGTACAGGAAAACCTTTCCAGAGGATACCACGACAAGCATATCTATATATGCCGTGATAGTCAAGCCGCGATTAAAGCTCTGTCCTCGAACAGGGTTAATTCGCTGCTAACACTTGAATGCAGGAGAGCCCTAGAGAGGCTGTGTGAGTCCAATAGGTTAGGCTCATTTGGGTGCCTGGCCATCAGGGCATTGGGGGTAATGAAGGAGCGGATCAGCTGGCTCGGAAAGGTAGCAACACTGCTTTCACTGGGCCGGAACCTGCTCTTGGAATTGCTCCTTCAGTTGTCAAGGCTAGGATTAAGAATCGCACTGTCGAGGAATTCCGTGCTGAATGGCACGAGCTGGCAGAACTCAGACAGTCTAAGGTCTTCATATCAGGCCCTTATAGCCGTTCTGAGTCTAATAGACTTCTAAATCTAAACAGAAGTCAACTTAGAACTATTACCGGGGTCCTAACTGGACACTGGCTAGTGAAATATTACCTGCATAAGATTGGACTCGACAACGATCCATACTGCAGGTTTTGTGCTGAGGTAGAAGAAACTACTGAGCATCTAGTCTGTCGATGTGACGCTTTAGTCAACGCCAGACTGCTTTGCTTGGGTGACACCTACGTGGAACCCGAGCTTGTGGGACGTGCGCGACCAGAAAGGGTTCTTTCTTTTCTAAAAAGGAGTGGGCTCTTGGCCTGACAGGCCTACTTGGGGGGATAGTACAATGGGCCCCAGTGAGCCTAAGTGCTGCCCTTGTCGGGCTCCCCATCTATGTCTATGTCTAAGAGTTATTAAAAAGTTAAATACAGAAGTTACTTGATATATTACACAGGGTAACAAAATGAAAACAACAATTTGGTGCCGGAAAGCTAACATCTGATTTTAGATGTTTTTAATGTGCTGTTTCCAAAAATGCCACCAGATTTTTTTATCAGCTCTAGTTTTTGAGATACAGGTTACAGGTTAATTGATATTTTTTTCTGATAAAGGACAACAAATAAAGAGATAAATATGTACTTAATCGTCAAAATAGATATTTCCCAGAATCTAATTAATCAAATGAATACCTGGAGTTGTACCTGACCAATGTTCCTATACTAGGAACTACTCAATACACTGCTCTTAATTACTTTTAAACCTGTAATTGCCTATAACCGAATACTTCTATACCTGCTTGGCTGTACTCGATTGAGTATATTACTGAGTTTTCCCAAGTAAAGTTGTGCTATCATTTTGTGTAAATTTTGGTGGTTTTGTAGTATAAAGACACTAAACTGAAACAATGGCATCCACAAGCAGACGTACCTGTGTAAATCATCCCGATATTTTTTGATATGTGTGTGGTGAATACACTTTGAAAGAGAGCAGAAAAACGATTTCTGACTTTGTGAAAAGTGCTTATCTTGCCTATTTTGGCGTTCATTTAGGAGATCAAGATAAATCTTAGGCCCCAAATTTCATATGTAAAACATGTGTTGAACATTTGCGTCAGTAGACAACTGGAAAGAGGAAGTGCCTAAAGTTTGGTGTACCAATGGTTTGAAGAGAACCGCGAAACCATCATGACGACTGCTATTTTTGTCTCGTTAATACTAAAGGATTAAATAGAAACAATAGACACAAATGGACATATCCTGATCTAGATTCTGCAAGAAGGCCTGTAGCGCATTCGGAAGAAATGCCCGTTCCATCATTCAGCAGTCTACCCGAACTGACAGAAGATGATACAGAAACATCAACGTCTCACGAAGTTCAAAGAATTCAATCAGAAAACGACAGCGAATTTGAAGCAGATTTAGCAACGCCGCGACGCAGTGTTTCAATCAAGAAGAACTAAACGATCTTATAAGAGACCTGAATCTCTTAAAGGAATCCACTGAATTACTTGCATCCAGATTAAAAGAAAAAAATCTACTTTGTCCAGGTACGAATATTACATTTTATCGTAAAAGAGATAACGATCTGCTGCCTTTTTTCGCTTAGGAAAATGACTTGGTATTCTGTAACAATATAAAAGGGCTCTTAGAAAAAATGGGTTTGCCTGAATACACTCCAGATGATTGGCGCCTTTTTATTGGCAGTTCAAAATGTAGTTTAAAATGTGTTCTTTTACATAATGGTAACAAATATGGCTCAATTCCTATTGGTCATTCTATTACCATGAAGGAAGAATATGAAACAATTGCATTAGTTTTGAGAAAAATTAAATACGAAGAACATCAGTGGACAATTTGTGTTAATTTAAAAATGGTTAACTTCCTCCTTGGACAGCAGAGTGGTTATACAAAATATTTTTGTTCTATGTGCCTTTGGGACAGCAGAGCTAAAAATGAGCACTGGGTTAACAAAAATTGGCCTTCAAGAGATGTCATGATTCAAGGAAACCGAAACGTGATCAACGAACGTTTGGCTTCAAGAGAAAAAATCTTACTTTTGCCCTTGCATATCAAGCTAGGCCTAATGAAGCAATTTGTGAAGGCTTTAAATCGAGATGGAAATTTGGGTATCTGTCACGTACATTTTCTGGCATTAACACAGAAAAACTAAAAGCTGGTATATTTGATGGTCCTTAAATAAGGCAACTTGTTAAAGATCCACAATTCACCACATCCATGAACGAGACTGAATCTAACGCTTGGTGTTTATTTGTTCGAGTAGTACAAAATTTTCTTGGCAATCATAAAGCAGAGAATTACGTAGAATTAGTGGAAACTATGCTTTCAAATTTTGATATTCTCGGCTGTAACATGAGTATAAAAGTTTACTACCTCCACAGCCACCTAGATCGTTTTCCAGAAAACTTAGGTGATTGTAGTGAAGAACAGGGGGAATGATTCCATCAGGATATTAAAACTATGGAAGATCGTTATCAAGGACGATGGGATAGCCACATGATGGCGGACTACTGCTGGAGCATTCAGCGAGACTGCCCTAGTAAACTCCATTCTAGAAAGTCGTATAAAAGAAAATTTTTATGTGATTAGTGACTAATGTAATTATGTAAATTAAGTTTTTGCAATAAATACTTAAATCCATGTGTCTTTGTTTTTTTAACTGGCAATAGTAATATTATATATTATAACAGTTATAACTTAAAATATATACACAATTTTTTTCTTTTTTAAACTAGATCTGATAGACAAAATCTGAGAACTTTTTTACATTCTGCATCCAAAAATTACCCAGGAACAGTTACAAAATGGCAGGCACCAAAATGTGTGTTGGCCTGTGTTGTAATTCACTTTTATGCTATAATGTTCTTGAATATACAGGATGTGGTGTTTCTTCTGGGCGACTATTAACTTTCCTTATTTTTAAATGTGTTTTTTTTTAATTTTTAGGTTACTTGGCACAAAAATATGCACGGCTGTGGACGAACAAATCGTTAAGCCCCGCATTCATAGGCATGTTGTAGTAAGTGCATTTGAACTGTGAGTTACAGTAACGACGATATCTTTCTACTGGTACGGTTAATATGAATAAGAGATCAACTATTTTTTTAAAACTATTTACTTATCATTGCATACTTCTTGTTGTATATAGCTACCTATCTACAACCCATTGGGTAATATGAATAATAAGGTAAAATTTCTTTTACCATAGTGCTTCTGCACATATTTATACAGTGTGTAACAAAATAAATATCTCAGGTACTACTTACCTGAATCTAATGAAAATATGTACACTTATGCGAGATCCAATGGAGAGTTCCGCATTGCTGCCAAATTTACCATTTTTATGTTATAAAAGGAAAATTATTTTTTTAATGAAACACTCTATATTGTATTACTTTTTAAAATCTGCGTAAAATACTCAATACTTTTTATTAAGAGCACTTTTTATGAAAGTCGTTAATTTTTGCGAAAATAAGGGTCTAATATCCATACTTTAATGTATTACCTTTTATTAAAATACCTGCACACAGAAGGTTAACTGGTATGTTTAAAAATGTCAATTTTGTTGATTTAAAATAGGTTGTAAAAAACGACCGAAACAATGTAATACAAAAAAGAAATACCTAATACAACAAACCAAAAATTAATGAAACTAAGTAAGGTGTTTAAAATGTTGTCCATTTACCTCCTACAGTAGGCCATATACTGTGGAAGTCTCCTTTAAGGTGTCCCCACAAAAAGTAGTCGAGGGGTGTCAAGTCCGGAGATCGAGGTGGACAGACATTGTACCACTACGCCCAATCCATCTTCCAAAAAACATCCTGCTGAAATCATATTTCATCATTTGGTGCACCAGTACCTAAAAAAATGAAGTTTAAATACCTAATACAGCAGGTAAAGTAAGGAACTTACGGTTATTCGGAAATGGTTTTGCAATAGCTGGAACAATTTCTGTTCTTAAAAGCTTCAAATATCTTTCTCCAGTTAATGTGTCTTCCATGAAGAGGAGACCAATTATTTTTGCACCCATACCACACCAAACATTTTTTTTTTTGAAATTGGATATGATTTTCACGTATCCAATGTGGATTTTCCCTGGCTGAATATCGACAATTAAGCCTGATAACTTTTCCAATAAAACAAAGTTGCTTCGAAAGTTTTTGCACCAAAGTTATTTTGAATGGATGAAACTTTTCGATTTTTAAAAGCCGGTCTACGAACATGTGTGAGACGTCATTTCCTCTTCCTAATGTTCTGGTACAAAGGTGTAGATTTTCTTACAAACTAATTAAACATTTAGAGCCTTATCATTATTTCTTGCGCTTTTAGGTCTACCGGAACGTACAGGGTGTCCCATTTTGGGTACTTTTGTGGGGTATCTCCGTTATTTTTGTAGATAGGAAGTTGCGGTTTTCGCAACAGTGTGGTACTTTTTCGTAAAATTGATGATGCCGTTTTAGTTTCTAAGACACAATGATAAAGTCAAAATGTTGCATTTTGAGGCATCCCTCGTATCTCAAATATCAGATAACTTATCGAAAATGTGAAAACTGATTCTTATATAACTTTTCCCTTAGAACTCGATTCCGCCCTCTGAATTAGTATACAGGGTCAGGTCAAAAAATTATCGGTCCCTACTTTATTGCTTTTAAATGGAACACCCTGTATACTTATAGATTATACATTTTTCTCAGAAACACGCAAATAAATGACAATTTTCTGAAATTAGATGCATGATTTAATAGTAGGCTATTGTTTATGACAACAAACAAAAATAAATGTCAAATATTTGTCTATCTTATCGGTTTTTGGATCGAAAAGAATATTTAGTTGAGCACGGACGCAACTGACGGTCAGAGGATCTTGAAGAAATATAAGTATCATCCATACAAATTTAATATAGCGCAAAATATGCATCCTGGCGATGGCGAGCGCAGGACACCGTTTTGCCAGTGGTATTTGCAACAAATTGATGGTAACGATTTATTTGGTAGACTTGTTATCTGGTCAGAGGAACGCTTTTTTTCAAGTGCGGGAATTTTTTATCGTCACAATACCAGGAACTAGCATAGTGAAAATCAGCATTTAATGTTTGAAATGACACAACAAGGACGCTTTGGAGTTTGGGTGTCACGTTTTATTTTGGGCAGACATATAGTTTATAGGATTTTTGAAGGAGGGTCTTATAGCACGAAGATACCTATAAATCCCTGAGGAAGTTATTCCACAAATGCGCGAAAATATTCCATTAGTCCAATATAATGCTGTTTGCCTTCAGCAAGATGGTACCCCAAGTCACAACTCTAGGCTGTTAAGGAAATTTCTTGATAACAGCTTTCCTCAAAGATGGATAGCTACCAACGAATCTATTAGATGGTCTCCACGATCTCCAGATCTCTCAATTTTAATTTTTTTAGGGGGTTATATATGATGAAGTATATAAAACACAATATGACGGCATAGCAGAACTTCGAGAGGCCTTTCGAAATCTGCAAATGAGACCTATAATTCTTTTTAACGCTATTCAAAGAATTACAAAATGTACCAATTTTGCATTAGAGAAAATGGTCTTCAATTTAAACATCACCTTTAAAAATTTGTTTTTTCTTTTTTTTAATAATGTTATTTTTTTGTGTTTGTGATATTGTTAATTTATGTTATAAAACTGTTGTTACAAACTTACTGTTATTAAAAAACTACATGTTGTTGTCTGTTTGTGTTTAAGCAATGAATTTCGTTTTATATTTTTTTACTCAAAATTTTTAATTGACGTGAAATTATTTCTGCCTTAGGTAAGTAATAAAAAAAAACTTGTATATTTCCTCTTTGTAGTTAATAATATCATTTTTCAAATATTGTTAGTCCATGATTCTTACCACTTGTTCATATTTTCATTCATTTTTAGTGTACACAAGATCATTCATAAAGGCTAAAAAATAGCCGAAACTTTTAAATAATTAAAAAAAAACAATGATATGAAATTATTTTGTTTTATTCCTTGTATGAACCTCATCCCAAGAAATTTGTTTTCCAAAAAAATATATATAAGAAAAGATTCAAGACACATTCACAAAAAAAAATATATATATATATATATATATATATATATATATATATATATATATATATATATATATATATATACAGTGTGTCTACTTAAGTTCTCTACATATGGGAAACTTTTTTATTAGTAGTTTTACGGAAAAAAATTACTCTTTATAAAAAGTTCTCCTTTCTGCCAAAATAATATTAAAATATTCAAACTTGAGATTGCATATACAGGGTGGTCAAAAATTCCAAAAATCAAAATTGACTTAAGAGAAAAGTACCTTTAATTTTTATTTTATAGCAAAATGTAATACAAAATTTTACTTAGAATAAAAAAACATATCTAACACTAGATTCGTTGCTTCCTATCTGAAATCACTTCTTAAGGAATGTAAAACTTTGGCTTCTTACTGGCAAGTCCAGTTTCTTACTTTTGTTCCTACCTACATACCAGCAAAATTTCTTTATTTATCGATTGTTAATAATGGCATTGTCACTGCCATTGGCAACCACAATATTGTATTACTTTATTGAAACATCAGTTTGAATATTATAGTAAAAAGAAATGCCGCTGAAATTAAGCAAAGATAAAATTGAAATAATTTTAATTGTCGGAGAAAATTATAAAACATTTCGAGAAGCTGCAGACATTTTTAACAACAGACACCCCGATAAAATTATGCATTTCACAACAGTGGGGAATATTCTAACTAAATTCAAGACTTTTGGAAATGTAGAAAATAATCTCACTAATTTTAATTCTAATAAACATTACATGTAAATAACTTAATCAACAATAAAAACTAGGTCCTAACACTGGAACCTGTGGTGGAAGATAGATCAAAATACAAGAGTTCTAACCACACTACACCACAACTTGTTACGTTCTGGACGGGCGTTTCGCTAACCAAGTTAGCATCATCAGCAGATGATATAAAGTTTATATCAGTACAGTAATAACAGTTTTGCTAACGTTTCGCCAAAATCCCATTTGGCATTTTCGGAGCTTTCATTCTCGCGTCCGAATAGAGACTAAAGAGTTAGTGACTGCGACGCTTCTTTATACCCCTACCCGGGCCGAAGGTTATATCTGTTCTTATTAATGTTTTCTGGATGTTGCTGTTTGACTTTTCCTGTGGTATGAATTTTTTGTTTTATTTCGGGGTTTATTGGTGAACTTTTTATTTTATTTTTAGTTGTTTTTCTAGGTATGTAATCGGGTCCCTTGGAACAGGCTTATAACAATTGCCTTGTAAGATATCCTGCATTTTTTGTATGTAGTCTTGGGTATAAGGAAATGTAACCCTAATATCTAGGTCCGTGCGATTAACTGAAACACAGAAGAGACAAAACGAACTTAATATAATATCTAGTGCTTTAAAGAAAAATGCACAGGGTTCCCGAACAACGAACAAAAAAAATTATGAACGGGAAAAGCAACAAGTATTCTTACCATATGTACAAGGTACAACCAGTGGCGGCTCGTGAGTATATTGAAGGGTGAGGCTACATGAGGTTAATTTTGTTTAAATGTGAATAAATTTCCACGTTACCCATGAGGTATTATTCTGCGACGCGTTGACCTTTTTTTTTTAATGGAGGTCATCGCCAATAGCCCTACTAAACCATTAAAAACTAAAAAAATAAACTCTAAAAAAAGTAAATAAAAAGTAAACAAAACAAGTAAAATATGTACACCTATCACTAAAATATAGCGGTGATTGCCATAATAAAAACATAATTTAGTTTGTTAAAACTTAAAATAAATAGTTGTATGAAATAAAATAAAAAAACTACTTTTTGTACATTAAATCTATACGTCTGTCTTTTAAGGTTGCAAATTTATCTATAATTTGGTCGTAAAAGTTTTGGTCTTCACTAAGTTCTGACAGTAATTCCTGCTCTATTGACATCATTGCTAAACCCGAAAGCCGTTCTTGTGTCATTGTGTTTCTTTGGTAGGTTTTGATCCGTTTAAGACATGAAAAATTTCGTTCGGCCGATACACTTGTTGCTTCCGCAAAAATTTCTTTAAAATCTTTAAATAACAAAGCTAGACTTTTTTCGACATCTAAATTTGAAAATTGTTCATCCCTATACAATACAGAAAGCTCATTCTTTAATCTATCTCTGTCAAAAATGTTTGGATAATTTTTTAATAAATTATTTAATAAGTCGTCTGGAAAGCATTTAACATATTCCGAATATTTTGTGCAATCGACTAAAGCAAAGAAATTTAAATTATTTAAATTTTCAAACCGCGTCCCTAATTGAAGAATTATACAATCTATTATTTCGAAATATAATATTTTATATTTAGTAAAAATATCAAAGTCGCTAGAACATTGCCCTCGACGTGTGTTAGTTGGCAGAATAGTGGCTTTTTTAGCAATATTGAAAAGTTCTTTGAAATGGTCCTCGTTTCTAAATTCAATAATTCGTTGCTTGGCAAGGTTTATTTGCGAAATGCAGTAATTTATATCTAAATGCTTTAACTGTAATATTTGAAACAGTACATTAGTGCAACTAAAACTTTGTTTATAAATATGCGTTAAAAGGCAAAATTCGAAATCATTAAAATGCTTTAGAAATCCTTTTGCACCATTAATAGATTCTGTTCCAGAACTTAAGTCATTAATAATAGTTTCAAATACTATAATTAAATTGTCCCATTCATTAGCCACTAAGTTTAAAATTTTAGACTGTGTATACCATCGCGTTTCTACAGCTCGCGGAATTCTTTTACCTACTATCTGATTAAGCACAAAAGACCGTTTTGGTGATTGGTGGAAATAATTTGGTATTCCTAATAAAGTGGCAAAAAATATACGATTTTGTGTAATCAGTTTTGTTCCCTGTTGTAAAACTAGATTTAATCTGTGGGCGCAACAATGAGTAAACATAGCTAAAGGAGCAATATATCTAACTTTTGTTTGAAGCCCATTTATTTCACCTGCCACAACACTAGCCCCATTGTAACACTGCGCGACCAATTTATTTTTAAAGTCATAAGGCTCTAAGCTGTTTTGTATTAAATGAAAAAGGCTCTCTGCTGTTCTATTATCGCTAACGTCAAAAAATCCTAAAAATCTTTCTTTTAAAGATCCGTTGGTCACATACCTAACTGTTATCGAACACTGTGATTTTTCTGTTATATCAGTACTATCATCCGCAATTACGCCAAAAAAACAACAATCGGTGTCATTGATTTCTTTTTTTTTATATTCTTGAATATAGTCATGTATGCAACCAATTAGTTCATTTTGTATAGTCTTAGATTGTCCCGTAAAAATATTACTAAATTTAGCACAATGTTCAGTAAGTTCGGCATTTCTTTTTATTAAGCATGCAAATATTTCCTTAAAATTGCCACGGTTAAAAGAATCTGTTGTTTCATTATGACCTCGAAATGCCAAGTCCTGTTTACCCAAAGTAATAGTAACATCAATTAAATAATTTAATAATAAACGGTTTTTTCGAACATTTTCATTATAAACAATTTTATTAAGACTTGCATTTTCTTGTAGTGCATCCGCAATAGTCGCCCTATTTTGCTCCAGTCTTGTAAGTGCTACCGAATTTTTAATATGCTCTCTTGAACTTTCATGCGATTTTACTGCTCGTGAAAAATTTTTTAAATCCGAATATCCGCCCCCTGAACTCCAATTATTTTTGACGCAACCTAATAAAATACAAGACCAACAATATAAGCTTTCTTTATAAATACTTCCGCATAGCCACCTATAAGTTTCGTACCAAAATATTTGAAAAGTTCTTGAATATTTTTTACCTTGCCTCTTATCGTTAAATATTGCTAAAATTTTCGGCGTCGGACGGCTACCTAATATCTGTTTCTTTTCAGTTTCGCTTCTTCTTAAAAAAGGCGTTTCAATTAATGAAGCAATAATGTCGTGAATAGGATTCATTTCAAAAGCAAAAAGCAAATACAAAAAATGGAACGGTCCAACTTACCAAATCAAAACAAAACAAAAACTTACTCACGCGTATTTATTCACCTTAAAAGACAGAACGCCCTCAATCAGCGATTATCGCAATCTATTTCCTATTTCTTTCTCAGCCGCACGCACCACGTAAAAAGAAGCCGTTGGAATATTTCGCTAGTCATGTGATTTAAATAACCAATAAAAGCATATCCAAGCTACATATTTATCGCCTCAAGAGTGCAATAGAAAACGCGTACATCGGCAATCGCCATCCCGCTCTGTCGTAATCAGGTGACTCGCCGGCATCGGCACCGGCCGTTTATAAATAGGTCAGAAGTCGAAACTTTCCAAGTTAAAATTATTTCGCCTCATTCGAGAGCACTTTCTTTAGGAATGGGTTTGCACGGATTGCACGGTCGGTTTTTTGATGTGGTCAGAATTTATTTTCTAAAATATTTATTATGGGATTATATTTTGTTTTTTTTTAATGTTATTATGTTGAAAAACTGTTAAAAAGTATATTTCTAATTGGTAATAGATAAAAAGTTATATAAAAAAATTCTCTTTTCCTTTATTTTGGTGAGGCGCGGCCTCAGAGGCCTACCCTGACGAGCCGCCACTGGGTACAACCGACAGAATCGGAAGAATTCTTAGGAAACACAACTTACAAATAATACACATGCCACAAACAACTATAGGTAAACTACTTGGAATCCCAAAAGATAAAATCAAACTGGAAAACCACGGAGTATAGCACATTCCGTGCCAGGACTGTGAAAAGATGTACGTGGGGCAAACTAACAGGCGAATATCAGCAAGAGTGGAAGAGCATAAACTCGGCATCAGAAACAAACAAAAAACATCAGCTCTATTCCTACATCAGCAGGAAACCGGCCACAAAATAAATTTCGGTGTGTGTAGATTGCCAATATAGATCATTATAAGACCAGAATAATCCGAACAATAGATGTTGTGTGTATGTATTTGTTTGACAAAACGTGACAATGTGCTACGTGTATTTTATTTTGCTTTAATGTTATATGCTGTTATTGACCTTTTGATTTACGTCTCATGGAAAAATACAAACAAATTTTTGAAAAAGACATGGAACTACCTGTTGCGTCGAATTGGAATTAAATATGAAAAATAATTAAAAAATCGTTTTAATTTTATGAATACGCATCCCAAGAAAAGAAGTACCTAATACAATATATACGTGAAGGTTCAAGTATATAATATATATATTTAGAGAGAGAGAGAAATAATGGAGCAAATAAATGTTAAACACTGCAGTTTATGTGCAGTTCTGCGACTTAAACCGACTAAAAAACGGATAAACAATTTTAGTCAATGTGAACTTTCCACATTAAAATAAGCCTTAGTAAACTATATATGTTAACAAGGAGCAAATCACACGAGAAACAATAAGATTTGATTAAGAATACAAATGGTGGAATTTAACATACAATGAAAACAAATATAATATTTGTTTTGGCATTATTGGACACAAAAGATGACCAAAAAGAACCATTTAAATAACACCAAGGATCACATTTCAGTCAGTATCAAATGAGATTTTGGTAAAAAAAACCAAAATGCGTTGGAAACTATTATGTGTATGTTTGGTAATGCTCTTGCAGGCTAAACAGGTAAGTTAAAAACATGAAAACAATTTTTGCTCAGCTCAACTCAAAAAACGCCAATAGAGTTTTCATTGAATTCATTTTGTGTTGTTTTTGGAAGTGGATTTCCAAAAACCCTCTATACGAATTTATGAGAGTTTTTTTTTGACGCATCAAAAAAAAAAAAAATTCATAAAATTAAATTTATTGTTCTCTTATTTTCCGCGAAAATATCTATTACTCTTTGAAGATCTATATTTTTTACCAATGACTTCTCAATTGATAAAATAGCCAAGTTTGATAGTCTGTCATTTCCAATTCTATTTCTCAAAAATGATTTTATTATTCTTAAACAAGAGAAAGTTCGCTCACATGAAGCCTAGGGACCGGGATTGTTACAGCGACTATTACTGTTTATATTTTCTGTGTTTTAATTAGGTAAGAGTCGGCTTATATTTGGGATTCTTACTAGTAGAGATATTTTGTGTTGTTGTGGTTTGAGTATTTTATTTCGTTAAAAATATTGTACTTGTATGAGCGTACCGTACAATATATTTAGACAGGCTATTGAGGGGGCCACAGGATAAAAAGGGGAGGCCGCGGCCCCCCAGCCCCCCCCCTGTCTACGTCCCTGCCTATATGAACCTGATAGTAAGGTGACCATATCATCGAGGCATACTTAAGTCTTTAACTCACAAAAGCATAATAAAATAATTTTAAGACACTGTGATTTTTAAAATCCCTCGAGATGAGGTACGAATTCAAGATTACAAAAAAAATTGCGGCCAAATGGAATTTTTAAAAAATTAAGCAAAAAAAAATTCGTTCAGCTAACTTTAAATTGTTCAGAAAAAATGAAGGTGATATAGGGATAAAGTAGTACAAATTCGTAAAAAAATAGCGGCGCTTTTCATTGTAAAAACTACTTATTGAATTCATTTTAAATTGTGCCTAAAAATAATAGGGAAAAACTGGTAAAATACTGGGAGGACTCCAATATGATGGAACAAAATGGAGCCTAATTACAAAATCGTACTTGGGGATTTATGATTTAAAAAGAAAACTATATTTGGGTTTTTCGCCATAATTCGTAACATGGCCAAGAAAACTTCAGAATTTCTTATCGAACCCCTACACGTTACAACAAACCTGTATGTCAAAATTCAGCTTTTTACGTTATGCGGTTTTAGCAAGACAGAATGGAATATAATAGGATATATTACCAGAAAATCATACATTTCGTACATAGGATCGTCAAGAAATTTACATTAAAATAAATTATAGTCAATGAATAAATACAATAAAATAATATAACCAAACTAATCAATATCAAAATAAATAGAATTTAAATAGCATATAAACAAATAAATAAATAAATAGACATAAATAAAACAAAAAACAATAAACAATAAACATTCTACCACGCCTGACAATCATCAGGGACAATCCAAAACCAAAAGACAACAAAAATCTTAATAAAATAAATATAAATTTGCCAAATACGTTTTCACTCCTTGTAATTTATAAACTCCGCTGTAGAATAAAAAGCCTTGTCCAGGAGAAATTTTTTTACATTTTTAAAAATTTTACCTTGATGCCGTTTGAATCTTTGTGACAGTTTATTGTATAAATACAGGCAGTTGTATAAAGGGGATCCTCTGAAAAAAGTTTTTTTATGTTTAGGCGTTTTAAGTATCTCAGTATTTCTAGTAAAATGCGAATTAGCTTCGCCTAGAAGCATTTATCTTGAACACACAACAGGCATCTCAATATATATAAATACGGGACAGTTAATATTTTCTTTTCTCTGAACAGTGTTCTACAGCTCTCCGGCGGTTTAAGATTAAATATTAATCTTAATATCCTCTTTTGAGACACGAATATGCGATCACAACCCTTGTGACCCCAGCATACTATATTATTAGATATATGGCTGAAAACCATTGCGTAATATGCTGTTAACATACCCGCTTCGTCAATATACGTGCCTAAAAACTTTGTACCTTCAGAGAATTTTATTTTCGCGTCTTTTTGAAATATTAAGGAGAGAATGTTCCGAATAAATATATTAACAAATACGGTCTTGTCTGGGTTTACGATTAACTGATTCTCCCGACACCAAGCTTCCATATTAACACATATTCGCCTTACTTTATGAGCGAGGATCTCCGGGTCGCAAGAAGAAACTACCACCGTCGTGTCATCGGCGTACATAGTAACGTGATCAGCACCAAGAGCGTCCGGAAGATCATTAACGTACAACAGGAATAGCAATGGACCCCAAGTTTTATTTCCTTAGGTATCTACAAGGTATTACCACACTTTACTTTCATATCCCTATCCGATAGGTACGATTCAATCCATAGCAACAGATTACCACGAATGCCCATACTGAAAAGTTTGGATATAAGTATAGTTTTGTTAATTGTATCGAAAGCTATGGACAAATCAAAGAATATAGCTACAACATATTCATGCTGATCCAGTTTCGAATATACAAAATTTAAGAAACTCCTAGATGCAGACTCAGTTGATTTGCTGGACAAAAATCCATGCTGACATCTGCTAACAATGTTGTATTTCGATAAAAAGGCGGTAAGTCTGGAATGTATTATTTTTTCGAAAATTTTTGAAAAAGAGCTAAGTATCGAAATTTGTCTGCAATGTTCAATGTTTTCACTAGAGCCTATTTTTAATATTGGAGTTACAATTACTGTCTTTAATATCCTCGGAAAAATGCGATGGTCAAGACTGAGATTAACATGTGGGTTACAAATATATTGTTTAGCTGTCATCACTACCACGCGAGTTTTTGTTTATGATGGTATCAATGGAATTTAAAACTTCACGTTCTGTCACACCTAATAATACCATCGAGTTAGGTAGTAATTCAGGAACTGTACCAGGTGCATCTACTCCATGATATTTATTTTCTAGCTTTTTTGAAGCCATCGTACTAAAATAATTTGCAGACTCGTTCGCAACATAAGATGGTTCAGTAATAATATTGTTTTCAACAGCTAGTTTAAATTGGTGTTAATGATCCTCCAAATTTCCTTAGGTTTATCTTTTGAATTTTGTATTTTTTTACCAAAAAAATCTTTTTTGGCAGATTTAATCTTTTGTTTATAAAACTTTTTAATACTTTTGTACATAACTACTATTTGTTCAGTCGGTGCAATTCTCTTAAGGAAACCAAGATTATCAAGTTGATTCTTTATATCAGCCAGTTCACAATTGTACCATCCATGGATAACCTTTCTATTTCTAGGAACTGGAAAAGCCCGATAAGGACAACATACATCCAGACAAAAAACAACAGATTCAATAAAATGATTCAATGCTACATCTACATTATAATAGTTGGACGTACACAGTAAATACGAATCTCTAATCATACCAGAGAACATATCAATATTGTTGCGAGACATAAGTCGCGCTGAAACTGTCATGTTCTCCTCCTTAGAGGCTTGAACACCAAAGTTAAATGTATATATAAATTTGTGGCCAAAGTGGTCACTAATATGGGCAACCTCAGTATGACATTTATAACAATCAGGGGAAATGTTAGTAATAAAATAATCAATCTCGCTAATGCTAGTACTTCCAAGAGAGTTAATAAAAATTCTTGTTGGACCTTTGATCGCCTGATCGTGACTAATGAGTCAGTGAGTGGTCAAGTCATTTAAGGCTTTTATATATTACTATAGATAAAACACACTGTAAATTACTGTTTTCTGATAATATAAAACCTAACCCTAAAAAACAAAATCAATCAAAATTTGAAAATCCTTATTAGTAAAGTGGACTTTACACAACTACTTTTCAACAACAAAATTTCACTCGAAAGTTGTCACTATTGTGACTTGTCCAAAGTCTGTCACAATTGAGAAATGATATATTAATTTATATACAAGTTATGTGTACGTCACAGCGCATTTTTACCGTTTAAAATAAAAGTGTCACAAAATCCTTTTTAGCGCACCCCTAAATAACGAACTGAAAATTTCATATCTCTACTTATCATACTATCGGCTGTGGTTGTACGTTTATTTTAAATCTGTCAGTCAGGACAAATTTTTTCACTATTAAAGATTTATAATTATGCTTACTTCACTGTAAAGTTATCACACGTTTATTTTTTTCCTAGCTGATTCGACCCGCCACCTAGCTCAACTCTAAGTAAATACACATTAACATATTACATTATTACTTTTTGTAGTATAGTTATAATTACCTTACGTTAGGGGCTCCACTCAAATATTTTCAAGGTAGTGAAGACATAATATGTATGTTGTATATTTGTCTCAGTCAATAAAACAATAATAATCCGGAATATAAACTTAAACACCTTTACACTTTACTAAATAGTGGAGTAAAAAACGGGGCAAAAGTCGCTTCCTTCTCGATTTTTTTTTGCGTTAGAACACACCGATATATACCTCATTTTATTAAATGGATCATTGTACATACGAAAACACAAAATATTACTTTTTTTTGCGGTCTCGACTTTTTTTATTTACAAAAAACTGGAAAAATTATTATTTTTTTAAAATCGTGTTTTTTATGTTTCCCCTCGTATAACTTCTCACCTAATTAAGCTATCGAGACGATTTTTTTTTACTTAAAGCAGACATTTTGGCGCTTCTTCCCATGTAAAACATGATAGCTATTATTTATTTTTTTTCCAGAAATCGTTACAAACATGTCTTAAAACTCTAACTTTTGACTAATTTTATAAAAACGAAAAAAATACATTGAAATGACAGTTTATAGAACAGCCAAGAGATACGTTAATCCTTAAAATACCATAAAATGACTGCTATCTGTTGTTATTATGACATTAATCTCCATCCTCTAATCCTTAAATATAACTTAAAAACTACTGGTTAAAAACAGGTAAAAAACAAAAAAAGATATTCATGTTACACTTCACCCATTAAATTTTATTTTTATTCTTCCCTCAATTCTATTAAATATTGGCAGTAAAAATCAATTAATTTAAATCTGTTTAGTAAGCACTTAGAAATTGATTATCTAAAACCTTTATTTTTTAAAACATACTAATAAATTATTAAACATATTATTATAATTATTATTCATGCAAAAATGAAGGGTAATGCTAATATAAGTACTAATTTCTTGTAAAAATTGTTATATTACATTTGGATTAAAATAAAATAGCAAAAATATTTCATTTGTCTTACAAAACTGTTATTCATCTAAAATTATACTTCTATTTATAATTTTATAATAAATTATTACAAATTAAATAATTACAATTCAATTTTAGGCGAAAAGCAGAATTACTAATCACAGTTCACTTGGAAATGCCAGCTCAGTAAGAAACACAACCTTGGGTTCAATCTCCACAAAAGGTACAAATCATTTAAAAATATAATTAACTTTTATAATTAATTATCTTCTAATATTACAGACGATACAACCTCAGTAAAAGTAAGCAACTCCACACAGACTTCCAAAACCACCACTTCCGCAGCATCAGAAGCATTAAGTAATAAAGGCGTAACAAAAATAAGCACTTCCAGTAAGACGCCAAATCAAAGCACTCTATCAAATGTAACAAGTTCAACAGCAGTAACGATAACAAGCCCCTTGGGTGAATCTACGGAACAACTCACCACAGCCGACGTGACTTCGTCAGTGTTGTCTGAAACATCCTCTACAAATGAATCAGAACAAATAAGTTCGATAGGAACGGAATCAGAAAAAACAAGTTTAAAAGAACAAACTGAAACGAGCATTTCAAGTGAGACGTCTGTACAAACTGTTTCAGCTGAAGAAACTAGTACACAATCTTCTGAAACAGCCTCTACTACAGAATCAACAGAAACGAGTTCGAATAAACAAACTGAAACAAACACTTCAAATGAGTCGTCTGAAGAAACCACTACAGCCGAAGTAACCAGTACAGAATCTTCTGCGACATACTTTAGCACAGAATCAGAAAAAACAAGTTCGAATGGAGTAACTGAAATAAGCACCTCAAATGAGTCGTCCGAACAAACAATTTCGGGCGAAGTAACTAGTACAGAAATTTCTGCGAAATCCTCTAGCCAAGAATCAGAGATAACAAGTTCGACTGGAATAACTAAAGGCAGCAACTCGAGTGAGAAGCCTGAACAAACTACTTCAGCTGAAGTAATAAGTTCACAATCATCTGAAATTGCCTCTACTACAGAATCAGCAGAGACAAGTTCGACTGAACAAATTGAAATAAGCAATTCCAATGAGACGTCTGAACAAACCACTTCAGCAGAAGTAACTAGTACAGAATCATCTGCGACATCCTCTAGCACAGAGACAGAGAAAACAAGTTCGACTGGAGTGACCCAAACCAGCACTTCGAGTGAGGCGTCTGAACAAACTACTTCAGCTGAAGTAACTAGTTCACAATCATCTGAAACAGACTCTATCGCAGAATCAGCAGAGACAAGTTCGACTGAACAAACTGAAACAAGCTGTTCTAATGAGACGTCTGAACAAACCACTTCGGCTGAAGTAACTAGTACAGAATCTTCTGCGACATCCTCTAGCACAGAATCAGAGAAAACGAGTTCGACTGGAATAACTAAAACCAGCACCTCGAGTAAAGCGTCTGAACAAACCACTTCAGCTGAAGTAACTAGTTCACAATCATCTGAGACAGCCTCTACCACAGAATCAATAGAGACAAGTTCGACTGAACAAATTGAAACAAGCACTTTCAATGAGACGTCTGAACAAACCTCTTCAGCCGAAGTAACTAGTACAGAATCTTCTGCGACGTCCTCTAGCACAGAATCAGAGGAGACAAGGTCGACTGGAGTAAGTAAAACAAGCACCTCAGGTGAAACGTCGGAACAAACCACTTCAGCTGAAGTAACTAGTTCACAATCATCTGAAACAGCCTCTACCACAGAATCAGCAGGGACAAGTTCGACTGAACAAACTGAAACAAGCTGTTCTAATGAAACCTCTGAACAAACCACTTCAGCTGAAGTAACTAGTACAGAATCTTCTGCGACATCCTCTAGCACAGAGACAGAAAAAATAAGTTCGACTATAGTAATTCAAACCAGCACCTCGAGTGAGGCGTCTGAACAAACCACTTCAGCTGAAGTAACAAGTTCACAATCATCTGAGACAGCCTCTACCACAGAATCAATAGAGACAAGTTCGACTGAACAAATTGAAACAAGCACTTTCAATGAGACGTCTGAACAAACCTCTTCAGCCGAAGTAACTAGTACAGAATCTTCTGCGACGTCCTCTAGCACAGAATCAGAGGAGACAAGGTCGACTGGAGTAAGTAAAATAAGCACCTCAGGTGAAACGTCGGAACAAACCACTTCAGCTGAAGTAACTAGTTCACAATCATCTGAAACAGCCTCTACCACAGAATCAGCAGAGACAAGTTCGACTGAACAAACTGAAACAAGCTGTTCTAATGAGACGTCTGAACAAACCACTACAGCTGAAGTATCTAGTACAGAATATTCTGCGACATCCTCTAACACAGAGACAGAGAAAACAAGTTCTACTGGAGTAAGTAATACAAGCGCCTCGAGTGAGACGTCGGAACAAACCACTTCAGCTGAAGTAACTAGTTCACAATCATCTGAAACAGCCTCTACCACAGAATCAATAGAGACAAGTTCGACTGAACAAACTGAAACAAGCTGTTCTAATGAGACGTCTGAACAAACCACTTCGGCTGAAGTAACTAGTACAGAATCTTCTGCGACATCCTCTAGCACAGAATCAGAGAAAACGAGTTCGACTGGAATAACTAAAACCAGCACCTCGAGTAAAGCGTCTGAACAAACCACTTCAGCTGAAGTAACTAGTTCACAATCATCTGAGACAGCCTCTACCACAGAATCAATAGAGACAAGTTCGACTGAACAAATTGAAACAAGCACTTTCAATGAGACGTCTGAACAAACCTCTTCAGCCGAAGTAACTAGTACAGAATCTTCTGCGACGTCCTCTAGCACAGAATCAGAGGAGACAAGGTCGACTGGAGTAAGTAAAACAAGCACCTCAGGTGAAACGTCGGAACAAACCACTTCAGCTGAAGTAACTAGTTCACAATCATCTGAAACAGCCTCTACCACAGAATCAGCAGGGACAAGTTCGACTGAACAAACTGAAACAAGCTGTTCTAATGAAACCTCTGAACAAACCACTTCAGCTGAAGTAACTAGTACAGAATCTTCTGCGACATCCTCTAACACAGAGACAGAGAAAACAAGTTCTACTGGAGTAAGTAATACAAGCGCCTCGAGTGAGACGTCGGAACAAACCACTTCAGCTGAAGTAACTAGTTCACAATCATCTGAAACAGCCTCTACCACAGAATCAATAGAGACAAGTTCGACTGAACAAATTGAAACAAGCACTTTCAATGAGACGTCTGAACAAACCTCTTCAGCCGAAGTAACTAGTACAGAATCTTCTGCGACGTCCTCTAGCACAGAATCAGAGGAGACAAGGTCGACTGGAGTAAGTAAAACAAGCACCTCAGGTGAAACGTCGGAACAAACCACTTCAGCTGAAGTAACTAGTTCACAATCATCTGAAACAGCCTCTACCACAGAATCAGCAGAGACAAGTTCGACTGAACAAACTGAAACAAGCTGTTCTAATGAGACGTCTGAACAAACCACTACAGCTGAAGTATCTAGTACAGAATATTCTGCGACATCCTCTAACACAGAGACAGAGAAAACAAGTTCTACTGGAGTAAGTAATACAAGCGCCTCGAGTGAGACGTCGGAACAAACCACTTCAGCTGAAGTAACTAGTTCACAATCATCTGAAACAGCCTCTACCACAGAATCAATAGAGACAAGTTCGACTGAACAAACTGAAACAAGCTGTTCTAATGAGACGTCTGAACAAACCATTTCAGCTGAAGTAACTAGTACAGAATCTTCTGCGACATCCTCTAGCACAGAGACAGAGAAAACAGGTTCGACTGGAGTGACCCAAACCAGCACCTCGAGTGAGGCGTCTGAACAAACCACTTCAGCTGAAGTAACTAGTTCACAATCATCTGAGACAGCCTCTACCACAGAATCAGCAGAGACAAGTTCGACTGAACAAACTGAAACAAGCTGGTCTAATGAGACGTCTGAACAAATCACTTCGGCTGAAGTATCTAGTACAGAATCTTTTGCGACATCCTCTAACACAGAGACAGAGAAAACAAGTTCTACTGGAGTAAGTAAAACAAGCACCTCGAGTGAGACGTCGGGACAAACCACTTCAGCTGAAGTAACTAGTTCACAATCATCTGAGACAGCCTCTACCACAGAATCAATAGAGACAATTTCGACTGAACAAACTGAAACAAGCTGTTCTAATGAGACGTCTGAACAAACCATTTCAGCTGAAGTAACTAGTACAGAATCTTCTGGGACATCCTCTAGCACAGAGACAGAGAAAACAAGTTCGACTGGAGTGACCCAAACCAGCACCTCGAGTGAGGCGTCTGAACAAATTACTTCAGCTGAAGTAACTAGTTCACAATCATCTGAGACAGCCTCTACCACAGAATCAATAGAGACAAGTTCGACTGAACAAACTGAAACAAGCTGTTCTAATGAGACGTCTGAACAAACAACTTCGGCTGAAGTTTCTAGTACAGAATCTTCTGAGACATCCTCTAGCACAGAATCAGAGGAGATAAGTTCGACTGGAGTAAGTAAGACAAGTACCTCAGGTGAGACGTCGGAACAAACCACTTCAGCTGAAGTAACTAGTTCACAATCATCTGAAACAGCCTCTACCACAGAATCAGCAGAGACAAGTTCGACTGAACAAACTGAAACAAGCTGTTCTAATGAGACGTCTGAACAAACCACTTCAGCTGAAGTAACTAGTACAGAATCTTCTGCGACATCTGCTAGCACAGAGACAGAAAAAATATGTTCGACTATAGTTACCCAAACCAGCACCTCGAGTGAGGCGTCTGAACAAACCACTTCAGCTGAAGTAACAAGTTCACAATCATCTGAGACAGCCTCTACCACAGAATCAATAGAGACAAGTTCGAGTGAACAAATTGAAACAAGCACTTTCAATGAGACGTCTGAACAAACCTCTTCAGCCGAAGTAACCAGTACAGAATCTTCTGCGACGTCCTCTAGCACAGAATCAGAGGAGACAAGGTCGACTGGAGTAAGTAAAACAAGCACCTCAGGTGAGACGTCGGAACAAACCACTTCGGCTGAAGTATCTAGTACAGAATATTCTGCGACATCCTCTAACACAGAGACAGAGAAAACAAGTTCTACTGGAGTAAGTGAACCAAGCGCCTCGAGTGAGACGTCGGAACAAACTACTTCAGCTGAAGTAACTAGTTCACAATCATCTGAAACAGCCTCTACCACAGAATCAATAGAGACAAGTTCGACTGAACAAACTGAAACAAGCTGTTCTAATGAGACGTCTGAACAAACCATTTCAGCTGAAGTAACTAGTACAGAATCTTCTGCGACATCCTCTAGCACAGAGACAGAGAAAACAAGTTCAACTGGAGTGACCCAAACCAGCACCTCGAGTGAGGCGTCGGAACAAACCACTTCAGCTGAAGTAACTAGTTCACAATCATCTGAGACAGCCTCTACCACAGAATCAATAGAGACAAGTTCGACTGAACAAACTGAAACAAGCTGTTCTAATGAGACGTCTGAACAAACCACTTCGGCTGAAGTATCTAGTACAGAATCTTCTGCGACATCCTCTAACACAGAGACAGAGAAAACAAGTTCAACTGGAGTAAGTAAAACAAGCACTTCGAGTGAGACGTCGGAAGAAAATACTTCAGCTGAAGTAACTAGTTCACAATCATCTGAAACAGCCTCTACCACAGAATCAGCAGAGACAAGTTGGACTGAACAAACTGAAACAAGCTGTTCTAATGGGACGTCTGAACAAACCACTTCAGCCGAAGTAACTAGTACAGAATCTTCTGCGACGTCCTCTAGCACAGAATTAGAGGAGACAAGTTCGACTGGAGTAAGTAAAACAAGCACCTCAGGTGAGACGTCGGAACAAACCACTTCAGCTGAAGTAAGTAGTTCACAATCATCTGAAACAGCCTCTACCACAGAATCAGCAGAGACAAGTTCGACTGAACAAACTGAAACAAGCTGTTCTAATGAGACGTCTGAACAAAGCACTTCGGTTCAAGTATCTAGTAGAGAATCTTCTGTAACATCCTCTAGCACAGAATCAGAGGAGACAAGTTCGACTGGAGTAAGTAAAACAAGCACCTCAGGTGAGACGTCGAAACAAACCACTTCAGCTGAAGTAACTAGTTCACAATCATCGGAAACAGCCTCTACCACAGAATCAGCAGAGACAAGTTCGACTGAACAAACTGAAAAAAACTGTTCTAATGAGACGTCTGAACAAACCACTTCAGTTGAAGTAACTAGTACAGAATCTTCTGCGACATCCTCTAGCACAGAGACAGAAAAAATAAGTTCGACTATAGTAACTCAAACCAGCACCTCGAGTGGGGCGACTGAACAAACCACTTCAGCTGAAGTAACAAGTTCACAATCATCTGAGACAGCCTCTACCACAGAATCAATAGAGACAAGTTCGACTGAACAAATTGAAACAACCACTTTCAATGAGACGTCTGAACAAACCTCTTCAGCCGAAGTAACTAGTACAGAATCTTCTGCGACGACCTCTAGCACAGAATCAGAGAAAACAAGTTCAACTGGAGTAACTAAAACCAACACCTCGAGTGAGACTACTTCAGCCGAAGTATCTAGTACGCAACAAGTTGAAACGGGCCTTTCAAGTGAATCGTCCGAAGAAACCATGTCAAGCGAAGTAACTAGTACAGAATCTTATGAAAGCTCAACTGGAGTTAGGGGAACAAGCAGCGCAGCTGAAACGTCACAAGCAACAACTTCCTCTGAACAGCAGTTAACTACCACTACTATTACTACTAGTTTCAAGTGTGTTAGTCCTGGTAAATTTGCTGATACCCAAAACTGTTCCGAGTATCACATATGTGTCAAGTTATTAGTCGGATTTATAGACTTGTCAAGTTACTGCCCAGAGGGAACACTTTTCGATTCTACTACATTAACTTGTACAACATCACCGGTCCAATGCCCTGGTGAAGTAACTACCACAGAATATTCTAACACGGTATCTACTACAGAATCAGCAGAAACAAATTCAGGTAGTGTAACGGAAATAAGCACTTCAGGTGAGATTTCAGAAAGCACAACTTCTTATGAAGAAGAGACAACTACTAATGCCAGTCCTTCTAGTTTTACATGTGTAAGTCCTGGTAAATTTCCTGATACTCAAAACTGTTCAGAGTACCATTTGTGCATCGAAATATTAGGCGAATTTACTGATTTAATAGGTTACTGTCCAAAGGGGACGCTTTTCGATTCCAACACTTTGACTTGTACAACATCACCTGTTCAATGTCCAGGTGAAGTTCAGCTGAATTGTACTGCTGACGGAACTTTTGCACATCCAGAAAAATGCGACAGATACTACTCTTGCAACTGGGACTGTATATATAAGAAATATGATCTGAAACAATACTTGTGTCCTTCAAACCAGACATATGACGAAGACCAGGGGTGCTGTGTCACTTCTACTACTTGTTTAATTTACCCACACCGTGATTTTCAATGTTCCGAAGTTGGATATTTCCCTGTTGAGTACAACTGCACAAACTTTTACAGTTGTGATTTGACTACCAACAACACGCTTAACAAAACCTTGAAGTCTTGCGGTGACTCCGCCTTCTACGACCGAGAAAGAAGGAAATGTCGCAAAGCATGTTTAGTTACCAATTGCCCATTTAACAACATAGATATTGACTAAAATAATGAATTGAATAATAATGAATATTTGTTTATATGAAGAGCTTTTATGTTTATTTGTAACTTTCAATATGTTGTAAATGATTGGAATACAATTTGTTAATGCAATGTTCACGTAGTATTATTTGAGACATTTAAAATTAGTCCAGAGCTGTCGAGGGGGGTTGTTAGTTTCAACTCCCGCATTGTTTAAGCCAAAATTGAAATAATCTGTGTTTTCGTAAATTGTGCTGCATGAAACATGTGAAAATCTTGAGTTGCATAAGTTTTTTATACGGGGTAATTTAAAAAACATCATGGGAAATCGCTTAAAGGGGGATTGCCTAGCATAAAATAAGATAAAAATGCAGTGGCGTCTACTGCCAGGGGGCACACGGTCAGGCACCCCCTGAATTCAATAATAAAATAAAAATATTAAAATCATTAAATATAAAAATATCCTGTTTAAATTTCCCTCGTAACTAGGATTGCCGAGTCCTGATCGGCATTTGGCGGGATTTGCTTTAACAAAAAGCGGGACATTATTTAAATTACTATTTTTAAATGATCGTATGGCTACCGAGACCTTTCAACACTATTTTCTGTTATGTTTTATTGCGTATTTTTTCTATGAAACCAATATGTTTTTCTTCAATAACATTTCAGGACGATGTGTTGAATGCGCCACATATTCTTATAATTCCCCTGGAAATTCATCGCGTCATCTAACCGAAAAAGCAGAACAAGTTCTGCTGGACAAGCTAGTATCTTATAATATATTGCTTGATTTCATTACCTGAGGTGGAGAGGGGCTTTTATCCACATCTAAGCGCGCCACGTTTTGAAGAGCTGTAACTTTTTTGTTTTTAAATATATCAAAATGAAACAAAAATCATTTTGCATAGTTATCTAGAAAGTTTTTTTCTGTTAAAAATAAATCAAAACATTAACGTTTTATCAAGATATTAACCTAACTTATATTTTTTTAAATGAAAAGCCCTATAAAGTGTCGGATATTTTGATTCTACATGAAGTTTCAAGTATATTTTTAAAGCATACACTATACCTATCTTCAACTGTTTGCGAGAAAATGGCGTCAAAACATGCAACCAAGACACATTTTGATCATCTGTAACTTTTCAATTTTTAAGGATATCGAAATGAAACAAAAATCTTTTTGCATAAATATTTAGGATTTTTTTTTCATTTTTAAAAATAAAACAAAGTACAAACGATTAACAAAATTACATATTATTTAAAAGCACTTTTACAAACATTAAATTATCCCAAAAATGGCTCTACATGTCTGCCATTTTTCTAAATACATTTTTCGTACACTCTAATAGTATGATATGATGCATTCACCAACATTTCCGGATTTTCTTTTAACTCATTCAATGTATTTATAATTTTTCATCTCAGCTCTTCAGTATTAATGAGTGCGTTTTATATATTATATTCTTAATGTGCCTCCAAAAGAAAATGTCCATTAGAGTCAAGTTCGGACAGTAGCGTAAATTCAATATTGGGGCCCCCCGCGCAAGATCTTATGCGGGGCCAACTACTCATGTAAAGAAAATAAACAAAAAATATTTTAACGGAATACATCTATTTCAACGGAAACGAGAATTAAAACTAAATAAAAGAACATCAAAATAAACAAACAAGTGAAACAAAGTAAACAAATGAAAATAAATTATCTATGTTTGGAATAAGGAGTAACATTTTTTGCGCTATGATAAAGTAGACCGTGTTGATTTATTTTTGTAGATTTATCATGGGAGTCACAAAGGTTGATTTTGCTCGGTGGAAAAAGAAAAGTACTTTTACGGTTCGACTGCAGTATGATAGTAATTCTCACTGCAGACCGATTGGCTTTCGACTGGAAATGTTAGACACGATTGGTAGTCAACCTTAGATTATTATTATGATAGTCATGCAATGAGTTGCTCCACAGCTTAGACAAGGAAAGAGAGAGGACGGATAACGCCAGCTGTTTTACTGAAGGCCAACTGGCACCACGCATGTTTGCTCAGTGGCGTATCACATGATTGATATTAGAAATAAATGTACATTTTTTGTGATGTAACTTATTAAGCGTTTTGGTTCACCGACGCATATATGAAAAGAGGTGATAAGTAAGAGGCCTTTAGACGAAAATGCAATTTATTTTCTATCAAAATGAAAACCATGTGCAAAATTAAAATCTGCTTAAACTTTTACCGAGCGCCTTTAGCTTTAAATTTTTGTAATGTAAATTATCTTGGAAAAATTAGTATTTCGCTATTCTGCTTTTTATGTATTTATGGACCTTCTTAATACTGAAATAAAACTAGGTATATAATTTAATTACGTTATATTTTATTTCATATAGCTGAAATATTTTACAGGGTTTCTACATACTAAATACAATTACAAAAAACTTAAAACTAAAAAAATTATATACATTATTATAAATACTAAAGCTAAACCAATACAATAAATGTTATTGTCCCTTAAACAAAATTAGCTTGGTATATTGACTTCTGATGGGATCTACTACTTCAGATTGCCTTTTACTTATAAAATGCAAACGAATATTTAAATACTGTAAAATGATAGATTCTATCAAAAAATATAAGTGGTTTGTAGTATCTTCTGATGCATGTTCCTTTAAATAATTAAAATATTTTGATTGTATGCAGCTAAACATAATTTTGCTTTTTAAGATACTTAAAAAATTCTTCTTTTTGATATCGTGCTCATAAATTCGCAAAAAATGTTCGCTTAATTTACAAATTTCTATTACGTCTTTAGAGGGATATGTTAATCCACCTCGATTTTTTTGGGAAATTAAGGAGTTTAAATAATTTTCTTTTTCCCCAATTAAAGATTGTATGCACATTTCACATTTAATTAATGACTGTAACCTACGTGATACAAAACCCGCTATATAAATTATAATTTCTTTTGAACATTTACTAATTACATGGGTATTCATTATATATTCATGATCTTCCCAAATGCTTTGCAACATTGGATACTTTTGAGATACCTCTGGGAGAAAATCAGGTGGTGCAATATTGAGTTCTGGTTTTTCAAACCTGCTTGATCCCACTAGTATAGGTATGTCATCTAAGGGAATACAATTCCCCATTCCCCCTTCACGAATTTCTGCTCGGACTAAAAGTCGTTTGTAAGCAGCCGTAAATTGTCTACAGGTAGGATTATTATTCCAACCACCCCTTGATCTTATGGATGAAAAAAATAGTTCAAGATGGTCTTGACTAATTTTATAACATGGAAGGTAAACAAGATAATTTTTTGAAATTGCTTCATCATACATCAGCAAGGCACTTTTTAAAGATATTATAAAACCTAGAAAGCCCGTTTTCCTTTTGGAATGTATTAGTAATTGATTGTTTGTAAATTTTAATGTTGAAATATAATCAATTGCTTCAGAAATAAACTTCCTAGTTTGGAATATATTTTTGTTAAAAATGGGTTTTTTATATCTTGGTGCAGCAAGGGTTCGGCTGTTTAATACATCAAAAATATTATTTAACATTTTAATAAAATTGACTGTAGCCTTACAACCACGAAATTCTTCAAGGCCTAAAGTTTCCTCACAAAAAGTTAGAGCATCTGCTACTGATTCGCTTAATAATTGGACAGCTAATCTAACTTTTATTTTTTGCTTAAAAAACTTGATGTGGGCTTTTCTAAGTTTGTTCCCTAAATGAAGTCCTTCAGATTGTTGTAAATTTTCTAATTTTTCTATGTACTCCCACTTAATTAAATTCCCCTGACCATCTACTAATTGTTTGCTCTCTCCGAATGTATTTCTAACTAGTTTAAGCATATGACATGGATCATAAAAAACAAAAATATTGCTGTTACGAATTGTAAAATATGTTTTCATATTTTGCAGTTCTGTGACACAGCCTAAAAGATTTGCCATTGCGACATTCGAAGGAGCACCGTCAAAAGTTAATGATAATACATGGGCACCAGTTTCTTTAATTAATTCTATGCATTGAGACACAAGGGAACTTTTTTGCATGCCAGTTAACCCGTCTACAAAAAAATACCCTACTGGTATTTTCCATGTACCATTTATGCAAACAGCCATTAAAACAAAAGCTTCTTTTGATCATCGTCCAAGTCTACCCCATAGTAAACATATCCATGAAACTTTCTCCCATCCCATTCCACTTGTTTTCGAATTGAAATTTCGTCAATAACAAGTGCAATGAGAGTAGGTCTATCAGATATTTGGACATATTTTCTTAAAGTGTCAAAACACTCTTTGGTAAAACCTGGTTCCGCGTTTATATTTTTAAACCACTTTCCTATGGTACTCCTATGGGGTAAACAAGTATCAAAAACTTTTCGAATGTAATCATAAGCTTTAGGTGAAAAAAAACTGACCGTTATTGCAAACTTTCTTAATTCTGGAGAATATTTAGCATTTTTTTTCAATTTACGTTTTTGCAGTTCTTTGGTTATTCCAGACATGTTGGAAAGTAATAGAGAATTTTCTGAGCTTATCAAATTTTTACTAGCTAAATGTTTTATGATTTGCTTCAATGACAAAACCTTCTTTTTATACCTTCGTACTTTCTGCGACAAGATTTTTATCTTCTTTGTTTTTTGCTGACTTTTTACCCTTTCCCTAAATAGCTGTTGACGTAGTTTTTTTTTCCTAGGAGTCTCTGGATGGATATCTTCCAGGGTACTACTTGATGTAGAAGCTACTGTTGATGTGGAGGCAGTATTCTGAATATTTTGTTCATGAGATCTCTTTGTTGTCTGCAACAATTTGATTTGTTAAATTTTTAGTACTGTACAGTCAAATAATATGCAGTACACCAATTAGTAACATTTTTTCCAACCAAAATATATAAAATGGTAATCAAGTCTCATTAATATTTCTTTAAAAAATGTGTGTTATATAAATGTTATAGTAGTTTTTTGTGCCACTTTAACTCATCATTTGGTTTATAATAGGTTTATATCTTGAACATCTATAAATAGTTATGATTTGTAATTAGCATACTTTATATATCACTTTAGGCATAAATAACTAGATGGTTTAGAAATTGTGGTTTAAAGGCATATATATTGTTTTATCAACCAAATATACTCCAATTTCCATATTAGAGAGGTATTACTGTGTAACTGTTTAAACATGAACAATTATTAAATTTTGCCTACCATTAAAGAGAAATTAACTATAGTAATAGTAAATAACAATAAATATTATATTAAATACCTTATAAATTATATAATAAAGTAAAAAAAATATAGCAATTACTTCTACTAATCAAACAATGTTATTTGGATAGTTACAAAAACTATACTTTACCTTTTTTGGTTGCATATATTTGGGCAGTTCTGGAAATATTGTCGGTACGGCTTCATCCAAAAGACAATTTCCTTCGCAAATGCGATAAAAGAATTTTTTTTCAAAATGCTTGGAACAAAGTCTGTGATTCTTTGTTGGAGACCAGTCTGCAAGTTTCAGATTCTGAACCCAAAGTTCTCGCCTTACCAGATTTGTAGGAAATCTTAAAAAAAAACTTATGTGAAACTTCAAAAGAATATGTTTTATTATCAAAATAAACTAATTTTCCTATTGCAGAACTAATAGTAATTAGATAAAATAATATTAAACAAAGTTAATAATAACAATATTAACATTATGGTTCAAAAATATAGTAATAAACAATTTTTCATAAGCGTAATTATTAAAATATATATGAACGCCACCACTGCTCAAATGACATTTACTCGAGGAGATTAACCCAATTATGAATACTTAATTAGGTAATCATGAATGAAAATAGTCATGTTTATGTCCCACACTGCGCAGTATCGTGAAATCAGTCAGCTTTTAGATCATATTAAAATATTATACCAAATAACTACTTAGAACATGAGATAAATGGTTTTTTAAATGCAATTGAGAAATTACTTTATTATTTCTCACCTGTGAAACGTAACTTCAGGTTCCTTTCTGTCACTCCGACTTTTACAGTTGTAAGCACAACAAACCACCATTTTTCTAACACAAAATTTATAGTTTTTAACACACTTTCCGCTGAATAATCCACAAAAGAAACTGTGGTGACACCTCGATTGTCTGGCACCATAAAATGGCGTCCTAATGAATTTCTGCTTCAATTTGCGCCAGCGCCGTAAACGGGTGTCACGCGTCCTCTCTCTCTTTCCTTGTCTAAGCTCCACAGTAATAGTCGATACTGATTTGCTGTACTGGCCAATTGGCTCTGGACTGCTCAACCAAATTTATCAATACTGTCTTATTTGGGTCTCGGAGCAATTATAGAAAGATTGGGGTGACACCGATGGGGGGTAACAAGATCAATTATAATAACGTATTCCTTGTAACAGTTAGAGATACCGGTGTGAAGATAGCCGCCAAATTCTAGCCGAATGCTGCCGACGGCCGCTATCAGTGGCGCACTGATATTTTAATTATCAGGTATATATTATAATTAATTATTGATAATTTAGTTAAATTACCTATAAAATACACCTTCATGCCGAGAACCACCTAGTGAGAATATTTCAGATCTTCTTCGAAATGTGAAAATCGATTCTACATATTACCTTTAATTGTCATAATTTTGTGAACGTTTATATGCTAAACAGTTACTTGTTTCTTTAACAGCTTACTTCCGATCGAAAGATACAACAGACGTAAAACAAAAGAAAGCCGTAGTTCTGTATAAATAAATTATATACCAGAATATACTCACAGGAGTATTATATAACCCTTGTAGAAGCTTCCAGTTCCAGTGAGAGTCCATAATTATAAATAAATTAAATACCTAAAAGGGTAGGTTGCTGTTTCTGGGATAATTGGGGCGGCTAAATCATTTCGGTCTAGTTAAGATGTACCATAGAAGATACAATAGAAGAGTATTTCTGCCGATCTAGTTTTTGGGGATAAAGGGTACGGGGCTAAGAAAAAAATTAAATACCCAAAAAGGGTAGGTGGCTATTTTCGGGGTAATTGGAGCGGCTGAATCATTGTGGTCTAGTTTGGAGTATTTCTATCGATCTAGTTTTTGAGGATAAAAGGTGCGGGGCTAAGAAAAAAATTAAATACCCAAAAGGGTGAGTGGCTGTTTCTGGGGTAATTGAAACGGCGGAATCATTGCGGCCTAGTTTGGAGTTATGAAGGCATATAAAAAAGTATTTCTGTCGATGTAGTTTTTGGGGATAAAGGGTAAGGAGAAAAAAATTAAATACTCAAAAGGGTAGCTGGCTGTGTCCGGAATAATTGGAGCGGCAGAATCATTGCGGCCTAGTTTGGAGGTACGAGGACATATAGGAGAGTATTTCTGTCGATCTAGTTTTTGGGGATAAAAGGTACTGGGCTAAGAAAAAAATTAAATATCCGAAAGGGTAGGTAGGTGTTTCTGAGGTAATTGGAGCAGCTGAATTATTGCGGCCTAGTTTCGAGGTAAGAGGGCACATAGAAGAGTATTTCTGCCGATTTAGTTTTTGGGGACAAAGGGTACAGGGTTAAGAAAAAAACTAAACACCTAAGAGCGTTGGTTGCTGTTTCTGGAGTAATTAAGGCCGCTGAATCATTGCGACCTAGCTTAGTGGTACGAGGACATATAGAAGAGTATTTCTTTCAGTCTAGTATTTGGGGATAAAGGGTACGGGGCTAAGAAAATGATTAAATAGCCGAAAGGATAGCTGGCAGTTTCCGGAGTAATTAGAGCGGCTGGTATTTCTTTCGAACTAGCTTTTGGGGATAGTACTCCGGAAACAGCCACCTACCCTTTTGAGTATTTAATTTTTTTCTTAGCCCCGTACCCTTTGTCCCCAAAAACTAAATCCACAAAATACTCTTTTATATGCCCTCGTACCTCTAAACTAGGCCGTAACGATTCAGCCGCTCCAATTACCCCGGAAACAGCCACCCACCCTTTTAGGTGTTTAGTTTTTTACTTAACCCTGTATCTTTTGTCCCCAAAAACTAGATCAATAGAAATACTCTTCTATATGCCCTCGTACCTTCAAATTAGGCCGCAATGATTCAGCCGCTCCAACTACCCCGAAAATAGCCACCTACACTTTTGGGTATTTATTTTTTTTCTTATCCCCTTACCCTTTAATCCCAAAAACTACATCGACAGAAATACTCTTATATATGCCCTCGTACCTCTAAACTAGGCCGCAATAATTCAGCCTCTCCAATTAACCCGGAAACAGCCACTTACCCTTTTGAGTATTTACTACTTTTTTTCTAAGCCCCGTACCCTTTATCCCCAAAAACTACATAGACAGAAATACTCTTATATATGCACACGTGCCTCCAAACTAGGCCGCAATGATTCAGCCGCTCCAACTACCCCGGAAATAGCCACCTACACTTTTGGGTATTTAATTTTTTTCTTATCCCCTTACCCTTTAATCCCAAAAACTACATCGACAGAAATACTCTTATATATGCCCTCGTACCTCTAAACTAGGCCGCAATAATTCAGCCTCTCCAATTAACCCGGAAACAGCCACTTAACCTTTTGAGTATTTACTACTTTTTTTCTAAGCCCCCGTACTATCCCCAAAAACGAGATCGATAGAAATACTCTTCTATATGCATGCACTCGTACCTTCAAACTCGACCTCAATGATTCAGCCGCTCCAATTACCCCGGAAACAGCCACCTACCCTTTTGGGTATTTAATTTTTTTCTTAGCCCTGTACCTTTTATATCCCTAAAAACTAGATCAATTCTATATGCCCTCGTACCTCTAAACTAGGCTGCAATGATTTAGCCGCTCCAATTAATCCGGAAACAGCCACTTATCCTTTTGGGTAATTAATTTCTTCTTAGCCCCGTACCCTTTATCCCCAAAAACTACATCGACAGAAATACTCTTATATATGCCCTCGTACCTCCAAACTAGGTCGCAATGATTCATCAGCTCCAATTAACCCGGAAACAGCCACCTACCCTTTTGGGTATTTAATTTTTTTCTTAGCCCCGTACCCTTTATGCCCAAAAACTAGATCGACAGAAATACTCTTCTTTATGCCCTCGTACCTCCAAACTAGGCCGCAATGATTCAGCCGCTCCAGTTACTCCGGAAACAGCCACCTACATTTTTTGGTGTTTAGTTAGTGTTTTTTTCTTAACCCTGTACCCCTTGTCCCGAAAAATTAAATAGACAGAAATACTCTTCTATATGCCCTCGTAGCTCTAAACTAGGCCGCAATGATTTAACCGCTCCAATCACACCGGAAACAGCCACCTACTCTTTTGATTATTTAATTTTTTTCTTAGCCCCATACCCTTTATCCCCAAAAACTAGATCGACAGAAATACTCTACTATATGCCCTCGTACCTCCAAACTAGGCCGCAATGAATAAGCCGCTCCAATTACCCCGAAAACAGCCATCTACCCTTTTGGGTATTTAATTTTTTTCTCAGCCCCGTACCCTTCATCCCCAAAAACTAGATCGACAGAAATACTCTTCTATATGCCCTCGTACCTCCAAACTAGGCCGCAATGATTCAGCCACTCCAGTTACACTGGAAACAGCCACCTACCCTTTTTGGTGTTTAGTTTTTTTCTTAACCCTGTACCGTTTGTCCTCAAAAACTAAATTGACTGAAATACTCTTCTATATGTCCTCGTACCTTTAAACTAGGCCGCAATGATTCAGCTGCTCCAATTACTCCGGAAACAGCCTCCTACTCTTTTGGGTATTTAATTTTTTTCTTAGCCTCGTACCTTTTAGCTCCAAAAACTAGATTGACAGAAATACTCTTTTATATGCCCTCGTACCTCTAAGCTAGTCCGCAATGATTGTGTGCGAGTATATTCTGTGTATATAACTTATTTTTACAGAACTAAGGCTTTCTATTGTTTTACGTCTGTTGTATCTTTCGATCGGAAGTAAGCTGTTAAAGAAACAAGTAACTGTTTAGCATATAAACGTTCACAAAATTATAACAATTAAAGGTAATGTGTAGAATCGATTTTTACATTTCGAAGCAGATCTGTAATATTCTCACTAGGCGTTTCTCGGTATGAAAGTGTATTTTATAGGTAATTTAACTAAATTGTCAATAATTAATCATATTTCATTTAAAATATATACCTGATAATTAAAATATCAGTGTGTCACTGATAGCGGCCGTCGCCGGCGGCATTCGGGGCTTGAGCGGCTAGAATTTGGCGGCCATCTTCACACCGCTGCTGTTAGAGATTGGAATTATTAGGTTAGGTTTTTCTTTCTTCGCTAAGGTTAGAAGCATAAATGGTTTTTGATAAGTATTTGTCCTTATTTTTGCAATATAAATATACCAAACTTATTCTAGTCAACCGAGCTTCTTTAGCTCAGATTTTTTTATACCAACTGTCTAGGAATTATATGTAAAAACATGGTTAAAGCGAGTATGACAATGTTAAGTAGAATAACTAATTATTGAGGTTACTTTATAAAGTGCGTTCGGGAACAACGTCAGGAAACTTAAGGCCATGATTCTACATGAAAAAATAATGGTAACAAGTCGTTTAAGAAAATGTCAAAATCTCAATGAATTCATAGTAACGGTTGATCAAAGTTGCATTTTTAATATTAAATTTTGGGAATATTTCTTTACGGATCAACTTGATATTTGACACACAAGTTTAAAATAATGGACGCTCTTATCCAAAGGTAAAAATGTTTATTGAAGTTGCCGACAGAGGTTACTTTACCTACAACTGAAAACTTATTTCCGTGAAAACCAGTGGCGCAACAGGACATGGACTTTTGGGGGGCCTCAAGCCCTGACACTTATAAGATAATATTGATTATAGGATAAAATCAATTTTAACCATTTTTTCGTACGTCTATGATTTAATTATAAACTCCCGATATTGTCTAAATTTTTATGTTTCAGCTCTATACGGTTTCATTAATATCTATGACAGCTGTCAAAAAAATATATTCTTTCAATAAATTACGACACTTAATGTTACATAGAACGATGAAAAAATGTATATAAAAATTTTAAGGAGTTCATAGTTATCACTTCTCCTGTATAACATAATATATGTTTTACTGGACCTGCTAACAGGAAACCTGCCAAAGTGCCTCCTCCTTTTTGGTCTACCCTGTATACCAGCCCAAGTAGCAAATATAATCATATATGGGCTAAAATACTGTGATATTTGCTAATATCTCTGGCTAATTAGCTAAAATTGCTAGCCAAAATAACAGTTCTATTACAGTATAAAGACGGAAATATGGCTAAAGTGGTGAATAATAATTTGGCCATAATGGGGTAAAAATGGCCAATTGGACGACCCACTCTTTTGATTTTATGGTTGGGTTTATTAGCTGCTTTTTGACTTTAAAATCGAGCTTTTTTAGCTGAATTCTGATTTGTTTTTTAGCTGAAATTTGAGTAACATTTTTTCCGAAATTCACCTAAATAATTTCTCATTTTTGCCTTTTCTTCATTTATATGATAAATCATCAATTGTTTCAAATTATGTAGAAATAGTATTAACAGAGCCAATCAGTGTAAGAATTTATGATAAATACGTATACTATGACTTATTGTGTAAAATATTCATTTGAAGGTTGGTGGGGACAAAAAACACTTGCGTAGGAACTTTTACTGTTAAAATAATCTAAGATAGGCATGTAAAACACGCGCCCCTTCTTGAAACTAAAAAAACATGCATGAAAATACGTTTTTATAGGTAGAAAGAATATGTTTGTTTAAAGTGGTCAAGTAATGCTTGCTAGGAAATTAGTTTAATTTTAATTTCAATCATGGCGGATCATAAAAACTTTGGGTTATTTTTTAAGCAAATATTCCTTGAAATTGGCCACCTTGTAAGCAAATATTTATCAAATGGCAATAATTTTCAAATGTAATAACATTTATTAAAATTTTGCCAATAAAAATGACTACTTGGGTTGCCTTTAGTACTCGCTAAAAAATGGCTAATTTAAGACACAGGAGCCAGCGTAACAAAACTAAACGACAATTACCCTACGTCGGCGTTTTTCTATAATATGTGGTGAAATATTTAATCTTTTTATTAGACATGTTGTATGGTAAATAATTTATATTTCGTTTTTCTAAATAAATCTTCAGTTTGGTTAAGTATAGTTTTATAGGTTATAAACGCAAATTTGAAATTGTGGCTTTTTTTGGCAATATTATAGCAAAAGTAAGCGAAAAAAAACTACCCAATTTTGAAACAAAAATATGATAATAAAAGCCATATTTTTTCCTGTCAATTTTTGTTGTCTTAAAATGTCATAATCTGGCATTCTTATATATTATTACTAAAACATACTTGCTCAAATATATTTGGTTGGCATTTGGGAAAAATGCATACTTATTGATTATATTCTGACCTCGATTTCTATTGATTAAAAATGCCATATTGTGGCATTTTAAACAGCTATGCTTACTATATTTAACTAGAGCGTATAGAATACGTTATTGTTATTTGAGGTAGGATATATAATAATAATAATAATAATAATAAAGGACTTTTATTTTAAAATATACATAAATAATACAAATAAAGTATAGAAAGGGCGAGATTCAGTTCATTTATTCTGGAAGGAATAAATGCCTGTTCTTACACCTAACCCTAATCTAGTAGATAAACGCATCCCAAAAAATGTATAATAAACAAGAGAAAGCGGCAACAAACATTACATAGTAACACAAAAGCGAAAATTAAATGCAATTCAAGTTACACTAAAACATTGGTTATTCACACAGAATATGTCAGTCATAAACATTGTACAAATTGTGAAATATAGAGGTTAACATCAATTTGTAATTATATAAGTATTATTGTTCAGAAAATAGCTTTTTAAACACATATTGTTTAAATGCAGCTTTGGACTTTATATTTTTAAAATTATTAGTGAGCTTATTCATTACATTTGCAATTTGATACGAAAATGATCTCTTATACATTTCTGTTGAGTGGAGCGGAGGGGTTAGTGTACCTTTAAATCGAATATTCAAGTTATGAATATCCGTTCGATATCGAATTTTATTATATAAGTAAGAAAGTATTTTACTTATTAAAATGGAATAGAAAAGCGTTGCAGAATGAAGTTGCCTCCTTTTTTTTCATATTAAGCCAATTGTTGAGGTTAAAAGTGTGGCTAATATGGTCGTACTTTCCTATGCCGTAAATCAGGCGCAAACAACTATTTTGAAGTCTTTGTATTCTTCTTATATCTGTGCTTTTTAGACAGGAATCATATACGGTGTCACAAAAATTAAGATGGAATAGGACCAACAATTCACAAAGCATAGATTTAGTTTTTCTATTTAATACAGCTCTGTGTTGATATATTAATTTTAAATTAATGTAACTTTTTTGTAAGCATTTACTAATGTGCTGAGAAAATCGCAGGTCTTGGTCCATAATGAGGCCAAGATTTTTGTAATGTTCATAAAATGTGATAGGTTTGTCTGTAATTACAATTTTGTCTTTAAAGGATGCCACAAAATTTCTCCTATCCATCTCCCTACCGGACACCATCACGGCCGATTCTGCCGAATTTAACTGCAAACAATGTTTGTTGGAGAACGCATATAAGTTTTCCAAATCATAGTTTATTGCAGACACCGCCTGCTGACTTTCTTGACAATTAAGTGACATATATATTTGAGTGTCGTCGGCATAATAATGCTGGGCACAAGAGAGAAACACTGAAGGAAAATTGGAAACATACACAGAAAAGAGAAGAGGGCCCAGGATAGAGCCTTGTGGAACTCCTGTCGAAATTTCTAAAAAATTAGATGTAAGCCCAGCGCATTTCACAGCCTGTACTCTATTTTGGAGGTAGTCAGCAACCAGACAGCGGGCTGTCGGTGACAATCCAATGAAATTTAGAATGGAGTTAAGAATTTCACGGCTCAGAGTGTCAAAGGCTTTGGTGTAGTCCAGCAATATCAAAACTGTCAGCTTGCTTTTATCTATAGCGCTAAAAATATTATCTGTGATTTCTGACAATGCTGTAACACAGCCATGCCCCGACCTAAAACCGGACTGAGTAGTTGAAAGAATATTGTTAACATTCAAATGCTTTTGCAATTGCATTTCCATTACTTTTTCCAGTAATTTCGAAAACGTCGGTAAAATGCTGATTGGCCTGAGATTATTATATGTTGAGGGATTAGGAGTCTTGGGCAGGGGAATGACGCAGGCTTTTTTCCACTCCGATGGGAAAACCGAGTGTCTTAACAATGCTTACTAGAATATATGTGGTTATATTGGGGCAACAAAATTGACAGATATTTCTACTTTTTGGCCGTTCAATATTACAAAAAAAAGCTGGAGGTTTAATTATCCTATAAAAGATATTTTTTGGCCAAGTAATTATACTATAGCCTATCTACATTAAAAACTGCTACTCTTTTTTGCTAAAATTTGACAAATCTCTGGTTTTTATGTGTTTTTTATGGATAACTGTTAGGCAAAAAAGCTCATCAGCTAATTTGTACTACTTGGGAGACAAACCTGGTTTTGACACAAAAAATGAAATAACAGAAGTTTCGCCGTTTTTTGGAATATCACCTCAATTTTATCTTAAAAATGTATAGTCGAGAAAGATTAAGTATCTACATCAATGACTTCCATGATTTTTCAATGTTAGAACATTTACCCCACCTATTTCTGTTTTCAGTTTGACTATTATCGGTTTTGCGTAAACAAAATATGATTTTTTTACTCTTTTAAACCCCTTAAAAAATAGCGCTTACACTTTTCACTATTTCTCAAATTTTTATGATCCATAACTTCAAAATACGCGCGCCCTTACGTTTTCGTAAGCCCAGATAGTGTCCAATTAAGTTGGACAAGAGTATAAAAGATGTTAAATTAGAAAAAAAACCTGTATATTTCGTAACTAAAAAATGGAAGATGCACGAGAAAAATAAACTATGCTACGGAAGAATACCTTTTTACCCATTTTTACAAACAAAATGTAGTTTAAGTGTTTTGGCTGGCCCTCGCCAATCGCCTGGCGGGGGGGCTAATTTTGGGGTCAGGGCGGCTAAGCTCCCCCTAGCCCCCCCCCTAGTTGCGCCACTGGTGAAAACGTTTTTATTTTAGAAGAAATTGTCAAAATTGAGTTGCCATCTTTAAGCCGATGTGACCATGGTACTCTTACTTCAAATCGATAAATCATATCGCAAATCCATATTAAAGTTTTACTCAATTAAATTATTATGATTTAAATGACGTAGTCAGGGTACTTTTATTAATACCAGTAGAAATGAAATTTGATATTTAATCTACTTTTCAGTTTGAAAAACTTGTCTAAATGTTCAACATAAGTAATTAATTTCTTATTTAAAAAATGGCTTATCAATATTCGAATGTAGAATATCGGGACATGCACTTTTGCTATGGGAGAGCAAATAGAAATGCAGAAGAAGCACTTCGGCTTTACATACAAGTACATCCTGATCGAAATGCTCCTCGTGCTCCAACCTTTGTGAGTGTTCATAGAAGACTTGGTGAATGATGATGGTGATGAGGTATTACGCCTAAATATGTGTAATACTATTTTACATAAATATGAAAATGATAATACTTTCATTAATACCATATTATTTACTGATGAAGCTGGTTTTACACGCGATGGAACAGTGAATTTACATAAACCACATCAATGGGCTATTGAAAATCCACATGCTTATTTAGAAAGGGAAAATCAGCGACGATTTATGTTAAATGTTTGGGCCGGCATTATAGGCGATTGTCTCGTAGGACCTCACTTTTTTGATGGGACGTTGAATGGAAATCTTTATTTAAGTTTTTTACAAAATGATCTTCCTGGCATATTAGAAGATGTTCCCCTTCGATCACGAATAAAGATGTTGCTCTTGCAAGATGGCGCACCATCCCATTACAACCTTAAAGTCCGTGAATATCTGAATGAGGTATTTCCGGATCGTTGGATAGGAAGAGTCAGAAACTCCCTTGGGCACCCCGTTCCCCAGATCTTAACCAAATGGATTTTTTTCTCTGGGGGTATTTAAAGACGTTGGTGTATAAAACTGTAGTCAATAACTTTGACGATTTACGAGATCGAATAATAAATGGCTGTGAACATATTAGAAACACACCCGGTGTTTTTCATCGCGTTCGGAGACATTTTTTGAAAGCCGTTAGAAAATGTATCAAAGTTAATGGTGAACAGTTTCAGAATTTATTATAACTTCTAACAAGTTGTGTTATACGAAAGCGTAGAAAGGCCACAATTTTCTTATTTTTATTTTTGTAACAAATTCCGACTTCTAACTCAGAATTTCGACTTCTAGTAGTGTTTTCACATAAATGTTCCAATTTTTGTTTGGGACGCGTTGTCCAGTGACTGCACATTTAATAATTATCCTTGTGATAAAGACATTTCTGACTTGTGTAAAATATTGATTGCTGAAAATGTCTATAAATAGTATTCTATATATATAATTCTAACTCCTGAAGGTGTAGAAGACAAAGAAATTTTAATAAATGAGGAAAAAATAAATAAATTATTAAATATCCCTTGTAGAGACACCATGGACGGCAATGCAAGCCAAACTATTTATAGGATGCTTTTACCAACATATCTATAAATAATATCAAGTATAAATAAAAAGTGCAGCGGGTTTCGGAAAGGGTAGAAAATTCAAATTAATTTTAATAAAGTAGAAAAAATTCAATTAATTTAATTACCAATGTGTTTAGAAATAACAACTCTATGAATAAAAGTGACAGGATTAGAAAACGGAAACAAATTTTATTGAATGAGAAAAGTCATATTTTCATATTATGTCACAGGTCCCGGACAAAACTAATAATATATAGTATTCATAAAAGTGGCAGTGAGGTCCTTAAGGGTAGAAGACCCCGGCCTGCCGAGTCATTCCAATATCTTAATGATGTGTCTATTACAAACTTTTATGACAAGTAGAAGAAGATCCGAAACGGCCAATGAAACTTATTATATTATAAAAAATGTAAATGACTGGGAATGTTAGTCAAAGAGGTTATAATCAGTAATGAAGTCTACTGTATTAGATATTTTGTCAGCAAACCACGTATATCAAGGTACACATTTTGATATTTTGGACAAATTAAACGAAATACCTATTCCTTTTGTTGGGTGTGATCAACACGAAAAAAATTTACAACTACGATCATTGAGTTGTACCTTGTCAATAGAATGCGCTTCATTTGTAAAGAGGTTTACCGAATAGATAAAACTAAAAGAAAGAAAATAAGGTGCTTGAAGAAACAATCAAAATTATAATTAAATTTTCACTGTGTTCCTGTAGTCGGTTTTGATAGATTGATGTCCTTCGACAAAGTTAGAAATAAGACCTACAACAGAAACTTGATTTATTTATTCATAAAATATGAATGTCATTTGTCAAGGAATTCTAATAAATTATAGTTTAAAAAACTGAAAAACACGCTTTAATAGTAAACTGAACTAAAAAAACCCTTTGGACGAGAAGATAATGATTAACAAGAAAATTAATGTCATTGTGAAAACAGCGTGTTCTCTGAAAGTAAAGTCGGTAAGAATATATGGCACAAAGGCACTCTACGCTTTTTTACAAAAGTTATTTTTTTTCTTTTTAGTTCCGTTTACTATTAAAGCTTGTTTTTTAGTTTTGTCAAACTATAATTTATTCTTCTTCCCTACCTCCCCGTACCAAAAATGGATAATTTGCGCGCCTGCTGCCTGCCTTTTATATGGTAGCCATTTCCCAGAGTCCCTCTCCGAGATGAAATTTATTTATCCTGACGATCCTGTTCAGGATAATGGGACAAACTTATCAAATCATTGCATTGTCATCGATTGTAATCTGGCGTTATAAAGTAGGTGAAAATCAAGTGAAACTAATAAAAGCGTTTTAAAATAAGTAAATTTACTCGAGTATTATTTTAATTAACAGATATCAGGGAAATTTGGTTTTTCTGACTATATTTTAGTTATTATGTTTTATATCATACATAGAACGTAACTGATTAGTTATGTTCCTGTCCTTACCTGAAAAAGTCAACCTAAAATCTCTTATACTTTGATGAAATTTAATCTGAATGAATAATAACCGAATTGAAAATTAAAGAATACTGAATAATCGTTTAACGAAATATAAGTTACTTCAATAGAGGATGAATAAACTTTTCATAAGTGCTAGTTATTTACTCAAAAAAAGATATTTTTTTAAACAAATATATATCTTTTCTCCTAAAAGAAAAACAATTATAATTATATTTAAATTTTACGTATAATAGTAAATAGTTGGTAAATTGGGAAAGGAAAAGTACAATACTTGGGAGTTACGATAAGGTTTGATGAAGAGCGAGGAGACATATGCCCCCAAACTACAGTCCATATATTAAAATCTGAATATATATATATATATATATATATATATATATATATATATATATATATATATATATATATATATATATATATATATATATATATATATATATATATATATATATATATATATATATATATATATATATATATATATATATATAATATATATATATATATATATATATATATATATATATATATATATATATATATATATATATATATATATATATATATATATATATATATATATATATATATATATATATATAGGGGCCTTCTACGCTTTCGTAGTGTTACGCTGTTATTTGTTGTATTGTTATAATTTAATTGAATAAAACTTTAATATCGATTTGCAACTAAACGAAATGAATTATCGATTTGAAGTAAGAGTACATTAAAGTGCCCTCTGGTGGCAACTTAAATAAACATTTTTATCTTTGGATAAGAGCGTCCATTACCTTAAATTTATGTGTCAAATATAAAGTTGATCCGTAAAGAAATAAATTAAATGTTCCCAAAATTAAAATTAAAAATGCAACTTTGATCAGCCGCTACTACCAAACCATTGAGATTTTAAAATGTTCTTAAATGACTTGCTACCATTATTTTTTCGTATAGAATCACGGCCTTAAGTTTCATGACGTTGTTCCCAATTACCCTGTATATGATTATTTTAACAAAAAAAAATTGATTATTTTCTTAATTTTTTCATATTTACTTATTTCGATAAAAAAGGTATATGTGTAATTATTGGTGTTTTATTAATTAACTTAACGCGCACATGTTTTCAGTAAATTGTGTCATTTTCTTAGGAACTCTGAGGTGACACAACGTAGGAAATAAAAAAATAATTTAAAAGACGAACACAGCTAAATTTGAAATTATGTGTTTCGTATAAGACCGGGGTTTCAATTTATTATAATATAACAAAAAATATAGCACTTTTTGCAAGATGTAAATAACTCTCCCTTGATAAAGTTTAAACACTGCAGTTTGTGACTCGAATCGCTTACGTATTAGACAAAAAATATTTGATGTTTTATTAAAAAAAACAATAGATTAGCTTTCAATGTAAACATTTTATACTCCTAAGCAACTAGTAACAGGTTAACAACACTCACATCATACGAAAAACAATATAAATGTCAAAATTCACCACACAATGAGCAAAAATAAAATATTTGTTTTGGCATTATTGGACACAACAGGGGACTTGATTTAAATAACCGCAACGAACAATAATCAGTCAGTATCAAATGACGGGTGGTAAAAAATTAAAATGCATCTGGTACTATTAGGAGTATGCATTGTAGTGCTGTTTCAGACTATACAGGTAAGTGGTCAGAGCTGTCGCAAGTACAAAAAGTATTTAAAGTACAAGTAGGCTAAAACACCCAATGATTTGCACCCTTAAGAAAGTAGGTAAAGAGAAATATGAATAATAGAAATAAAATATTGCGATTCGGAACTAAAAAAAATATGTTTAACTTAAAAGACGTATGTATTGAGTAAAAATACTATTTGTTAAACTATAATATAAAACCAACTTTAAAAAAATACAGTTAACTGAATTTTTTTGAAAGTTCTTTAAATAAAACTCTATTTTACAAGTGATTGGCATACCTCAACTAGTCATTGTCTACCAGGGACGTAAACAGAAAATTAATTTTGGGTGGGCCAGTTGGGGGCACAAATAATTCTAGAGGGGCCTATATACAGGGTCTGTCATTAGTGTGTCAAAGTGTCAAGTTATATTTACAATTTATGTATTTGCGTTGCATTGACCTATCGAAAAATGATTTTTTTTCGATCAATATTTCGTTTTTTCATTGTTTTTGTTTTTTTGTTTTGAGGTAAATTTCGCTTTGTTTATAAAATTGTAACAATTTTTCCTGCGACAATAAAGCATACTTTTGTTTGTTTGTATGCAAGTAGCGTACTTTCCTAGTAAAGATTTTTTTTACATTAACGATGGATCCTGTAACAAATAATATGTGCCAGTAAAAAAATTAAAACGAATTTTCTACATTTATTTTAGGTTTTTGAATTAAATAACAAATTTTATACAAAAGTAACTTAATTGAACACATCTGAAGAAACATATGTTTTCACTTTTATTTAATATACAGTTGTGGAAGTATTACTAAAACTAATAAAAAATAAACATGAATAATATAAACCGTTAACTAAAAAATACAAAAAAAAAACAATTCATAAAATTAAATTTATTCTTCTCTTATTTTCCGCGAATATATCTATTACCCTTTGAAGATCTATGTTTTCTACCAATGGCTTTTCAATTGATAAAATAACCAAGTTTGATAGTCTGTCATTTCCGGTTTTATTTCTCAAAAATGATTTTATTATTCTTAAACAAGAGAAAGTTTACTCACATGAAGCACTACAGGATAAAAGTCAGCTTATATTTGGGATTCTTACTAGTAGAGTTATTTTATGTTGTTGTGGTTTGAGTATTTTATTTCGTTAAAAATATTGTGCGTGTATGAGCGTAGCGTATAATATATTTAGACAGGCTAATGGTGGAGCCAGTGGGGGGGCCACAGGATAAAAAAAGGGGGCCGCGGTCCCACTATGTCTACGTCCCTGTTGTCTACCCAGATATTCGCAGGTAAATATGTATTATAGTAGGGTGCTATAGTGGTTTACTGGACTAAAAATAACATAAAAATAACAAAAATAGTACTCATTTGTACTATGTTGGACATGTAAATTTTTCCACATTAAGATTTTTGTTTTCTATACATTTAACTTTTTAAGTACACGCCTTCTTTAACTAATACTCCAGATGCACTATACGAATTTTCTTTTCCATTA
>JAUTXW010005053.1:0-94754 GCA_030620095.1 Kuschelorhynchus macadamiae | reverse complement strand
GTTATGTGCCTGTTACTTGGTTCAGTTCAGGTCTTTGTTGATTATTATTGGACAAAGACTTTAAGGCAATAGACTTTAAGACACTTTTTATTTTACATTTCTTTTTGTTTTAATTGTCTGTTTTGTTAACTTCCATACTTCTATGTCTGTATACGTATGTGTCTCAGTTTAATAGGATTTTTTAAATTTTTTTAATATAAATGATATGGTATTACATTATCTAATATTGCATTATTGGTTTGGTTCATATTTATATGACCCTTTTTTTTCAGCTTTGCCAATAAAAAGTTTCCTTGGATACACATCGATCAACACGGATCGCTAGCAAAAAAACAAGTGTCATTTGAAGGAAAGGAGAAGCAGAAACTCTGCAATCCATTCCAATCAAATTCAAATTCAAATTCAAAACTATTTTATTAGTCAGTTAAATACAATAAATAACATGTAAATTATAATTTAAAATAAGATTAGTTCTGACGAACAAGGACAACACTGCGATTATAAAACCGATCCACCGACATAAGGATATATGCTGGAGTAGCCCTGCCCTAGATATATTACCTAAATTTAATATTAATAATGCAACTTAAAGGCGATCATAAATACATATTTGTATATAGTTTAACCTTATAATTTCCACAAAAGGCGGAGTTCACGAACAGGCAAAGCAGCGATACACAAATACGAGCAGTGCAGAACGGGCGCAAAACAAGGAACAACAAAAAATGAGAAAAAAAATGAGATTTTAATTGAAAAGTCGGCACACCAGCAGATTAAATTAAAAAATTATTTATATATAGATTTATTTAACTGACTGTATGAGTTTTGTTTAAAAGCAGATCGAGGTAGAAAAGAAAAAAAAAATAACCAGCTCTTACTAAATGTTTCGTTGATCATTTAAAAGTAAATTCTTAATGTATTCATTAAATTTAAAAACTGAAAAATCTCTAATGTGATTAGGAACATTATTCCATAATTGGATACAATTATACAGATACAAAACTAAACGATTTTTGAAAATTTGCTGTTTTGTGGGGTGGTATAGTAAAATTATTTAAGTTTCTAGTAAGATGAGAGTGATTATGTATATTAAATAGGGCTCTTAAATATGGGGGCTGACCAGTTTTCAAGACTTTATAGATTAGAGACAGTAAATGACATTTACGTCGGTTTAGCATTGACAAAATTGAATTATTGTTAAGACATGGAGTAATGTGATGAGGGAATATTAAAGGAAAAACGCATACAAGCATTCTGAAGTTTTTGGATAGATCTCATAACACTTCCATTTATTGAGCTGTGATATACAACGTCACCATAATCTAGAAGCGATAATACAAGCATATTACATAAATAATATTTAGCCTTTTGGGGTAAATACTTTTTAAAATTTGTTAATCTTTTTAAGCGCATATATGCAACGTTAAGTTTATTTTTTACATGCGATTGAAAAGTAAGACCAATATCAAAATTAACTCCCAGGTTCTTGGCTTCAGCAACCACTGGTAAATACGTGTTTTTTGTTTATACTTTAAAGTTAGACGTGGCATGTGTTATAATAGACTTATTGTTCCCAAAAAATAGTATAGCAGATTTGGATGCATTTAATTTTAAGTTATGGTCCTGGGCAAATTTATTTAATTTTCGTAAATCACTGTTAAAATTTATTAGAGATGTTTGCAGTTTATTATATTCTAATACATTATTCATATCCGCAACATATAGTGAAAAAAGAAGTGGCCCAAGTATTGAGCCTTGTGGGACACCTGTTGTCATAGGTATATATGACGATTTAAAATTTGTAGATTGCCTCGTAACGGATACACAGAGATATCTATTTGAGAGATATGATCTAAAAAATTCAACAGCATTCTCCGAAAATCCAAAATAATGAAGCTTAGCTAGTAACATTGTGTGATTCAAAGTATCAAATGCTTTACTAAAATCGAGTAAACACAAACAAGTCGCTTCCTTTTTTTCTTCGTTAATTCTTATGTCATTTATAAGGTTAATAAGGCAAGTGGATGTACTAAAGTACTTACGAAATCCAGACTGACAGTCTGGTATAATTTTCAAAAGAAGGGAAAAAGAAGAAATTTGGCTGTAGATATGTTTCTCAATAATTTTTGATATAACTGACAATATACATATAGGTCTTAAATCTTTAGAACTTTTGGGAATAGCAATCTTAGGTAAAGGTTTAATAATACCTTTCTTCCAGATATATGGAAAAACATTTTCCAATATGCAATGATTAATTATATTTAAAAGAGGTTTTATACAAAAAGGCAAACACAATTTTATATCCTTTAAAGAAATTTCATCTTCACCCACGGCATTACTACTCATCTGATTAATTATTTTATATACTGATATTTCGTCCATTAATTTAAAATTGAGGTCATGGGTTACGTTTGGATGAATATTTTGTTCATAAAATTTTATTTTATCGTTTGATGTAGTATCCACTAAATTACTGCTTTGGGCATAATAATTATTGAGTGAGGTCTCATCTGCAAGTTCACGGGGCAATTCATGAGTTTCAGTATGTGTTAAATTTAGTTTTTTCACACTTGCCAAAAATCTTTACCTGTTTTATTAGACATCTGATTAAAATATGCAACTTTCTCTCGTGCTATCGCATGTTTCGTATAGTTCCTAAGTTACGATGAGCTTTGTCTCTTAATTTTATTAATAATTTTATATTGTCTGTTATCCACGGGATAAAAGGTCGATCGTGAATTAATTTACTCTGCAAGGGAGCATGCTTGTTAATCAAATATAAAATATTGTTATTAAAAATACCTAATTTTTGGTTAATATCATTAGCTAAATATAATGAATGCCATTGCAGTAAGAGGGCATCCCGTTCCAAGTCATCATAAATAATACTATTATAATCCCTGTACTCTATGTATTTTTCTTCATACGGTTTTCTAATAATAATATAGATACTGTTTCGGAAATAGGAATGACGTCACTCTTTTGAATGGCAATATTTTCATTTGATATTATAACATCAATAAGATTATTTGTATTTGCAATCATATTTACCCGTGTTGGCTTGGTTAAATGATGTTTAAGATTAAACGTGTCAAGCAATTTTAAAATTTTTGTTCATGTAGGAGAATTCTGTAAAAAATCAATATTAAAGTCACCTGAAAAAATTATGTAGTTGTAGGATGGCACTGTGAGACTCATTATATCCTCCATGCATTCATAAAATTATCAACATTTGTAGAGGGCGGGCGGTATATATTTGTAAACAATATACTTTTTTTGTTAAGTGTTAATTTTAAGGTTAAAAATTCGCAGCTATCCGATGTCACATCGAGCTGGACTATTTGAAATTTTATGTTTTTCTTTAGATAAACCCCTACGCCTCCCCCTCTGCCTCCCCTATCTTTTCGGATGAAGTTATACCCATTTATACTAAAAACGCTGCTTTCGTAACTAGATGTTAACCATGTTTCTGACAGACCTAATACATCAAACTTATACTGATTCACATAATTGACAAATTCATCAAAACCTGTGTTAAGAGAGCTAATATTAAGATGAGCTGTCATTAAATTTTTTGGTTTTAATGGATTATTTGGATTATTTCTAACCCGGGTGCCCGCGTTTAGTAAACTATCATCCATTGTCCATTAGGCTCCCGCCACACACGCCGGTACATGCACACCCGCTCCGCCAAGATTCGCAAACCAACGACCCTCCACTACAATACAAAAATACTAACATTATAAACATATTTTTTAAAAGCGATGTACTTCTCTTTAAAAATTCCACCTTAGAAGAACGTTGGTCCGCATTAATATTTAGTTTAGATTTTTATTCCTTACTTCCCTAAATTGGTATTTATAGTCAATAGAAGAAGGGCGGCACCGTTCAAGAACAACGCCCCCACATTAAAATATTAAATTCGAATTAGTGTTTAAGTAAGCTATGAAAATCAATCAAATAAGCCACTGAGAATATATATATTACTGTGTTAGGATCCGTAGAATTAAACTTTAAGTGAAATTACATGAGCATAGCTTTTATGTGGAAAGGAAAATATGATTTTATTTCTTAAACTTTGAATGTACATACGTACACTACATTTGTGTGGATATAGAAATATAAATTTACTAATGACAATTCTGAGTACACATATTTTAAACTAAAATATTAAATTTATATTTCGGATATTTATCCCTAACAATAAAAAATGGAATAGGATGTTTAAAAATAAAAATAAATTAAGTAACCTAGGATTTTCCTGAGTAAAGGCAAGAATATAGGATTAGCGACTTTTTTCTGCCTCCAGAAAAATATGTAGGATCCAAATAGAGTATAGCATTAAATTTAAGAAAAAAAAACCATTTGATGTTTATATCAGATAATTATACGAAAAACAAAGTATGTACGATTGCATTAAATTTTAGATACCTACACTTTTCCCTCGATAAAACAAAACGAATAAAGCCCAATTAAGCCAATTACTGAAATAAATCTTTACAATAACAGTCTTAGTGTAAAAAAAATCAGTTGAAAAATTCCTAATAGTATTAGGTAGCAGGAATTCTGTTGAATGGAACATGAACTAGTAATTAGACCCTGGTCAGAGGAACCCAGCGGAGCAGAAATGGAAAACTGATATGGCTCTGGCTGAGTGGTGAGACAATGGTTCAATGGATTTTGGCTATGATGAAGTGTGGAAAGTAAATGGTTCTCTGATGTGGTTGGTAAGAGACTGGCTGATTGCAAAGGGCTTTGCTGCTCTATCTTGGGGATAGGTTTTAGTAGACACTAACCATTCTTTATTATGAACGTCAAAGTCTCAAAGAGTAACAATTTCAGAGGAAGAGATTTCAGAAGATGGGAATTCAGAGATTAGGAAATCCACTTTAGCAGAATTTGAAGAACAAGCAAGAACTTGAAGGAACTGTCTAAGAGACAGAGCAGTAGAAACAACAAATAAATTTAATCGGAGGACTATGTTTGTTTGAAGGTGGTAGACAATGTAGAATATTCACTAAACTTGTTCTGTCAGTCCTGCATTTTCTTTATTATTTTGGTTTCACAGTATTTCGAATGGTATTATAGTCAATCTGTTTTTAAAAACAAAGTCACAATTTTTGAAAGATCTCTACACTATTCTTCTATTAAAATTCTCAATAAAATACCTGATATGACAAAACCACTAAGAGAAATGCTAACCATTTTAGAAAGAAACTGAAGGAATCCCTGTTTATGGATGCCTGCAACTGTCTGAAGGAGTCTTAAGACCTGTAGTGTACTGTTAGTTTTATTTATTAATTCATTATATTCAATATCATCTTTTGTGTAACTATTTATGTGAAGAAAAGAAATGAACTTCTAACCTGAGTGGAAAAGGATGTGTTACTCATTTTTCAACATAAATAATATTTTTTTATGGAATATTTTAATCACGATTTTACCCTTTAATTTCATGTTTACTGAATAATACTAGTGAAGGGAAGAAGCAAAACTACAGAACAAGGGCTTAGGATTAAATGCTCTAGTTTATTATTATACAAAGAACAAAAAAATATAGAAGTATCTTACCTGTTTAAGTGGCTCGTTCAAGTTAATAGTGGTTTCAATTTTGAATTTAGGCAACTTGACAACCACTTCTGGTTTGAACATATTCTCTGTTATCTTTGTCAAATCAGTTTCAGCGAGTTTCTTTTCAAGCTCTGCTATGCCGTTTCTCTTATTAGGGAGGACCACAATCAGGCTAACATCCGGATTTGAATAGGGAAGCTCGAGAACTTTGGCATCCAAGTTTGCGTCCTCTTTGTAAAAGTATTTCCCCCGATTGTTCATCATTTGTACATCTATAGAATCGTTATCATTGAGGTAGAACTTTTCGGACTTGGTTTGGCTCTTATCAAATTTGGACGCCCAATTTCCTTTGAAGTAGATTGCATTGACCAGAACCAGTCGAGTATCTGAATTAAGGCTATCCGGTTTGACGAGATCTTTGATTTTGTTCTGAGTTTTGCCTTCAACCCAACTGTTGATATTGTTTGCACTGCTCACCGAATCACTAAAATTGAGTTCTTGAACTTCAGATAAAAACTTCTTTTGTGTGATATCTTTAAAGCTGCTCTTTAAGGAATATCCCTTCATAACATAGATCTTGTTGGCCATAAGAAGCTGAACATCTGAAACATTGTTTAGATGATTGATTACATCTTTATAGCCTTCAGCAGCTTGAGCATGATCAGAGACAGCCAACGTCTTAGTGAAGGCTTCATGGGTAGTCCCACTTGATCCCTGGTAAGACATGGCCAGTACCGCGTGGACGCTGATTGGAGAAAAGAAGACATTTCCTTGTTCCTTGGAGAGGATGTTGTAAAGTTGCTTTGTAAATTCGCCATTGCCCTGGATGACAGCCTGCAATTCCTGTTTTCCAGCCATTATTTGAGGTAGCACTGTTAAGAGGGAAAATAACACTACGATTCCTGCAAGAAAAAAAAATTGTGTAAATTAAGGCTTCAATTCACTAAAAAAAAATATAATATAAAATATAAATTACAGGGGAAGAATATATTGCACAGAGATAAAGAACATTCTTCTTGATATCCAATGGAATTATAGAAATACTGGGAATATAAATGAAAAATATATTGAGTTCTATCCCCAAGAACAGAAATACGTATTATCTACCAAAAAAATGATTTGCAAAAGCATAACCCCAACAAAATGTGGGAAACACTTGGCCAATTGGTTAGTGACAAAAGAAAACATAGCAGAATTACTAGGGTTGAAGTTATTGGGGTGGTCAAAACTGACTGTAGGGAGATGGCCGAAAGAGTGAATGAATATTTTGTAGAGAGCATAAATTTAATTATTGGAGATACTGATAGTGATTTAATATGGGAGGAAAATCAAGGCGCTCAATATTGCCAACAAAGGTTTATAAATTTTCATTTGCTCGGGTCCTTGTGAACTTGAAAATGTCATACTCTCTTTGCCTAATAAGTCAAGTCCTGACGACATAACCGCCAAGTTTTTAAAGCATAGTTATAATGTAATAAAGAATCCCTTTCTAAATTTAATAAATACATCTTTAGAAATGGGTAGAATTCCATCTGTAATGAAGGTTTTGACAATTATTCCTATTCTGAAGGTTAAAGGTTGAATCAGGGTGAATGATTTTAGACCGGTTCATATGCTTGGGGATATTAAAAAAGAATTGGAAAAAATAATTTACCTAACTGATAGATTACATAAGTTCGAATAATATTTTAATTGCAAATCAATCTGGATTTCAACACAAACACAGTTGTGAAATCTCTATTTAAAATGTTCTTTATGACAAGAAAAACTTATTAGATGACAATTATACCATAGAAGCGGTGTTTTTTGATTTACAGCGTGCACTCGAAACAATAGAGCTATATTATTACAAAAATTGGAACAAAGATAAATGGTAAAGTATCGTCTGAAATTTCATGAGATGCTGGGGTGCCACAGGGTAGTACTCTAGGGCATTGATATTTTGACTATACATAAATGATATTTCAACTATGGTAAAAACAAGTTCCATTCATTTGTTTGCTGACGATACTCTATTATATTTTTATTCCACAAATCTTGTTCACCTTATCACTAATATTAATGAAGATCTACAACTTAAGATGTGGTTTACCAAAAATATTTTGAAAATAAATGTTACAAAAACTAAATGTATGTTAATTAGAAAGAAAAACTATCAAATTAAAAAGAGTGAATTGTGAGGAATATAAATGTAAAAATTGGTGATGATATAGTTGAGGATGTTGATCAAATGAAATACCACCGATTTATTATTGATACAAATCTGAATTTCAAAGATCATATATTATATATAATTGACAGTATGTAAAAATGTCAACGTTCTTTACAGAGTAGATTTGTTTTTGTCTTAGTTTTCTAGGATAGCCGTTTATAATACCTTAATTTTGCCCCACCTAATTTACAACTCTTCCATATTATATACAACAAAAAAATGAAACTTCTGTATGCGCATTATTTTGCGATTTAAAGTTGCTGACTCGGACGATCTGGGTTCTGCCAATTAAATAGTCATTCACCATGTCAAATTTATTTATTTATTGTGTCAAGTACACTACAGATTTAAAAAAACCTAAATGGTACGTCAATGTTAAATACTGTATACAAATTAAAGGACAAAAATAAGATAAAACTACAAACTACAATAAACCAAATACAAAAAATATAAAAAAAAAAAAAACAAGCATTACTTATACAATAACCGATGACAAAGAACACTTTAAATGAGATAATGAACAGTTAAAAATATCATAATGCTCAAAATTCCTATTATAGTTTTTAACAAGTCTATCAACGAAAGCCGTGGCTCCATAGTTGGTTCGGTGCCGCACTTCGAAAAACAACTGAGAATGCCTGGTATTCCTAGCCGGAATTCTATATGTTATTGCCTCAACAAGTGACTCACAGTCCACCAAATTGTTTATTATTTTGTATAAGAATATAAGCTTGCTCCTCCTTTGCTCCAGGCTCTTTAACCCACACAACAACCTTCTTATCTCGTAACAGATATCCTTATAAGGAAAATGGAATTTTTAAAGAAGGTATTTGGCAAACTTATTCTGCACCCGCTTGATCCTGCCAATGTTGCACAAATGAGTGGGAGACCCAGATTCCTGAACAATACTCCAGTAGACTGCATACCAAGGATGTATATACACACATTATTGCCTTTGTATCCATGATATGACGGGTGTTTCGTCTAATGAAGCCAAGCATTCGAAATGCCTTGAGCACGATGTTATCAATGTGCAAGTTGAAAGACAGGTCACTCTGGAAAATAACTCCCAAGTCATTCATTGATGGTACCACCTCAAGACCAATGTCCTCCATTGTGTATGAGGTTGAGTTTGGATTATGGCAAGTGTAGAATCTTAGTACCTTACATTTATTGATGTTTAAGGTAAGGTAATTTTTGTCACACCAGGTCACCAACCGGTCTAGATCGGCCTGTAATTCACTCTTGTCATCATCAGCTGTGAAAAACTTCAAGTCATCAGCATACAGTAAAAACTTGGAAGACTTGAAGCAGCTAGAAACATCATTAATAAAAAGCAGGAACAGAATCGGTCCCAAGTGTGAGCCCTGAGGCACTCCTGAAGTCACAATAAAAGAATGGGACACTGCACCGCCAACAGTAACCTGCTGGAGATGCTCGGTGAGGTAGGAAGAGATACACTTCAGATAATAACCAGAAATTCCCATTTCCTGCAGCTTCTTAAGCAGAAGACGATAGCAGACACTATCGAAAGCTTTCGATAAATCAGTGTAAATGACATCCACCTGCTTTCCATCCTCCACTGATGTGATTACAAAGTTTTGAAAAAGTGCAAGGTTGGTTGCTGTGCCTTGGAGAAGTCGGTATACAGAGTGTGAACTCTGCAACCCTCCCCAAAGTCCCTCACCAGAAAGCTGGAATAAATCAGAAGATTAAGTTGCAGAAATAAATGCAATATAATGTTTAATTATTTAAGAAAAATACTAGCACACTAGGTTGCATCAACATTTATGAAATTGCACAATGAATTACTGCAATCGATCACTGAAAAGGGTAACTTTTGAAATGTATTTACATGATAAACAACAACTTTTAATGGAGTACAAAGGAAACAATGCTTACTCCACAAATATCTGATGAAAAAAAAATCCAAATTGTGATGTCAAAAAGTTGATTTTGGCCCCATACTTGTGTGATTGTACAATGAATAGATATTCCTAAGTATATTCAAAAATACACTCCAATTTTTTAACAAATAGATGAAATACCGAAGGCAAAAGGATAGCTAATAAATTATTTTGTACAAAAGATGGTTGTACAACAATCCAGCACAGCAAATCGAATTTCTAGTCCTGTAAAACGAGTTTACTGAGTGATCATTCTGTTACAAAAATAGCAAAGATTGTTATTTGACAATATGATAAAGTGTAAAATTTGTAATATTGAAGAGACTGAAACTTATGACCAAATGTGATGTATGTGAGACATATTCATGAATTAAATGTTTGGGTCTATCTGGCTCAAAATAAAAGGTCTACTTCTATAAGCTATCACTGCAAATATTGCTTGAAATATTAAAAAATTAATATCAGTAGCTTGGAAAAAGTGATAGTAAAAAACCATCATAAATCAACAGAAATCTGTAATTACAACTATAAAGATAAAGATGATGGCCTTAAATAATGTAAAACTAATAGCCAAGCTTGATGAAGTCCAGAATAACATTGTAACAAATATGAACACAAATGCCCAACTACTCAAGGATAATTAAAAACTAACTATAAATAGTTCATCTGATCAGTTAATCAATAGTAAAAAAACCCTAGAGGAGTTAGTATATCAGAAGCATGAAATCCAAAACCTTGTAGAACTAAGTAAGGACATTGTAGAAAATATTAATAAAAGTTCAAATCAGAGAGTATAGGCAGAAGTACATAATACGTGTAACAAAAAGCTACATGAAGTTGAGAAAAAAATTAAAATGTTGCATCTAGAATTCGATAAACTGAAGAAAGGAGTTGAAAATTTTGTGAAACTAATATTAGAAGTAAAGAACCAGTCTAATACAGAACCCAGAGATTCCAATGGAAAGCAAAAAAATTACATAAATAGAATGAAGCCCATGTTATTAGTAAGATCTCATCAAAATGGATATCTAATGCTCAAATGGTGTACTTGGGAAATCTAGACATCAGTATGACAAAGAAAATGTAGAAATGTATGGCAATGCAACATTTCGAAATATAAATTTTAAGGTTGAAAAATTAAATCAAATGAATTTTCTAACTTCAAAATTGAAATACCTAAAGATAGAAGTGCAGAAATATTGGACATTCTCAAAATGGCCAGAAAAAAACTGTCATGAAAAGTTTTTTCTTAGAACCTTCCAAAATATAGAAATATAAATAGAAACTCACAGGTACAACAGAAATTACAATAGAAGATAATATGAGGTCTGATTCTACTAGCAACCCAGAAAACAATAATTCATATACCACAAAATATTCCTCGTCTTCAAGTTCAAACCATCAATTCAGCTTCTATTAACAAAATATGAGGGGACTCAAAAGTAAAGTGGCAGAACTAAGGGCAGCGATGTATGTTAGTGATTATGATTTCATCACAGCTACAGAAACATGGTTGCACTCGTCAGTTTATACTAGTGAATTTTGTGTCAGTTACAATATATTTAGAAAAGATAGGACTACAAAGGCTACTAATAAAAACCAGGGTGGAGGTGTCTTATATAACAGAATTGGAAAGTATTTGTACTCAAATAACAGGAGGTTCTGAAAGGTTTTACACTGTAATAATATATATACCACCAGGTAATAATATAGATTCTTAAAATGTGTTTTATCAGGTATATAAAATTAATGAATGAAAAATGTATTATAGTAGGCGATTTTAATATTACTGAATATAGCATGAATAATGAATGTGATCATTTAAGGAACTTAAAAAAGTTTATAGATTTTAATAACTATGTTCAGTACAATAAAATTAAAAATAGCCAAGAACACAACCTAGATCTTGTTAAAAGTAATATAGTAGTAGCCAATATTAAGAGAGTATTCCATTTTTATGGAAGCCATAAAATGCATTAAAGTTAATAGATCGGTAGGCACCGACAACATTCCAGCATATATTGTTAAAGGTTGTGTCGATTCTTTTGTCCTTCCATTCAAATATATTTTTAATGCGCCTAAATAATGGTATATATCCAGCACAGTAGAAGAAAAGTAAGGTCATACCAAAGATTGGTTAAAAGATAAGGTTAAAAATAAAATATGTAATTTCAGAATGGTTACCTTTTTGTCAGTGTGTCCAAAAGTATTAGAACTAATAATTAGTAATAGGATATACATGCGCGCAAATGTAACGAATTTGAATAATTTTACACAATATGTACATAAATCGTTAAAAAATAATTTAGAAAGAGCATTTGATAAAGTAGTATTTAAAGGGGTTACAAAGGCACTCCAGGATTTTCTAGCAAATCAAAACTTAATTGTGTTGCTTGTGTCATATCTGTGTAATAGGAGAGTCTTTATATAACTAAAAGGCTACTCATCATATAGTTATTACACAAGGTCTGGAGTACCCTGAAGGTCTAACCTTGGTCCTATATTGTTTCTTTTAGTAATTAATAATATTGGAAACGTTGCTTAGAGGGCTTGTCTTCGCGGATGATTATAAACTATTTTACAGTACTAAATGTCAGAATGATGCTGCTTATCTACAAGAAGATTTGAATGCGGTTGTGTGCTAGTCCTAAGATCATAATTTAAAAATAAATGCAAATTAGTGTGCTGTAATAACCTTTAGCCTCAAAAAGCAAAACATTATGTTTGATTATCACATAAACAACACACTTTTAACAAAGAAAACATCACAGAAAGACTTAGGTGTGCATTTTCACCAAAAAATCTATTTTAATATTGATATTGATAATTGTGTGTAATTTCAAATTCTGTAAAAATGCTAGGGTTTATCATAAGAAGTTGCAAATTATTTCAAAGCTTCAGTATGCATGTCTGATTTGGAAACCACACTATGCCAATAAGGCACTGGAATTGGTTCAAAGAAAATTTTTTAAATTCTTACATTATAAAATGTTTTCTGAGTATCCTCAAAGGGGAGTTGTTCAAGTTATATTATGCAAAATGTTCAATTTTCCTAGCCTTGTTAAAAATAGAAGACATAATTAAAGTTACAAATTCAGAATTTTTAAGGCTATTAGGTACCTTTTTGAATAGATTTACTCAATACTCGGTCCACACTTATTTTATATTACACTGGTGAAAAAGAATACCTATAAGAATATAAGAACTCGCCACTAGTGAGGCTGTGTTTAAACCTTAATAAATATTGTAGTGCAATAGATCCCTTTAGTACAAACATTTTCAAATTTGGAAAACATATAGGAATAAATTTGTTCAGGCAAATAGATGCCATTCAGTTAGTAGTTTAATTTTAGGTAAAATTAAAGTAGTTGATAAGCTAGTTGTTAACTAGCTGTTGATACAAATAAATAAATCAATAAATCAAAGAACCTTGATTTGTTAATCTCTATACACATTTGACTGTGTATGTCAGATCTGTTCTAGGAAATGTCCTCCTAGGCAACATTAAAAAATTTTTGTATAAAAAGACTGATTGGTATCCTAGTGGAAGCAAAGTTCCTGGGGGCGATCTACAAGAGAATAGCTCTAATTCCCCAACGTCCACCTTTCCGACTACAGAATATAAAAAAAAACTAAAAAAAAGGAACAAAATATATAAAGTGTAGTTCAGGAGATTCTTCTTCAAATATTTTTGATTTTTTTTATAAGCTGTTTTGTTGCAAACCAATAGGGAAACACAGAACTAGTAAATAAAGTTCTCGGAATTGAGAGTCGACGTATATATTTTAAAATAATGAGTCAGCTGTTATTTAGAAATCTTTTATCTACAATTTTATAACAACTCCTATATTTCTAAGTTACACCTATATTTCTAATCGTATATATTTCTAAATAAAACAAAATTATGTATAAGGTATACCCTCAATTAATGTAACCTGTCAGTTCTTCCCAATTAAAAAAGAAACGAAAGTGGGCGTATCAGAATATAAAACAATGATTAATTTCACTAATTAATTTAAATTCAAATAAGTACATTACCCCAATTAAATATTCTTAAATGCCGGTAATAATAATGTCTAACGAGCGAGCTCACAACTGAAGTTCTTGGCTGCATAAAAATGTATATATTTTAAAAATAATGGGTCTAGTTTTTTGTAATCAATATTTGCGCAGAAATACCGCCTGCCAAAACAACTTATTTGTTTTGAATTCTTGTTTCTTAGAAAAGACCGTATGATGTCATGTCATATATAACATAACCATACTTTTATGATGATGCCGGATAGTAGATTAGGCTAACGAGTGCTGTGGTATGTATCGATATTGTCTAATTTTTCATTTAAACTACAATTTGACGTCACACGTAGTAGTGTTGCCTACTTTTAAAACCGAAATTTTTATTTTATTCGGTAGTCTGGGACGTTACCGGTAAGGAAAGAAACATCAATTGTTCAAAAATAAAGTTATGTTCGCGGAAGGGCATTAGAAACGGGACGAAACCTGTGCGCTGATACATACGGACTGCGGCTCTATTTGCGGCAATTTACTTAAATTGGCGGCATTAATCAAAATATAAAAGTTCTTTAAGTTTTTCTATGTAAGCACTCTCTACTGGCTTGTCGGTAGCTGCAGACGTTGGAAGAAAAAAATGACGATTTTTATTTCCCTCGTAAAAGGGAAGTATAGTAATCGTGAGAAAATCACTAATTGTGGTATAGGGATCAACTAGTAAAATTGTAGAACTAATTCAACAAAATGGCGGCCAAATAAAATGCTTATATTCGTAAAAAATAACCCTCTCAGTTTTACACATCTTTACGTTTTAGCGTCCCTAGACGCAAAAAAATATGTTTCAGCAATTCCGTCGGTCTGTCTGTCTGGTAGTTAGCGTCATAGCTTAAGGACTAATTAAAGACTACTGCCAGTAATGTTCTAAAATGGTTGTTAGCGTGCTGTATTATTTGAAGTTACAATCCCGTAAAAAAAATCTATTTTTAAATTGTTGACGTTTCGCAACTTTATAGTTCCATCCTCAGGACACATATAGATTCTATATCCTGCATGACACCCATACTATCTTATAGTCTCTTATAGTCTTTACCTATTTCGTTGACCTGCAGATATTAATTTTCTAAATGGTTTTCGTTAACGATCCTCTTGGTGTTATGTTAGAGTGGTGTATTATTTGGGGTTAGGATCCAGTAAAAAAAAACAAGTTTTTTTTTTAATTGTCGCCGTTTCGCAACTTTATTGTTGCATCCTCAGGACACATATATAGATCCTATATCCTGCATGAAACACATATTACCAGTCTTTACCTATTCTGTTTGTCCGCATATATTTTCCAGATATTAAGTTTCAAAATGGTTTTCGTTAACGATCCTCTTGTTAATAATAATAAGCCATTTATTTCCAACGGAGTCACCCACTTACAGGAAATACAAAACAATAATTATAATGAATAATGGATCTTAATTAGGAACAGTGTTAAAACTATAACTAACCCAATCCAGAAAGAACCTGACCTAAAGAATCATTGAAGATATCCTTATCATTACAATGTATATTAAAAAGATTACATATATAATATAAGGGAGATCTTAGTAGCATGTTTGATCTTGGACGAGTACAGTAGAATGTTAAACTATTTCTTGCGTTTAACCTAGGTACAATGAGGCGAATCTGATTAAAAAGGTATATATACGGTCTATTTCGTTGTTCAACAATTTATATAAAAACGAGATAGCCAACATACGTCTTCTTCTCTCTAGTGACATAATTTGAACTTTATTAAGTAACACATCACGATCCGCACACCTTTCTGGATAATCACACTTGTACGATAGGTATTTGAGTAACCTACGTTGGACAGATTCAAGAGAGTGGTGTATTATTTGGGGGTTATGATCCAGTAAAAAAAACAAGACTCTTTTTTAAATCGACGTTTCGCAAATTTATTGTTACATTCTTAGGACACATATACAGATTTTATGAAAAGGTGAAACCCATATTATCATTCTTTTACCTACTCCGTTGGTTCGCAAATATTTCCCAGATATTAAGTTTCTAAATGGCTTTCGTTAACGATGTTCTTGTTGTTATAACGTAGCAAGTAAAGACTAATAATATGGGTTTCATGCAGGATATAAAATCTATGTATGTCCTGAGGATGCAACAATTAAGTTGCGAAACGTCGACAATAAAAAAAGGCTTTTTTTTTTATTTACTGAATTCTAACCCCAAATAATACAGCACTCTAACAACTGGAGGACCGTTATCGAAAACCTTTTAGAAAATCTCGGAAATATCTGCGGACCAACGGAATAGTTAAAGATTGATAACATAAATTTAAGTTTAAGATGGCGAAACGAAATGGCGGCCAAATAATTTTTTGCAGAAAGATTAAATGTGAAAATGGGATAAACGTAACAAAATGACCGTATGTGTCAATGTAAAAACTACTTTTTGTATTTATTTTAAATTATGCCCAAAAGTCAAATGTGGCATAGGTAGAAAGAAAATGGCAAAATATTCGTTGTAATTCAATATCATGGAACAAAATGGCGCCCAATAAAAATGAAAAGACAGTATATGTAACCCATATATACTGTGACTATGTACTGAACTAAAATGGGTCACACACACTTCACTACTCCTAACAAATGGAAAAAAATCATAACTTTTCTGAATTTGAAAATAATTTGCAAAACTCGACTGGAACGAGCTGAAAATATATCGAAATTATGGGTCATATCAAATTCCAGTGAATCAAAGGCTTAGACCAAGGCACAATGAAACAAAGGCTGAACTTTTAAAAAAAGGTCCTCACTTTCAAATGCATGATAAAATAATACTCTTAATGTACAAAAGGGGGGGTCCATAGCCACGGAAGAATTAAAAATCTATCTATATATTTAAAACACTAACCTCCGATTGCTCAACACTTAATTGCTGTTTAGAATATTTAACCGAACTTTCGGATTTGACAAGTTTCTTACAGAAATCTACACTCTCAAATTTGACATTCCCTTAAACATTCTAAACTTTATTTGAGCTTTGTGCAACCGACCCTGAGCCAGATTTTTCAGCAAGTCTGTAAGAGAGTTGGACTGCACGAATTTAAATGATTTTTTTTAAATGGCCGCCTAGTTACCGAGACCTTTTAACACTATTTTTTGTATTGTTTAATTGCGTATTTTTTCTATAAAACCAATATGTTTTTCTTCAATAGCATTTTTGGACGATGTGGTGAATGCGCCCCATATTCCTATAATTCCACTGAAAACTCATCACGCCATATAACGGAAAAAGCAGAACAAAGTCAGCCGGGCCAAAAACGCATATACGTTTTGTTTTGGTAGGGGCTGCATGCTCATACTCTCACTCCTGATTGCGCCACTGAACCGATGATTAGAAGACGTAAAGAACACTATTTACTAGTCTGCCTGTCGAAAATCGAAAACAAAATCAAGAAGATGTTAGACTTGAATAAAGAGATTCATTCAGTGTGTGGATTGCATTAAAGCGGAAGCCTTATTAAAGAAGGAAAAGCGCTTTTTGCACGACCAAAGCTCGATATTTAGAAGCAGAAGAATGCTATATTCCACAATAAGTTGGAATGGCGTATATTCCGCACGAGTGTAGTTTGTAGAAGGCGCGGACCCTAGTCCACGAGTGTGGAATATAGGGCATTCCAAACGTATTGTAGATTTAATTTCTCTAATAATACTTTAGAAATAATGCAAGAAAAATTTGTATTAGGAAATAAATAATAAGGACACGCATTAAAAATTTAGACAGCAAATATAATAATAATAATAATAAAAACCTCACCCCCCCCTTGTAACATCAACCACCGACGCCACACGCCCAACCCTCTCTGTTTCTTTGGAGACACATATCACCAATCCTCAGGCCGTGAAGGCTGGAAAGTCAAGGAAACGTATGAAATCACCAGATTTGAGACCGACTTAACCACCTACCGGACGGCCTTCACAGTGCTTTTCTTCAGAAATACCCGGATCTTCAGAACATCACCGAACAGCGCATTGCTGACCAACGGCGGGTAATTTTTCGGAATAAATTTTTGGTTGAACCAATCCTGAAACAACTTAACGGAGAGGTGCAGCTTGAACTTGAATACGTTGAGCCCATCCATCTGCCTTCAACAGAGGGACCCGAGAAGGAAGTATGAAATGAAGAAAACATAGGTGAAAACGAATCTCCCAGACACGTCATTGACAGAGCCTGTTGTTGGCAGGACAATGGAAAAGTATCAGTATACAACGAACTCCAAAAAGCTATTGGTGAGTTTAATGGCCTAGATCCAACTCAAAAACCTAAGCTAACGAAACTTAGAACTAGTCGGGAGACTCACAGCATCTTTAAGATTTTCAACAACATACTAGCAGAGTTTAGTTTGGAGTATGACACCCTTGAGAAGCTCCACACACTCAGCTACTGCTCTGCCGTTGCGATCCTTAGATGCCATAAACAACAAAGCTACACACCAACAAACACCCATATAGCAGAAAAGAGTTGAGTAGACAATTGACGATTTGAGACAGGAACTAGGAAGACTCACAGAATTTCGGAAGAATGAACACCACTCCAGCAGACTTAAGACTCGTAGAAAGAAGACAGGTACAAAATCCACCGATCTCAACCATCAACAAAAACTTAGATGTGTATCAAGATACATTAAATCCAAAACTAAAACTAAAGCTAAACGTCTGCAGAGATACAGCAAATGCTCAAAGAGAAAACGACAGAACTGGCTTTTCAACACCAATCAAAGACAGTTTTATCGGGTTATCAATAACACCAAAAATCAAACCAATACTGAGAAGATGCTGCCGAGAAAAAAACACTTGACCGGGTATTGGTCGACATCTGGGAAAACCAAAAGACCGTAACCAAAATGCTACATGGATACAATCTCAATGTGATCAGGTTCAATCACCACAAATGGAATTTGACTCTTATTACCAAGGAAGTTAGCAGCTTTATTAAGAGAACGGGCAACTGTCGCCAGGAGTTGACAATATTCACATTTTCGGGTATAAGAAATTTGAGGTTCTCCATGAAGCTCTGGCCAGTCATTTTACTAAAATAATGCATCATGCGGAGGCAACCCCCGCATTTCTAATGCTATATACTACAACTATGCTACCCAAAGGCAAATGGACCGAAAGACCGTCCCAGAACAGGCCCATCACCTGTTTGCCCACCGTGTACAAGATCCTAAGAGGATGCATTGCAAATCGTATCTATTACCATATTTACAGTCATAACTTATTAGCAGAGGAACAGCAGGGATGCACTGGAGATCATCATCAAAGACCGGTCCGTTGAATCCGATAAATGTCGTAAATTTAGAGAGATCAGCGAATATACAGCATATAACATCTGGCTGCACTTACCTAGCAAAAACGGACTACCTCCAGCGACAAAACCTGGTGTGTAATATCCACCAGAAGCTTGCCAATAAATACGGGCTCCTGAACACCTTTGTGCTCTATTATAAATACCAACCAAATTCAGTGCTTGAGAATAATGCCTTCAAACTGACTACAACCGAGCAATTATCACCGACAAACGGGTGACAAATAATCGGCTTGATGTGGTACTATTAAATAAGGAAACAAAAACAGTTTATTTGGTAGATGTTGCTATACCCAACAATAAATACGTGTTGGATAAATATCAAGAGAAAAAGGTCAAATACGCGGAGCTGGCCATTAAGATATAACAGATGTGTGGTCTGAATAAGGTTCATGTGATATCGATCATCATCAACTGAACTAGTTCCAAAAACACTAGAAGAGAAAAACCTGAAAATTATAAGACTGCATACTAACACCTTCACCTATATCCAGAAGGCAGTACTGCTCAGAATTTGCCACATAGTGACAAAATTCTTACAGGACAACACATAGAACTAATAGAAACTAGTCCACTCCTTTTGATGCAAGCATCCGTGATGGATGGGCCTGGAACCCAACATTTTTTGAAAAATTGATTGTCAATTTCGGTAATAATAATAATAATTTGCAGGAGAAAATAAAATAAAAAAATTCGATTTTCAGTTTTTTCGGAGATTTCCGCAAGTACTCGATTTTTTTTAAATTTGTAAGCAACAATTAATTTAGCTCTTAAGTACTCCGCTTTGTCTTAATTTAACCGATTTATATCCCCATATGTGTATTGGAATTTTGGAGATCCTGTTCACATATAAAAAGAAATAATACACAGCGTTGAATTGAAGACCTGCTAATTTTTTGAGGACGGTTAAAAAAGACTAAAACTCGAACTAAACTTCAAGAGAGAGGTAAAACGCCACTGAGCCTATGTCTAACGAAATCGATTTATATTTCCAAAATCGGTTTGGTATCGGCGAATTGTTGATAACAAGTGCAAGTGAAAGGTTATCAAATTTTATCAGCGACGTCTGTATTTTGATTGGAATTATTTATTAGTCAAACCGCAGAGATTTACTAGTTTTTCCAGTTTTTTTCTCACACATTTACAGTAAGTACAGACTATTAAAGGATGGTTTGGAAGCAATTATTCAAAAGTTTTAAAGTTTTTAATGTCAATTTTTGCCAGAGTCCAGCTTTAGACATAACCCACTTAAGATATTATACATAATATGTACGGGGTGTTCGGTTCAAAAGTTTTAGGATTTAGTCTGAATGGTCAGAATTTGTTATCAAAAAATAAACATATGAACATGGGAAATTATCAAAATACAAGAGCTCCAACCACACTACACCACAACTTGTTACGTTCTGGACGCGCGTTTCGCTAACCAAGTTAGCATCATCAGCAGATGATATAAACTAAAGTAACTTATCCTAACCGAGGCTATTTGTAGGTAAATGTGGTCACACTTGGTTGCACCCGACTGCACCGTTGTCAAGTAAACAATAGAGGGGACTATAGGAATAGGCCCTCTGTCTTTATTTAGTGCTTTCTTACCACATTTAACTATTTCTATACTCTCAAATGCATCCAATAATCTATTATTAGATTTTTAATCAACTTAAGATTATTTATTCCTATTCGGTGATTGTTTTCCAAAGCATGTTGGGCAACGCTTGACTTTTCTGTTCTTCCGTATCTTAAATGTGCCATGTGTTCTTTAAAACGAATGTTTATGGAGCGTTTAGTTTGCCCAACATATTTTAGATCACAGTCATTACAGCTAATTTCATAGATGCCACTCCTCTCCCTCAAGTCGACTGTGTCTTTGGGGTTTCCAAGGAGATTTTTCAAACTATTCTCCGTTTTGTAGGCTACTCTAAAACCTACGTTTTTAAATACTTTTTCTAGACCTCTCGTATATCTGGGATCATATGGGATTACTATGAATTTATTGGAAGCCTCAGGTATTTGAAGAGTAGTGGCATCTTTTAACATTTTCTTATGCTTATGTCTATTTACTAGTTTATGTACAAAATTATCATTATATCCATTACTTTTAGCTATATTTTTAATTCGATTCATTTCATTGTTAAAACGTTCTTTACTTAGTGGAAAATTGACTAACCTGTGAGTTAAGAAATGGAATGCTGCTATTTTGTGTTGACGGCAATGAAATGAGTCGGATGTTATATATCTATCAGTATTAGTAAATTTCCTATAAATATCAAATTCTAATTTATCGTTATCATACGAGATATTTAATTTGCCGAATTCTTCTACTAACCATTTTGAAATATTGTACGTTGGTACAATTAAACACAACTTGTTACGTTCTGGACGCGCGTTTCGCTAACCAAGTTAGCATCATCAGCAGATAGTTAGCGAAACGCGCGTCCAGAACGTAACAAGTTGTGGTGTAGTGTGGTTGGAGCTCTTGTATTTTGATCTATCTTCCACCACAGGTTCCAGTGTTAGGACTTAACATGGCTTCACGGTCAACGGAACAAAACCTTTATTGTAAGTACTGTACTAAGATTAGGTTAATAGCAGCAGATATTTGGTTTCTAAAATCATGCAAGTCTTTTTCAGTTTTCCCTAAATTCATTTCAGTCAAGATCCCTAAACAATCACCCGTTACTGGGAAGGTTGAGTCTTATGCCAAACAAAAGTGGCTAGATTTAGAAATTAAAAATCTGTATAGCAAACGAAGTATGCTTGAAATTGAAGCATACGGATTATTTAAAAAAACTCACTTATAAGCTTAGTAATTTAGAATTTGAACAGTGGTTAGATTTCCAAGAAAAATGTTCGTAGTTATCGATGCCAAATTTTTGAAGAAAATGTGTTCACTTAAAAACAAACTGAGAAAGTTGAAACCACAAAAACAAATTTCTTCGGAAGTCGAGAACATTATGGAAAATCTTTCTTCTCAGTCTTTTGGTAATAGAGAAATCGCCCTTTTGAATAAAGGTTTGAATTTTGCAGAGCCTCCAGTAAAAAATAGTTTACCAACTATTATAGGGAATATCGAAAGTTCCATTCAATACGTGCCAGAGTCAACTAAGGGATTCATTAGAGAGGCTTGCAGAAATCAAATCTCAAAAAACGTTGTTAACAACAAGTCAAAATATGTTTCTCGTAAAAACACTGAAGTTATCCAGGGACTGAAGAAAAAGGAATGTTTTTATTTAAAAGCTGACAAAGGAAATAAGGTTGTTATACTAGACAAAACAGATTATTTTGAAAGAGTAGACAATTTGATTCAAACTGGTCCTTATGATTTAATTGAGAAAAACCCGTTATCAAAAATGATAACAGAAGTAAAAAGTACTTTAAAACAGTGTAAAAACCTTGTGTCCGATAAACTAAAATTCAAACTAACACATAGTAACCCACAGTTATCTAAACTGTATTGCCTTCCCAAAATTCATAAACCTGGTAAGTCCTTGAGACCTATTGTTTCAGCTGTTGGATCACCAACGTACAATATTTCAAAATGGTTAGTAGAAGAATTCGGCAAATTAAATATCTCGTATGATAACTTTGAGGTTACTAACTCGTTAGAATTCTTAGATAAAATTAAGAATGTTCACTTAAAAGAAGGTGAAATTTTAATATCTTTTGATGTAAGCTCATTGTTTCCTAGTGTACCCATACCACTAGCTTTAGAGTACCTAAAGGAACTACTTGAAATCAATAATTTGAAGAAAGAAATTATTGATGAGTATTTACTTCTCACAAAATTATGTATGAATCAAAATTTTTTTCAGTACAACAATAAATATTATAAACAACTAGAGGGAACTGCGATGGGCAATTGCTTATCTCCGTTACTTGCAAATTTGTTTATGGGCAGATTAGAAACCCAATTCAGAAAAGAACTCAAGTATTTCCCAAGGGTGTGGTATAGATACGTAGACGATATATTTGCTATTTTTGATACTAAAACAGAAAATTTGGACACTTTCTTAGAAACATTAAACAATAAATATCCTTCCATTAATTTTACGTACGAAAAGGAGAACAATGGGCAATTACCTTTTCTCGACACGTTAGTTATTAGAAATAACGATAAATTAGAATTTGATATTTATAGGAAATTTACTAATACTGATAGATATATAACATCCGACTCATTTCATTGCCGTCAACACAAAATGGCAGCATTCCATTTCTTAACTCACAGGTTAGTCAATTTTCCACTAAGTAAAAAACGTTTTAACAATGAAATGAATCGAATTAAAAATATAGCTAAAAGTAATGGATATAATGATAATTTTGTACATAAACTAGTAAATAGACATAAGCATAAGGAAATGTTAAAAGATGCCACTACTCTTCAAATACCTGAGGCTTCCAATAAATTCATAGTAATCCCATATGATCCCAGATATACGAGAGGTCTAGAAAAAGTATTTAAAAACGTAGGTTTTAGAGTAGCCTACAAAACGGAGAATAGTTTGAAAAATCTCCTTGGAAACCCCAAAGACAAAGTCGACTTGAGGGAGAGGAGTGGCATCTATGAAATTAGCTGTAATGACTGTGATCTAAAATATGTTGGGCAAACTAAACGCTCCATAAACATTCGTTTTAAAGAACACATGGCACATTTAAGATACGGAAGAACAGAAAAGTCAAACGTTGCCCAACATGCTTTGGAAAACAATAACCGAATAGGAATAAATAATCTTAAGTTGATTAAAAATGTATCTAATAATAGATTATTGGATGCATTTGAGAGTATAGAAATAGTTAAATGTGATAAGAAAGCACTAAATAAAGACAGAGGGCCTATTCCCTATAGTCTCCTCTATTGTTTACTTGACAACGGTGCAGTCGGGTGCAACCAAGTGTGACCACATTTACCTACAAATAGTCTCGGTTAGGATAAGTTACTTTAGTTTATATCATCTGCTGATGATGCTAACTTGGTTAGCGAAACGCGCGTCCAGAACGTAACAAGTTGTGGTGTAGTGTGGTTGGAGCTCTTGTATTTTGATCTATCTTCCACCACAGGTTCAAGTGTTAGGACTTAATCGGAAATTATGAAAATGAGCATTGTTTTAAAATATTATGAGCTTTGCCTTGGAAAAGTAATGGGCGGCTTTCAGTTCAACTGTTTTGCTTTTCATATATGGTCGTTCTGTCATTAACTCATATACCTACCTACTTGTAGAAAATGAAGTAACAAGCTTTTTGGTATTATTTTTATATTAAACAAGTTACAGTAACGATATCTGTAGAAAACAAACAAGAAACTAACAAATAAGAAAGTCAAATTATTAAGAATATTTATTATTAAATTTAGTTTACCCAGCCGCCTTGATTCATTATACATTTCTGTAATAATTCTGAAAATTTGCGAGTTATGGCTTTAAAAGTGAATTCGGAACTATTTTGATTTAAATTGTTAATTTCATTTTGTATATTTTCGGCTAATTCGCGAATAGTGGTTGGTGTATTGTAATATACTTTATTCTTAAGGTATCCTCATAAAAAAAATCGAGAAGCGAAAGATCGGGTCTATTCGCTGGCCAATTTATGGGTCCCTGTCTTCCTATCGACAGATCATATTTGTTGTTTAGATATTCGGTAACTTCGATGCAATAGTGTGGAGGGGCACCGTCCTAGTGCCAAATAAGGTTGTTCAAAACTTGGAGAGGTAGCTATTCTAAAACCTCATCGATCTGATTGCCTAGAAGATATACATATCTTTGGCCACTTAAAGTATTCTCTATTACTACAGGCCCCAAAACTCTATTTTCTATCATACTGCACCAAATGCTAATAGACTTCCGACCCTGAATTCGCACAATTTGTTTTTTATAGGGATTTGCGGTTGTCCAAAAATGTTTGTTTTTTCTATTAAACATACCTGCGGTGGTAAACGCAGCCTCGTCAGTGAATAACGGTGTTCTGTGTCATACCATATGATGTACAGAAGGCTCCACAAAAAACGAGAAGGGGGAGGATATTCTGTAAGAAAAATTTCAAAAAATTCTCTCAGAACTGCTTGACTGTTGGCTGGTTAGGTGGGGCCTCTTCTGGTGACCCCCTAAAAGAATTCCATAGTCGGATTACAGAAGTCTTTGACCGGTCATTTCCAGTTGTTAACATTAAAAACAAGAAAGGGCAGCCTTGGATCACAAGGGGCATTAAAGTTTCCAGCAAAAATGTGCGCTCTCTGCACACCTTGCGGAAATATTTCATAACTTGTGACTTCTTTGTTAATTACTTCAATAAGTACAGATCAGTTATACAGAAAAACTTTAAAAATAGCAAAAAAACTATTTATCATGATTCACGTATTTCATCTTCGAACAGTACACAAAAAGAGAACTGGAAAATTGTTAATCAACTCAGAGGAAAATCTGGTAGTTATGATGTATCTGATGTCGATATAAGACCTGAGGAATTTAATGAATTTTATTGCTTTATCGCCGAAAATCTCGCTAATCAGATATCGCCAAGGTGTAATCCACTACAGTTTTTAAAGCCGTTCCCTATATGTGATTCTTTTTTTCTTACTCCAACTGACGTGGTGGAAATTAGGATGATATTTAACGATATTAAAAATAAAAATGCTTCAGGATGCGATGAAATTTCGGTGAGGGTGTTAGAAGCTTTACCAGAGTCTACTTTGAACGCATTTGTGACGGGAAATGATTCTTTCGTTGCAGGAATCTTTCCTGAATCTCTGAAGTCATTCCAATTCATAAGGGCGGGGATGTGACTACTCATGCAAATTTCAGACCAATCTCCTTGTTACCTACGATTGCTAAAGTAGTTGAAAAACTTGTACAAAAAAGAGTTATCTCGTACTTAGAGAAGCACAAAATCTTAACTGTTGATCAATTTGATTTTCAGAGTGGTAGGAGTACAGGAAATGCAATTTTTGCATTTCTTGATAATCCGTATCTTTACATAAATGCGGGTGAGGCGGCTGCGGCAGTTTTTTGTGATCTCGCTAAAGCTTTCGATTGCGTGGATCGTGGAATACTGTTGCGGAAGCTAGAGTGGTATGGTTACAGGGAAGTGCTCTTCACTGGTTTGGGTCTTATCTCTCCGGACGATGTCAGAGTGTCAGGTTGCATGAGGTTGATTCTAATAAACGAGAAATTGTTTCGAGTACCTCAGGGTTCTATTCTAAGACCAATTTTATTTCTTGTCTATATAAATGATCTAGCATCACTGAAAATCAAGGGTGATGAATTCACAATTTTTGCCGATGATACCTCCAGGAATTTTCCAGAAATCCTGGGGGGCTAACTGATGCAATCGCAAATGATGTTGAACAAATTAAAGGATGGTGTGATGCTAATCGCCTTTCTTTCAACATTTCTAAGACCAACATTATGCATTTTGGGTGTTCGCTTGATGATGTCTATCTTGATAATGAACAGATTTCGATAAAATCTAATATTAAATTTTTGGGTGTAGCCATAGACACTAAGTTAACCTTTAAGGATCATATTTTAAAAGTATGCAATAGTCTGGCATCGGGATGTTATGCCTTGAGAGTTGTATCGAACGAGTTGGATGAACACATTGCGAAATCAGTATATTCGGCTTTAATAGAATCCCATTTGCGTTATGGGGTCTGCTTCTGGGGTAATTCTAGCCAATATCTGATAAAGTTAGTTTTTGTTCTGCAAAAGAGGGCAGTGAGGTATATGTGCGGGGTAAGTGGTAGAGATTCTTGTAGACCACTATTTATTAATCGCAAAATCCTAACTCTAACTTGTATTTTTATTTTCGACACAGCTTGCATGATGTTTAAAAAATTTAAAAATCGATAGTATTATAATCATTATGATACAAGACAAACTGAAGCTCTGCCACTGCCCATACCTCACACTACATGAGTTAAAAGCTCAATATTCTATACAGGTAGGAAGATATTCAACCACCTACCAGAGAGTGTGAGAACTTTGAATAATATTAAAACATTTAAATCTTCTCTTAAATGCATATTACTCAAAAAAGCTTATTATGGCCTTCTGGAATTTTTCAATGATGTATTGTGGCACTGGATAGACTTCTCATTCCAAGTCTCTGTTTAGTGTTCTTTATATTTAAGTATGTATGTATATTTATATTATATTAGTGCTTTTGATGTGTGTTTTTTTATAACTCGCTGTTTTTATTTCTTATTGTTATCTACTTTTACTTATATATTTTTTACTGCTTGTTGGTTTATATATTTCTACCTTTGGCTTTGTAACAAGATTTTATCTTAAACAATAAAGCAATTTTTGACTTTGACTTTGACTAACATTCTCCTAATCCTAATATCTGTAATATTAGGATCATTCTGTATTCTTGTCAACATCTCTTGAGAAAATGCGACTCTGTATTTTATTCAATGGAGTTAAATTTTGTACCAGTCTAAACCTATAAGGTTTATACTTGTAGTGCTTTAAGGTTTCGTAAATTTTCCACTTTTTTTATTTAAGTTTATCACTGCGTCTTCGATAGATCGTTCTGGGTCTTCTACAAACAAAAACATGAATTATATTTTGTTGAAAACAATAATAATAGGTTTAATTTCCTTACCTTTCTGGTGGTTGTCCTCTTTTTCCTAATCAAAGTTTTTCTGTTCTCAAAATTCTTCACAATGTAATAAATCGTAGATATTGAGGGAGCAACTAAATTAGGATACTCTCCTGTATTGATTTCGTGTGTCACGATATTTATTTACACGAAAGTATATTTTTAAAATATTGGCTTTTTCTTGATCAGTAAATACCTTAGTTTTGGAATTAAAGGCAAAAAAGTGGCTAAGTAAGTGATTACAGAACGGCCATATTGAAGGAAAAACAAAAGAACAATAAATTACTGATTTCAAAGCCTCTCATCTCGCCGTGACATTGAATGTATTTATCAGAATGTTAGGGGACTGAATAGAAAAACTGATTCATTTTATAAATCAATATGTGGAAGTGATTATGACGTTGTTGGCATCACCGACAGTTGGATTCAAGGCAATATATCTTCAAGCGAACTATTTGATGTTTAGATGTGACAGAAACTTCACTGAAATGGGTATATCAAGAGGCGGTGGAGTGGCACTAGCAGTAAAGAAAGAACTCAAACCAACACAGGTTGATCTTCAGGATGTTAATGTTGTGGGTGTTGACTTAGTGTGCTGTAAACTTCATTTAAGGTACGAATCAGTGCTCTCTTTAGAACAGTATAACAATGTTCTGAATGCTAATAATGTGATCTTAGATCTAGTCCTCTCTAGCGTGAATTGCAATGTAAATAGAGAAACAATCCCTCTGGTTGAAGTGGATAGTCATCATCCGCCTTTGAACATCTCAATAAATGTCAAATCAAAATTTAAAAACTTTCCTGTCAATATAGCTCAGACTAAACTTAATTTTAGAAAATCCAACTTTCCACTTCTCTACGATATGATGCTCAATGCCAACTGGGCAGACCTATACTCTTCAAATGATGTTGATGAGGCATGTCATATACTTTACAGGGGTTTGCATAATATATTTGATTTGTGTGTGCCCAGAACATTTCCTGTTTGGTTCACAGCTGAAATCATTAAATGTATAAAGCATAAACATAGATTTTTTCAAAAATAGGATTATTTCAAAAACTCAAAAAATCACAGTCAGTATATCACCGTGACCAGTTTAATGAGCTACGAGGAAGAATCAAGAGATTGATAGACGAGGCTTACAAAAACTACATATCTAAAGTAGAGGACTCTATCAAAGGCGATCCAACCGCCTTTTGGTCGTATACTAGAGCAAAAAAATCATCCACTGCTATACTTGAGATTCTTAAGCTTGAAGATCTTCAATTTTCAGAGCCCGATGAAATAGCAAACGCCTTTGCTGGCTTTTTCGGCAGTGTGTATAGCACACGGACAAATTTTACTCCCTTTAACGATACTCTTTCCTCAAACTTAAATATCACCCTGGATCACCTCTCTGAGCAGGTTGTACTTGCTGCTCTGAAGAAATTAAAGGACAGACCTACCTGTCGGCCTGACAACATTCCCAGTTTCTTGGTAAAGGATTGTGTTCATGCATTGCTGGCACCTCTCTCTTATATCTTCAATTTGTCTCTGAAATTAAACACATTTCCGGATGTATGGAAGAAAGCTAAAATTATTCCGGTTTTTAAAAAAGGTGATGTTAATGTAATATCGAACTACAGACCCGTCTCTTTGCTTCCGGTATTTGCTAAGGTCTTCGAAATGTCAATATATGATTGTATTATCACACAGGTTAGGGGATTGATATCTCTTAATCAACATGGATTTGTTAGTAAACGTAGTACAATAAGTAATTTGGCATGCTTTACGCAGTTTGTCGGCAATGCCCTGAAAAACCGGATGCAAGTGGATGTAGTTTACAATGACTTTTCGAAAGCCTTTGACAAGGTTGACCATTCCATACTTTTACATAAACTAGAGAAATTGGGGTTCAGCAGAGATCTTGTTTCTTTTTTTGAGTCCTACTTAAGCAACCGTTCGCAATATGTTGAAATCCGTGGACATAAATCATCTAAATTTACAGCCACAAGTGGGGCACCGCAAGGAAGCAACCTGGCCCCACTTATTTTTCTACTTTTTATTAACGACATCTGCGACAACATCGACAGTAATGTTCTGTTATTTGCCGACGATTTGAAGCTTTTTTGCGTTATAAATGATATAAATGCTTGTGTTTCCTTGCAGCAGGATATAAAATCTATTCAACGCTGGTGTGTAATGAACAAGCTACCATTAAATGCGGATAAGTGCTTCGTGATGACATACACTAATAAAGTCCATAGTATCGACTTTCAATATAACATAGATACCAACAATATTCGGCGTTGTGACACTTTCAAGGACCTTGGAATTGTATTCGATCCTAAGCTCTCTTTTGCTGACCACATTGATGGAATTTGCAATTCTGCCTTAAAGACGCTGGGTTTTATAATTCGCAATTCCACTGGTTTCGAGAACATCTCAACACTTAAAACCTTATATTCTAGCTATGTGCTCTCGAGACTTGAATATGGTGCAATTATATAGAATCCAATTTATACTAAATATGTCAGCCAATTAGAGAGTGTCCAAAGGAAGTTTGCTAAGTTTTTAATGTTCAGGCGGGATAAAGTGTATCCTGCTAAAGGCATTGATGAGATTCTGCTGACCAAGCAATTTCAGCTGCCGTTGTTAACGTGCCGTAGATGCTATCATATGGTTACATTTCTTATAAAGTTATGTAAGTACTACATTGACTGCCCGATGCTGTTGCAGCAAGCCCTCTTTCACGTTCCTGCTAGGTCCACTAGAGTATTCTCTGTTTTCCATTTGCCGACCCCATAAACCAATTTTCTCATGAAAACGCCATTATATCAGGCTATGAATATCTTCAACGGTACTTGTAATGATATTGATTTACAGTATCATACACTCGCTAAGCTTACAACACTCTTAAAGAATAGATTCTTGTGCCTTGAATGAAGACCTTTATAATTTACCTTTAATTTTATTGGTAGAAATCTATTGCTCTTTTTTCATTTTTAGTTCAAATTACATTAATTTTATACATATTAGCTTATCTAAGTGATATTGTTATTATTATTATATTATGTCTCCTATTTCATGCTCAATTGTCTTATAAATGAATGTATCTGTTAGACAATAAAGATTATTATTATGATTATTATTATTATTATTATTATTTTTCCAATACGCCAATGCGGCTCATATTTTAAAACAAATTGATAAGTGAGTGACAGAACAGTCATTTTGAAGTAAAAACAATTGAAACCAAAGCTTTCTATTATTTCTACTATACTTAAGCCAGATCGGATAATGTTCCACGTTTTTTCAAAATTATGGGATAATGGTTACAGTGAGCATAAACAAACCATATATTTTTGTAATCAGAAGAAAAAGCTTTTCTCAATAAACTAAAAATATACAGGGTGTTCCTTCATATGTTTTTTTTTTATAACAAATTCTGACGATTCAGACTAAATTCTAAAAATTTTGTGTGTAAATTTTTTGGATATCTTGAGAAATAAAGCCTATAGACCCCGTTCAAAATATAATCGAACACTCTGTACATAGTAAAAATGTATTTTAAAAATTACGTAAATAACTAAAAATACTAATAATAATAATATTACAATATATCAAAACAACATATAAGTGTATATAAATTAAGAAATATAGAACAGAAAACAAAGATTAAAAAAGTAATAAAGAAGAAGAAAAATAGTTATCTTTATTTACTAACTTCTATGGTAGTCCTTAAATTCCTGTACAGTGTAAAATATATTTTCGGTCAATATCCTCTTCATCTTTTTGATTTTTTTTACACTTAAAGTTTTTGTTTCTGCAGGTAGTAGATTGTACATTGAGGAGGAAAAACGTATAACCTTCTGCGGCGAGGCTAAGTTAACGAAGTCGTTTCAATAATTTCCAATATTAGGGAAGAGGAGGAGGAGTAGATGCTCAATCAGGAGGAGGAGGAGGGGCTTCTCTCCTTAAATAACTACTTATAATCATCAAATTCTCTACTCTGAATTTTCAACAACATACACACACAAAATTGCTTTTTCACCCCTTCAACTCTTGTTTCTATCACCTAGTGGGATACATATCTTTCAATTGACCTCAAAAATGGAATTAGTACACACTCCTCCGGAGGCAAATACGATCTCTCGTGAATATTTCGTAATTTCACCCCAACTTCTATTTAGCAAACCCCTATAGTGGTGCGGACCCGTTCAGTAATATAGGAATTCACATATACTAAGATAATATCCTGTATTTTTTCATTGCCATTTTATGAGTTTCATACATGTTTGTAAGCCGCTTTTTATTTTGCGATTGCACCCTTTTTCCATCTCATTTTCGCCCATCTAGTAGAACATTTTATTTGATTTATACGAATATTTAAAAAAAGTTTTAATAAACTAAGATTAACCCCTAATAAAGGTGAAAGGGGGGTTGATAATTCAATTTCAACTTTAGAATCTTGTTCAACATCCTCGAAAACCTCCGAGTAAAGAATTTGGAGTGATTTACATGAATGATTTGAAAACTTTGTCAATAAGCTAGAATTCAGATTTAGAATCGTCTTCAGCAGACCCCTCGAGTAGGATATCTCACTCAACCCCCTATTAGGGTGAATAATGGGGCAAAGTAGATCTGACTGGCATTCCATTTGTACACTTTTTTATAGGCCTCAACAAACAATTTACAAAAAAAACGGCCTGTTGGATCAACTTCTCAAAAGTTCAAGGTAAAAAGCTATCTTGACGCGACTAGAAGACAAATTATTTTAACTCTCTGATTTTTTATGGTATATTACGCAAATATAGAAAATATATTAAAATAGCGTTTTTTTGAGTTCAAATACAGGTACGTAAGACTGATTAATACCACTAAGTAACTATGGGTGGAACTAAGGAGTTTTTCTTTGTTTTCCCTGACAAAAGCTAGGATTTATTAGGAGGGAAGTTCCAAATAAAGTAAGTTTATCTTGTTTTTAAGTATATATTGTAAAACCAATAAACACTGCATGAGAGAAACTACGATGACAAAATCTCGCCTTTCCTTTTGACTGACCGCTGAAAAGCATATGGTTTGTACTCTCTTAAAAATATAAAGCATGCTCAACAGATCCATGGCAAATGAAGACATTTGAATGTAAAAACATTCCTAGATTTGAAATCAGGTGACTACATGTCTGTCGACGTTTTAAAATAAGTTTGGAAGGCCTTATTACAAAAATCAGTGAAATTTTATTTTGACAGTTTATACTATGGTTCACTATAGGCCCACTCATGGCGCACTGGATGTACTTTTATATTGATTTCAAACTTGTTATCGTCTTTTAGGACTAACGAAAATAGTTGTATTTTCTAATCTCTTCTCTGGTTGGGTGATTGAACAAGTAACATTATAGCTGTTTTCTTGCGACGCTAATATTTCGAAACATTTTTCAAACCTGTTTTACAATGGGTTTAAAGTGATATTATTTCAAACCGCAAGAAAATGAAAATGCGAACAGAAAAGTTAACCTAGCTAATAAACTGTCTTGAGTTTTGATGTCAAAGTCACCCTTTGTTTTGTCACTCCTATATTGTTTTATTATAGTTCTATTTTTATAGTTTTTCTTTAATGGGTGAGCTTCTTTTGTTCATTACCAGACCTTCAGTAATAAGGCATCTTGTTGAAATGGCTGTCCAATAAAGATAACTATTTACTATTCGCTTTAACCCTATGGAACACCGACGACAGCAAATCTGTTGTGAAGATTGCTGCCATAGTATATTGAATAGCATTTTTTCTGTATTAAATTATTTTATATGGGTCCAGAGCTTTTCTAAAAATTCTTAAGAAAACTTTTACCCGCAATAGACATAACAATCCACTATTAGAAACTTTGACTATACTTTTCTAAATATATTTATTGTCTTGCCCAGTGGCCATGATTACATGGTTTTTTTTTATAATTTGCCATCCCCTGAGACCCCTCTTTTTAAGCTACAAAAAAAATGTTTATATGAAAATTGCAGGATTTTTCCTAAGTATTTACATGGCGGTAAATTTAAAAACAAGTGACGATTGGAAAATCAAGAAATTTTAACCAACGCCTCCAATTCTGCGAGGATAGGCTGAGGAGATTGCGACAAGATAGGCTGTGGTTTGAACGAATTTTGTGTAGAAAGAATAAACTTTTGGAGCAACAAGTCATTGCATGTGTGGTGCGGCATTTTGAGAGACGAAATTATTGGTCCAATTTCTATTGAGAATAGTTTAGCAGGGAAACGGTATTTAAATGCATTAAATAACGAGATAAAACACCATCTGGAGCAGTTTCCCATAAATATCTATAATCAAATAATTTGGTATCAAGATGGAGCACCACGTCACAACATCCGATGATATAAACGCTCGATATGGTTTGTGGATCGGTAAACATGGTAATATTCATTGGCCATTAGAACGGACCTTACATCATTAGTTAATTTTTTGTGGGGATATTTAAAAGATAAGGTTTATCGTAATAGAACGGACAACATAGACGAATTGCGGCAAAAAATAGAGCACGCCACTGCAATTTTAAATACAGAATGTCCCAATTTCATTACCAATGTTATCAGGAAACTGAAAAGAGTTTTCCAAAATTGCTTGGATAATGGAGGGGGTCACGTGACTCTGATTAACTTGTAAAAAGGCTGTTAGCAATCGATTCATTTAAGAAACATTGAAATATTATGTTGCATTCATTTTTTGTTAATTATTAGTTTGTATTCATTAAAAATTTTATTTGTTTTTCGTGGGTAAAGCGATTTTCGCATCTCCGAACACGAATTTGTCATATGTGGCAAATTGAAAGTCGAATAAGTCAAAAACTACAGTTCCGAGTATAGACGTATTATATATTTTTCAAAAGAGGATAAAAAGGAGAATCTAAAAATGTCAATAATACAGGGTATTCCATTTAAAATAACAAAGTTGATAGTGATTTCTTGATTTTCCGATCATCATTTGTTTTTAAATTTGCCGCCATGTAAATGTTTAGGAAAAATCCTTCCACTTTCATACCCATTTTTTTTTTGTAGCTTTAAAACAAAATGCTCTCTGGGAGTCACAAGTTATAAAAAACACTGTACAGGGTGTCCGGATTTGGTTGCAAAAGCAGAGTATCTCGCTTATTTTTAAAGATAGAACCTTGCAGTTTTCACGAACCTGAGCCAATTATTTTGTGAAACTCATGAAGACATTAAAAAAAATTTCATAGCCTTCTTCGTTTATGAGATACAGGGTGAAATATAAAATTTTGCATTTTGGAACCCCCCTCGTATCTCGGCTATCCTTTAACTTAACGCAAAGGGAAAAATTGCTGCTTATGCAGTTTTTTACGCTGGATCCAGTGGCGTAGTCATATTTTTCATTTCAGTTGTTATTTTTTAGATATGACCCAAAGTTGTGTTTTTTAAAATGGGACACCCTGTATATTTGTCCAGAAATTGATTTGTCCTTTTAAAAGCTTCTCAAAAATATATAATAGTATGGGTCTATTTTAATAAACAACAACAAAAATCCTAATTTTTATAATTATCACCCCAAATTTTGCAGTAGGCCATGCAAAACGATGCCGTTTTCTTTTGTTTTCTTGGAAGCAAATGACATGTCCCAATTTTGTACGCGTATATAAAATATAGCGCTAGTTTTTTGTATTTATTTATTGTGTAAAAATATATTTGTATTATTATGGAAGAAAACCAAACTTTCGAACATTATGAAAAGTACGATATGTTAGCTTGTTTTATATTAAGTAATGAAAATGTTGAAGCGGCTTCTGAGATGGATTTTAACAGGTAAATAGTTAATTTTTAGGTATGTTGAAATACTATTGTTTACTTTTTATTTAGATATCCAGAAAGGAGGCAACCTAATATATCCACTTTTTATCGGATAAAAAAGAATTTACTTAATCACGGATCATTTATCAAACCTCGTACGAAAACATATAATAAAGAAAATCGGGAGGCTGAGGAAATTACGGTTTTGGCTAATGCAGAAGCTTACCCTACAAACTCTTGTAGGGCCAGATAAAAGAGCATAGGGATTCCAAAAACTAGAGTTCAAGAAATTCTAAAAAAGCACAAATACCACCCATACAAATTTAGGCTCGTGCAGCACTTACAGCCAGGGGATGCAGAACGTCGGGTAGTCTTCTGCAATTGGTTTCGAGAAAGATGCGAAATGGTTAGAGATTTTGAAAGGAAGGTTATATGGTCAGACGAAGCACATTTCAATAATTCTGGAATACTCAATAGGCACAATAGTAGATTCTGGTCCCAGGAAAATCAACACCAAATATTTCCCAGAAGACAGCAGGGCAGGTTTGGTCTAAATGTGTCCTGCTTCATATTAGCGTTGATATTAGGAACACATATAAAATTTTATATATTTGAGGGAAATCTAACAGCCAATCGCTATATAGAAATTTTAGAGGCAGCTATACCTGAATTACTTGACGATGTTCCTCTAGCGCAAATTAACGAAATTTATTTTCAACAGGTCGGTGCTCCTGCACACAATTCTGGAATGACGAGATTATTTCTGTACAATAATTTTACCAATCAATGGATCGGAACAAATGGACCTATAAGATGGCCACCTAGGTCCCCAGATTCGTCGATTTTATATTTCTTTCTATGGGGATATCTGGAAAATAGAATTTACAAAGACCACTATGATAATGTACAAGATTTAGGAAATGCAATAAGAGAAAATTTTCGCTATTTACAAAATCATCCCGTTATTTTATTTAATTCCGAACGATTACGAAAATTGTGCGAAGCATGCATATAACAAAATGGAAATCAGTTTGAACAGTTCTTTTGATTTCCTTGGTTACTGTAGTTCTTATACGACAGTTGATTTTTGCTGAAAGGCTTGTTACATAATAATTTATTACTGTTTTGTTCTTGTGTTACATAAATCTAGGTAGGTGGTACTTTTTTGGTGCGAAATTATCAATACATATTTTGATAAATAGATTTAATTACATATTTATTTTGATTTATTGTTAGGATGTAGATATTGTTAACGACTTTAAATAAAAAGCAGCATTGTTTTGCATGGCCTACTGCAAAATTTGGGATGATAATTAAAAAAATTAGGATTTTTGTTGTTGTTTATTAAAATAGACCCATACTATACTAGGACAAATCAATTTCTGGACAAATATACAAGGTGTCCCATTTAAAAAAACACAACTTTGGGTCATATCTAAAAAATAACAACTCAAATGAAAAATATGACTACGCCACTGGATCCAGCGTAAAAAACTGCATAAGCAGCAATTTTTCCCTTTGCGTTAAGTTAAAGGATAACCGAGATACGAGGGGGGTCCCAAAATGCAAAATTTTCTATTTCGCCCTGTATCCCATAAACGAATAAGGCTATAAAAATTTTGTTTACGGCTTCATGAGTTTCACAAAAAATTAGCTCAGGTTCGTGAAAACCGCAAGGTTCTATCTTTAAAAATAAGCGAGATACCCTGCTTTTGCAACCAAATCCGGACACCCTGTACACTACCCCCACGTGTCGTTCAGTTCGCGGTGGTTGTTTACTTTTATTTTCGCGGATTTCGCTGCAACCGGTGAGTTCCTTTGCAGTTAACTTGACTGTTTTGTGTTATATTTATTTATGATGTTGAATTTATTATAAACTGTGACAAATATGATGAAAAATCAATCCGCCTTGCGAAAGGATTTTTAGGTGAGATGAACGATTTTGAATTCACGTTTCTGGCATTAGTGTTTACTAATTGACGTTTTTCAAAAAAAATTTGCTTGACTCATTTTTGCATATCCAATATAAAACGCTGTCGTGAGGCGCTCTGTAAAAGAATAAATTACCATTTTTTTAATACCATGTGTGATAAAGCAAATTCTATTACAGAAATAAATCATTACAAACGTGAGCTTGCTAAGCTTTCACCTGAAGAAATTAGGGCTAAGTATAGAACCCTTTTTTATGAAATATTGGACTATATTTTAATGGAAATGACACTAATATTTCAAGACTGTGAAAAACTTACATTTTCATGTTTGGCAGGTTCTGCTAAGTTTTCCGAATATAGTTTAAATTTTCCGACTGGCCCGTTTGAAAATTTGTTACAGTTATATAGGGAAATATTTTCAAAAAGTCAACGACTTAAAAATGAGCTTGGTCTTATTTTTGCCATTGAGAATAATTGGAATATATCGCTGCAAGAGCAAGTGAAAAAAATTAATAAAAATAAATATTTTTAACGAAGCATATAAATTGTTTTCCCTTATTTTGACAATACCGTCCACAAGTGCTTCAGTGGAAAGAAGTTTTTCTTGCTTCAAATGTGTAAAAACTTATTTAAGAAATACAATATCTCAAGAAAGACTTACTTCTCTTGGCAATATTTCAATTCAAAAGGAATTTCTGCAGGAGATTAGGACAACTCATCCATTTTATGAGGATGTTATAAACAAATTTGCTGCTATGAAGGGTAGGAGAATTGATTTAGTATACAAAATTTACCCCCTCCACATATAAAAAAATTCTGGAAAAAAAATTATTGCGATATTTTCCTACTTTATTTGCACCTTACTTACTTTTTCACCTGCCAGGCGCCACTGTAAAAATCCTTAAACCGATTTGGTTGAAATTTGGCAGTGTCATTTTTAGTGGTAAAGCGCTAATTCACTCTAAACTATATTGAAATTATAAAGTCCAGTGGCGTCTCAAGGGTCACTACAACATAGATTGTCATAGAACGCCACTAACTGTTCTTGCATTCTTTATATTTTTTTTTTCAGTTTAAGCAACTAAAATTAAAGCAAGAACAAAAAAAGTAAATAACGTCCGTAGATAAATTAATAGTTTAACGGCCATTCGGACAAAGAATTCTGCCTTTGATAAGCTAATTCAGGTATAGGGTCCAAATCTCATGGACCATTATACCGACAAGCCTTTAAGCATTTTTCATCATCTCTACCGGCACAATTGACGACGTTTCGCCCTTTTGGGGCTCATCAGGCCAATGCAGCCATGTGGTAGAGATGATGAAAAATATTCAACGGCAGTTAGACTATATACGATGAAAAGTGAAGGCAGTAAGAAATTGTTTTTTTTTTGTTCTTATTGAAACTTTGGTCCAAAAAAGCCGATATCATGGATTTTCATCCTTTGGCGCCGTCGTTTCGCCAACAATAGTTGGTATCGCACGGCAAACAGAAAATTGAAAGCCTTCGCATATCGCGCTTGTGTTTTTAACTTTTACATTACTACTAGAGGTTTAAATAACTAATAATTAATAATGACGCTTCTTTACTCTTTGATTTAATTTCTTACTGCCTTAACTTTTCATCTTATATAGATGAATATTTTTCATCATCTCTACCATATGGCTGCATTGGCCTGATGAGTCCCAAAAGGGCGAAACGTCGTCAATTGTGCCAGTAGAGATGATGAAAAATGCTTAAAGTCCATGAGATTTGGACCCTATACCTGGATTAGCTTATCAAAGGCAGAATTATTTGTCCGAATGGCCGTTAAACTTCCTATTAAAATTACAACTTTTTTGTCTGTTATGTTTTGTACGTATCTAGCCTCGTTTTTGAGAAAAAAGAATAAAAGTGACTTTAAACCACTTTAAAAATTATCCATGGACAACATTAAAAAAATAAAAATTATGTATTAATTGCTATACATAAATTATAGAAGAATAAAAAAGTAGTATGAACAAAATGACTACAATCTGTTAAAATACACGATTGCAATCGCTTCGTCATTGATTGTTTGACACGTTCAAAAATCCCTGGAGTATTCTTTATGACAATGCAATTGTCGACTATTCGATTTCTCAAGTCATTTACATCTAGTACGTAGTAACCCAGAGCCTTCAGATGACCCCATAAATAGAAATCTAGAGGATTCATATCAGGACTACGAGCTGGCCAATTTTGAGGTCCTGCACGTCCGATATAGCGATTAGGGTAAGTCGACTAATATCGAGATACAGACGAGCAAGGACACTAAAATGAGCTAGGGCCCCGTCGTGCATAAACCACATATTCGCTCTTACCTGTAAGGATACATCTTCTAATACATATTGGGTAGATGTTCTTGCAAAAAGTCTGTATAGGATACACCTGTTATTCTTGCTGCTAAAAAAATGGGCCAATGAGGTAGTCATCAATAATTCCTACCCATACGTTCATCGAAAATTGTTGCTGAAAATGACTTTCTCTAATAAGGTGGGGATTTTAGTCGGCCCAAAAATGGTTGTTATGATAATTAATGATCGCATCTCGTGAAAAATTTGCCTTGTCCGTAAATAAAATGTTTGGTAAAAAAAATTGTTATTGTGTGACACCGTATGAAGCAACCACCTATAAAACATTAATCTTGGGTGAAAATCCCGAGGCCGCCCGGTCGTAAAGCTTGAACCCGCTGTATGTGATATGGGTACAGTAGATTTCTTTTTAAAACTTTCCAAACTGGTTTTGGGCTGACTTTAAGCTGCAGTGCAATCTTCCTGGTACTATTTGAAGGATCTTCTTCGACCGCATTAAGTATAGCTTCTTCTAGTTCAGGCGTTGTTACAGTTTCTAGTCTTCCACCACCTGTATTTTTATTAAAACTACCAGCTTCACTTAATCTTGCATGTATCGTCCTCATTGTTTTAGCACATAGAATTACTCTGTTAAGATAACTGTCCTGGTAAATTCTCCGTGCCTCTTCCGAATTTCCATTTGCTAATCAGGGGCGTGCAGTCCATGGAAGCAAGGGAAGCAGTGCTTCCCCAAAAAAAAATTACGAAACGTCTTCTAAAATGTAATTTTTGAAATAGGCAACCATTAATTTAGTTTATATTAAAAATGCTAAAATATTATCTTAATTATCAAGCCCATAATAAATGCGGCCTTGACTCCGAGCGAGCCACAATAGAAATCGAATAGAACCTATGCGGGCCGCTAGCTTCTCTGCAGCCAAGTCCTGTATGCTTGATTTCCTGTGAATCGAGCCAGAGGTTATTGGACTTTCCACCGGCTGTTTGCAATTTTTGCTTTTCAATCGCGTGCTTTAAGTAGGCACGGAAGCTATCGTTGGAGTAGGTTCTTTGTTTGAACGGCTATCCGTGTGTTGTGTGATACATACGTCGCTTCGTGCATGGTGCCATATGGAAGACCATAATACGAACGTGGATATGCAAATACCGTCAACTTCGGCTGTCGGTAATAACGTTGAAAATGTTGGAGAATTTAGCAAGAAGAGTGTGTGTTTTTCACGGAACGTCGAATCGAATCCAGAATGATTTAATTTCCGCTGTTGCAACCATTATTCTAAAAAGAATTAAGCAGGAGATTGGCGTGGTTCATTGCTATTGTTCTGGACGAAACAACTGATATCACTAATTTTAGCCAATGATCTATAGTAATACGCTACGTTCAAACAGACGGAAGTATTCAAGAGCGATTTTTAGGTTTTAAGAATATGTCCGAAAATCGTACAGCAGATGCATTATATACCGGAGTTTATAACATTAATATAAGAGATTAATGAAGAGAAAAAATTAGTTGCTCAAAGCTATGATGGAGCTGCAGTGATGGCAGGGAAATTAGGGGGTCTACAAGCTAAAGTTCGAAAAACTTTCCCAAGTGCTGTGGTTGACAATTGTTTTGCTCATAAATTAAATTTAGTTTTATCCTAGTCCATCAATCACATTAAAGGGTGTAAAGTATTTTTCGTTACTTTAAGTGGCATGGCTGCTTTTTTTTTCAAGTCAACAAAACGTACACAAGCTTTGGACTCCATTGTCCACAAACGATTGCCCAAAGTAGCTCCTACTAGGTGGAACTATAATGGAAGACTTGGGTTAACAGTATCTGAAAATCGTGAATCACTGATTGAACTATTTGAGAATATAATAGAAAATAATGAAACGTGGGACTCAGAAGCAATAAATAGTTCGAGGAGGTTTTTGGACTGCTTGAAATGAGATTTTAATTTTAATTATTTGTTGAACATATTTTCAGAAATATGTCCATTCTCGGACAATATTTTTAATATATTACAAACTAAAACAAATAATATTGCAAGTTAAGCCAAAAAAGAGATGACTTTGACCTATTTTGGGAGAAAATGATGACGTTAAATGTAGAGCCACAAGCCAAGCGTCTTCGAACAGACCAGTTCGGAGATGTTCAAACATCATACAGACGCCTCTTTTATGAAATAATCGATCAAATTAAGCAACAAATAAACTATGGATTTATTGATTTTAAATTCCTCGAGCTCTGCAATTTTGATGCATTTAAAGGAAAAACTTTTCCCGAAGATGCATTTAAATCTCTTCTTCTTCATTATGGCCAGTTCTTCGTCGGAGTGTTACTGCGATCCGAACTAAAACTGATGACATTAGCGCAAAAAATAACGCTAAGGAACTAATGCAATTTTTAAAAGAGAAGGAGCTGAAAGATGCCTACACCGAAGTGTCGAAATTTTTCAACACTTAAACGTATAAAAAATTTCGTGAGAAATTCAACGGGGCAGGAGAGACTTTCACATACATCGTTGTTGTCCATTGAAAATAAACTTCTCCAAAATATGTCGGAGCATCGACGTTTTTATGATGATGTCATTGACGAATTTGCAAAAAATGATCGAAAAATCGAATTACATTACGAATAGGTAAGTTTTTAAATAAGAACACCGCACGCCCCTGTTGCTAATCCATAAATAAACTGCATGTCAGTAATTTCAAAATTACTAAAATTATTCATAATGGAATCACTGCTAATTGACAACTATAAAATTTACTGTTATGACAGTGACAGTACTATCATTGTATGCTGATACCAGTAAGGCAAACTCCCCCAGGTAGCTGTAAAAACGTTTAGAGTGGTTTAAAGTGATTTTTTTTTATCGAAAACGAAGCTAGACACGAATAAAATACAAGAGACAAAAAAGTTGTATTGTTCGTTGCTTAAACTGAAAAACTGCAACTGGTCAGTGGCGTACTTTTTTTTCTCAATATTGATGGTTGCGGTGCCCCTTGAGACACCACTAAATCCAATAACTTCAATCTAGTTAGGTCTAAATTAGCGCCTTAGTACTACAAACAACACTGCCAAATTACAACAAAATCGGCTTAAGAATATTTATAAAAAACCGATATATTTTATATATTTCTAATGAATGAAAAGCCATTAAATCCAAATAAACCTTATGGGCTAATCTTACTTTAGTTGTAAATTTGGCAGCGCAAGCACGCGTCTGGTTAGTGGTTTTCAAAAGAGAAAAGATTGTGTTTGGAAACATTTTAAATCATTTTCTATGTGACGTCATTAGTTCAACGCAAGAATGTACCATTTCGAAATTGTTTGAACCTGGTCCAACCAATTTTAGCGCAAGAAAACAGCAAAGAAATTGGTAGAAGAAAACATAAAAAATATAATAAAACTTACCCATTTTGCACATTACAAACCACGTTTTTGGTCAAACTGAATCGCGTGAACCTCACAACAAAATTTTCTTCACATTCACTCACACAATAAAAGATAAACAAATTCGTACTGGCTGTGCCAGCGAATAAATTCGTTCAACAAGAATGAAATGATAAAATTTTACGATGTGGTCATTACATGACTTACTTCTGACGATTATCTGTTCTATATTATGATTGTTTACAAACAAGCTTCAATTTAAAAAAAAATATCTCAATAGCTTTGCTGTCTTCACTATCGTATCAGTGGCGTACGTGTTGGGTACTAGAAAAATGTAAATTTTAGCCTTATTCATATTATTATTACCTCATGCAGTTTCAAAAATTATTTTTTTCAGCAAGGAAAGTACCCACTTCCCGGACGCTTTTTCTTTGAGAAAGGTGCGCTTTTTCGGCCTAATCCAGAGAGAATTACATCGTTGTTGTCATTGTACAGGGTGTCCGGATTTGGTTGCAAAAGCAGGGTATCTCGCTTATTTTTAAAGATAGAACCTTGCGCTTTTCACGAACCTGAGCTAATTTTTTGTGAAACTCATGAAGCCGTAAACAAAATTTTCATAGCCTTCTTCGTTTATGAGATACAGAGCGAAATAGAAAATTTTGCATTTTGGAACCCCCCTCGTATCTCGGTTATCCTTTAACTTAACGCGAAGGGAAAATTGCTGCTTATGCAGTTTTTTACGCTGGATCCAGTGGCGTAGTCATATTTTTCATTTGAGTTGTTATTTTTTAGATATGACCCAAAGTTTTGTTTTTTAAATGGGACACCCTGTATATTTGTCCAGAAATTGATTTGTCCTTTTAAAAGCTTCTAAAAAATATATAATAGTATGGGTCTATTTTAATAAACAACAACAAAAATCCTAATTTTTATAATTATCATCCCAAATTTTGCAGTAGGCCATGCAAAACAATGCTGCCTTTTATTTAAAGTCGTTAACAATATCTACATCCTAACAATAAATCAAAATAAATATGTAATTAAATCTATTTATTAAAATATGTATTGATAATTTCGCACCAAAAAAGTACCACCTACCTAGATTTATGTAACACAAGAACAAAACAGTAATAAATTATTATGTAACAAGCCTTTCAGCAAAAATCATCTGTTGTATAAGAACTACAGTAACCAAGGAAATCAAAAGAACTGTTCAAACTGATTTCCATTTTGTTCTATGCATGCTTCGCACAATTTTCGTATTCGTTTTAGGGAATTAAGCAAACGCCACTGGATCCAGCGTAAAAAACTGCATTAGCAGCAATTTTTCCCTTTGCGCTAAGTTAAAGGATAACCGAGATACGAGGGGGGTCACAAAATGTAAAATTTTCGATTTCGCCCTGTATCTCATAAACGAAGAAGGCTATGAAAATTTTGTTTACGGCTTCATGAGTTTCACAAAAAATTAGCTCAGGTTCGTGAAAACCACAAGGTTCTATCTTTAAAAATAAGCGAGATACCCTGCTTTTGCAACCAAATCCGGACACCCCAGTGTGTCCCATTTTGGGTAATTTTGCGGGATATCTCCGTTATTTTTATAGATAGAAAGTTGAGATTTTCGCAACAGTGTGCTACTTCTTCGTAAAACTAAAGATGCCGTTAACAAAATTATCATTGCCTTTTTTTTTAAGATACAGGGCTAAATTGAAAATGTTACATTTTCAGGCACCCCTCGTATCTCAATTATCAGAAAATGTGAAAACTGTTTCTTATACAGTGTGTCCCAGATTCGCTTCTCTATACAGGGAACTCGGCTCCTATTAAACCTACAGCAAAGGTTAAATGGGGAAAGTTTTAGAGGAAACTTATTGCATTCGATATCCGGCTTCAGATTTACGATCGATCAATTCTTTTTGGAAATATCGGGGAAAAACCGAAAATGGCGGATTTCATTTTTAGCCAGTATATCCAGAACAGTAAATTTGACAGCTGCCAAAATGTGATATTATTCGGACACATTTTTGAGACAAATAAGATGGCGTATACGACACGTCTTTATTGTTTTTTGTTAACCCGCAACCCGCCTCAACTTTCGTTTTTCTTATGGCCGCCATTTTCGATTTTTGGAAAGAGCCTAAAATTTCCAGTCTAGTGATATCTCACAAGTGCATTAAAGATTTTAGTATCATCGAAATATTACACTTCGTAAAGTTAGGTTTCAGTTTTTTCTAAAGAGGCCATGCTTTAAAGTAATGTTAGCTCTCAATGCTTTTCTAAGGAGGCCATGATTTATCTGTAACGAAATTGGATTTTGACTTTGACGTTAAGTTAAATTGTTGAAAGTATCAAAGCTGTGTTTTAATAAGTAGTAGGTACGCTTTTATCCCAATAAAATCATAAATCTGACACATGAAATGTTAAAACCTATAGAAAATGGCCGGCATTCCGTATTCAAATGAAGAAAAGGTTGACATGTTAGCTCTGTACTTTCAATCATACAGAAACGCCGACGTTACCTCAGGAGATGTACCACGAACGACGGCAGCCTCATAAAATCCAATTCAGGAAAATCGTAGTTAATTTAATTAACCATGGCTCCTTCGAACAACCTAGAAGCGGATACAATAATAACAATGAAAATCGAGACAGAAACATTTTACAAGCTACCAACGAAAACCCTAGTGCATCGGTAAGAACTGTAGAACATGAAACTAATGTGCCAAAATCAACAGTACAGAGAGTTTTAAAAAAGAATAAGTACCATCCATACAAACCCATAATAGTACAAGGACTTAAGGAAACTGATTTTCCAATACGACTACAGTTTTGTGAGTGGTATACTAGATGTAATAAAAATCCTGATTTTGTAAATCATGTCTTGTGGTTCGATGAGAGCAGGTTCACGAATTGTGGAGTCTTTAATAGGCACAACCGTCATCATTGGGCTGTGCAAAATCCTCACGAAGAGGCAGAGAGACGTCTACAGATCAGATTTGGAAGTAACGTTTGGTGTGGGATCAATGGTAAGTTAATCTAACCAATCTTTTTTAACTAGGCACCAAATGATGGTCAAATAATAATCTTTTTTTTTTTTCGTTTAGCTCTTTAATGATACTAAAAGAGTATAATCTAATAAAAAAAAGTAAAGCGTTCTACTCTAGTCAGTCAACTTACTTTTTTGATATTGTATTAGATTTTTATTCAATCATTTTGTATTGTAGTATCGAAGAACCTATAAAAATAGAATTGGGTTCTATAAATTTATTAACACTTTATCTAAATTGTCTGCAGATTTAGCTAATTCTCTAAAATTATTTTGATTGTCTGAATTTAATGATTTATTATTACTCGGGAAGCCTAATTCTTGAATTATGAAAAATATACCATATTAATCAAATGTCGAATTATCTTTCGATTTTCATTATGATTTATAGAAAGGGGTTCAGCTGTATTTCCGAATAATTTAAATTTTAAAGCGCAAGGGGTTTGTTCTTTTGATATTTTATGTTTTATTAAGGCACGGTGTACTTCTTTAAGATTATTATATCACTGAAATAAATTGATTTAGGATTTCTGAAATTAATATGCAATAGCAACAAAATAATTTATTACGGCTATTACTTCCCGCTAACCAAATATGTTTTTCTTTTTCATAATAAAGCTGAATAGGTTTCAACTGTATACAAGCTCATTCATTACGGGATGGTTCGATAATTATTTTTGGAAAGAAAATATCTACTTTTTAATACAGATCATTTTCCCTTTATAATTTATAGTTTCTAGTACCACCCGGCTGACCCTGCCGCCCTTGACTGTTGGGCACCTATTTAAAAATTATTAATCATTTCAGGAAATCGACTTATTGAACCATTTTTGTTTGACTACAACGTAAACGGGCAGAGGTATCTAGAGCTTTTGCGAAACCAGGTTGTACCAGCCTTACGAGCTATTCTAACGGAAGATGAATTAAGAAGAACTTGGTTTCAACAAGACGGATGTCCGACTCACAATACCATTCAAGTCAGAGAGCAGTTTGACGAAAGAATAATTTCTTTAAATGGTCCAATATCTTAGCCTTCTAGATCCCCTGACTTGTCGCCCTTGGATTTCTACCTCTGGGGTCACACGAAGAATGAAATCTATGAATTTGATCCCCACGTGACTGTAGAAATCCTGAGACAAAGAGTTCTGGACACATTTAGAAATATTAACCGAAATACACTTACCAGGGTTGTACGAAAAACGGTCACCAATTGTCAAAAATGTCTCTATGCAAATGGACGTCCTTTTGCAGATTTGTAAATTAATGTTACCCAGTTACAAAGTAGTTAAAGCTCATTTAAATTTTTTAAGTCGTTATTTGCGTTCATGTATTGAAAATTCAATGCGTTCAATACGTTACTTACTTATTAATGTAATCTTGTGACAAATAAATCATGGTCTCCTTTAAAAATATTGAAACCTAATTTACGAAGTGTGATATTTTGATGACACTAAAATCTTTAATGCAGTTGTAAGATATCACTAGAATGGAAATTTTAGGCTCTTTCCAAAAATCGAAAAATCCAATATGGCGGTCATAAGAAAAATGAAAGTTGAGGCGGGTTGCGGGTTAACAAAAAACAATGAAGACGTGTCGTATACGCTATCTTATTTGTCTTAAAACTGTGTCCGAATAATGTCACATTTTGACAGCTGTCAAATTTACCGTTCTGGATACGCTAGCGAAAAACGAAATCCGCCTTTTACGGTTTTTCGCCGATATTTCCCAAACTTATTTATCGATCGTAAATCTGAAACCAGATATCGAATGCAGTAAGTTTCCTCTAAAACTTTCCCCATTTAACCTTTGCTGTAGGTATAATAGGAGCCGAGATCCCTATATAGAGAAGCGATTCTGGGACACACTGTATAACTTTTCGGAATTAGTATACAGGGTCAGGTCAAAAAGTTATGGGGCCCTACTTTATTTTTTAACTGGAACACCCTGTATATTTATAAACTATAAAATGTGTCTTTTTTTTAACTTTTCAAAAATATATAATAGTATGCACTTTTTCTCAGAAACACGCAAATAAATGACTGAAAAGATTTCTGAAATTAAACGCATAATTTTATAGTAGGCTATGGCTATTGTTTATATCTCATGGGTTTCTGGATCGGCTTTTGGTGTATAAAACAGTTATAAACGTTCTTTTGGTATTTTTATTTAATTAAAATTTATCAATTTCTTCGAATAATGACAGGGCTCGAAAATTATGTAAAATAGGACCTGCTGTATGTTTTATACAGAGTAATGGAAATTCTGAAGAAGCCTCGTAATTATATTTCCAAAGGGAAATGTGTATTATCATTATAAGTGTTTGCTTGTTAGATATTCAAAGAGAAGACAACCGTTTTTTGAGATATTTGCTCGTTTAAAAGCAAATTTAGTTCATTTGTTCACCCGCGTCCTAAAACATACAACAAAGAGATAGAGAGTGCGGGTCCAAAGGTCACCAACATTATGAATCAAATCAGAAAACACAGTGAATACCAAAATGTGTGATTCTTTTATCGAGCTATTAAACTTTATTATATTACGCAATATTATTAAGATAGCCACTTAATATTATTTTATATATTAAATAACGAGGGACTAAATAAGAAAATTCGCTAAATATGTATTTGGTTAAAATTTTTTGGTTGGCAAAAATAAAAATACACAAAATGGCAAGCGCCTTAATAAAGTCGGAAGGCGGTTCGAATCAGTGGAGCTATCAGGATTTGTTCTGTTTATACAGCCACTTAATGAAAGCGAGATTTTTTATCAATCACCAAAAATTATGATCCCCGCTTGACCTAAAAATCTAACCACTTATACAGTGTCATTTATGTAAATGCGGGCCACCCCTGTGCAAAGAAAACTTGTTTTTTTTTGTATTGTGATAACAAAAAAATTTATTTTGCAAAAATATTATACATTTTTGTTAAAAACACAAGATAATTAGTTATTACTTCCCTCGTGAGATTTTTTTCAGATCTTTACGTTTAAGGGTCCCTAGATGCCGGAAAACATATTTACTCAATTCCTTCTGTCTGTAGGTATGTCTGTCCGTCAGTTTGTCTGTTCGCGTCATAGCTAAAAAAACTACTTATCCGATTTCTTCAAATCTCTATATATATATATATATATATATATATATATATATATATATATATATATATATATATATATATATATATATATATATATATATATATATATATATATATATACCCTGTATTTTTCGTTAGCCCCGAGTTTCTGGTAAAGCGGTTTTACCGATTTTTATATATCAAATTTTATCATAAAATTAATAAAAAAAATTATTTTAAACACGCTTTAAAATTGGAACAAGTATTCTATATTTATTTATTTATTGCCTACAAAATTACAAATGTACTAAAAAAGTAAGCAAAAAAATGATGCCAAATCTAATAAAAAAATGTTTAAATTAAAATTCACTGGCTAATATCCAGGAGCCAGTGGCAAAAGCTCTGAGAATCGGTATAAGGAATGTACAGAAACTTGTGCATGAAAAAAAAAACATAATTTACTTCCGAAGAAGATTAAGAAATGTACACGAAAAAATCCAAAGGCAAAAGACTTAAGTTACAATGCAAAAATGGATATTCATAATGCAATTTATGATTTATACACGTCAAAGACTAATATAATCCTTCAGAGACTTTTTAATATTATAGCCTAAAAATATGATCATCACTTAAAAAGTCCTTATCTTTTGAGTCGTCCTCAAATGGCGCAATGATCATTGGTGCTATTTCGACATCTAGAACTCGTTCTCGATTCCATCAATCCCACATTAATTTCTTCGTATGTTCCACAGATTTCTGCCAGTACTTCGGCGTAATATAATTTAATGAATCTTGCCAAACAATTTGCACTTCATATGATGTAAGACCATCGTTCACGTGTTTTTCGTAATATGATTTTGCCCCAGCTCATATTAATTCTATTGCATTAAACTGGCAATGGTATGGCGGCAGTCGTAAAACCTCATGTCCATTTTCCCGTAATATTTCATCTACGGTATATATTGTTGGTTTTTTAATAGATTTTGCCATTAAAAGAAGTTCTAGTTTCATCATATTGGGTAAAGGATTTTGTTTTTGTTTTATTAGCCAGTCATAAATATCAACTTTTCTTCCAGGATGAAGTAGGTTGTTTATTTAAGACTCTTGAATGATAAGATGCATTGTCCAGAATGAATAAAGATGGAGCATCTAAATTTGGAATCAGTTGTTCTTTTAACTTTTCAAACAGTTCACAGTTTATATTATCATGGTAGTACATATTTTTGGATGTTGAAGAAAACAGTAAACTTGCACTTGGGAGAAATCCTGTTGAAGAACCTGCATGCAAAATGATGAACCGTTTTCCCGTCCCACATCCCTTTTTTCTCTTGACACTTTTTACAGACTCGTGCTGCCAAGATTTCGAACCTCTTCTATTAGAAAATATCCAAGTCTCGCCTAAAAATACCACTTTTCTAAATTTTGAATTAACATTTTCCGTGTATTTATTTAAAAACTGGATACGCTGACTTGCTATATGTGGCAACTCGCATAAAAATCTTCGATTACAGTCCTTTTTATGTCGAAAACCCAACATTTTTATTAATTTTGACAACGATTTTAGTCCAATTTCCAAAATGCCTCGATTTTTTAAAGCTTCTTTTAAAACTTGAAAGGTTATATTAGTTTTTTATGTGTATAAATCGTAAATCGCATTACGAACATCCATTTTTACATGTCACTTAAGTCTTCTGTCTTTGGCTTTTTTCGTTTACATTTCTTAATCTTCTTCGGGGTTTCGGTAAACTATGTTGACACTCTTAAATCTCGTTTATTTTTGTTTTTTTTTTGTTTTTATCTACCATTCTAGCAGTTCAAATTGAAAAAATGTGTGGAAAACTCTCATCAGCACTCAAAATTTACTTTAAGATGTAATTATTATACAAATCAAAGGTAATTTTGATTTCAAACATCTTTCCGACTGTTCCCATCGCCATGCTTGTTTTTAATTTGATGTGCGACGTTGCCATATTCATAATTAAAGAAATACCTATAAGTTATGATACACGTAAAACTAATTTTTTTTATAACAAAACTTATAATTAATAAAAATGCGGATTAGGTTAGGTTAGAATTAGTTAGGTTTTCTGTAAAGAAAGCGCGCGGTAGCGCGCCAATTGAATTCCGAGTCTATAAATATTACAATTCTGTTGTCCAAATAATTTTCAATTGGTCATTTCATTTCCTCTAACAAATTGGTAAATCTAAAATCTGACAACATTGCTAAATTTTTCGTTTTAAGGCTGTCAAATTGTGACAGAGTGTGACTTTTAATTAATTTTTTTTAGGAAAACTCTTGCATATCCCGCCATTTTTATTTTTGAAATGTAATATTACAAATGGGTAATTTCTGGAAAAAGAATAAAATATGCAAAAATCGTTTGTCAGGATAGTTTACCGGACCCCTTCTTCGGTAGTAAATTATGTTTTTTTTCGTGCACAATTTTCTGCACAGTCCTTATACCGATTCCCAGAGCTTTTGCTACTGTCTCCTGGATATTGACCGGTGAATTTTAATTTTCGTAATATTTTATTAGATTTAATACAATTTTTTTCGCTTGTGGATGCAAAAAACCCGAAAATTGTTTTCTATTACTCATTTTGTCACTGACTTGGCAATGTGACTTTGAAGTGATCGCTCAAAGACTTTTGCAACTGCTGGTATTTATATGTTTATCCTCTTTTTTCATATGAAAATATCATAGGTCTATCTAATTCATCTTCCGGATTTTATGCGGAGGATGATTACACGTAATAAAAGAAAAACAAACTTAAAAAGTTTGTCGTTGATAAATCGTATGACCCGCACAATAACACTGCTTTTGACTATATCAAGTCAGACGAATACTTTTTTTTCAAGTGCGGGAATTTTTAATCGTTACAATACCAGAAACTGTCATAGTGGAAATCAGCATTTAATTTTTGAAAGAGCACAACAAGGACGCTTTGGAGTTGAGGTGTTATGTCTTATTTTGGGTAGACATATAGTTCATAGGATTATTGAAGGAGGTCTTACAGCACGTAGATACCCAGAAATCCTTGGAGAAGTTATTCCAGAACTGCTTGAAAATATTCCATTAGCCCAATATAATGCTGTTTGTCTACAGCAAGATGGTGGCCAAAGTCACAACTCTTAAGAGAATTTCTTGATAATAACTTTTTTCAAAGATGGATAGGGTCCAATGGACCTGTTAGATGGCCTCCACGATCTCCAGATCTCACAATTTTAGAATTTTTTTATGGGGCTATATATAAAATGAAGCCTTTTAGCATTTAGCCTTTCGAAATCTGCGAATGAGACCAGTTCTTTTTAACGCTATTCAAAGAATTATAAAAATGTGCCAATTTTGCATTAGAGAAAATAGTCGTCAATTTAAACATCACCTTTAAAAAGTAGTTTTTTCTTTTTTTAATAATGTTATTTTTTTTTGTAATGTAATGTAAGGACGTAGCCGATGCACGCATCGGACAAGTGGCCCTTCAGAAACGTACACTACAGAATGCTAAACATTCCAAATGGTACGAATTCGCAAATAACGTCAAATAAATAAATAATGAAGTCAATAACCCTAAGAAAAAATATGTCAGATCAGCATGTGATGTCTGTTCTGTGATTGTCTTGTTCTTCTAATAGGAACTAAAAACGGGACTGATCCAAGCAGCACTTCACAGTCAATCCCCCCATTCACCAATTTATGCAAAAAGACCAGAAGTGCGTTCTTTCTTCTAAATTCAAGGGTTTGAAGACCGCAAAGAAGAGCTCTAGTATTAGATGACAGACATTGATATGGGAAATGCAATTAATGTAAGAGGTATTTTGACCTTTTCAATTCTGTCGATGTGACACTTGTATGATGTACCGTACAACAATATTCTAGAACGCTACGAACCAATGAGTTATAGAGACACCCAATTGCTTTGGTATCAGTTACGTGTTTCGTATGTCGCTTTATAAAACCCAGTAGTCTAAAACCCTTAAGTACAATGTTATCAATATGTAGATTAAAAGTTAGATTTTCATCAAAAATAACACCCAGGTCCGTGAAAGAACTAACAAGTTCAAGGTTTACATTATCTATGAAGTAGGTGGAGGGTATGGTATTAATACATTTGTGAAAACGGGACACTTTACATTTCGAGATGTTAAGAGAGAGATAATTAGTTGACGAGCCTTTCCATATCAGACTGCAGAGGATTGGAGTCTGAGGAGACTGGTGAGGAGAATTTTAATTCGTCTGCATATAAAAGACATTCGGAAAATTCGTAACAGGATATTATATCATTTATAAAGGGCAGAAAGAGAACTGGACCCACATGCGAACCCTGCAGGACACCCGATGTCACAAGAATCTCCCTGGTGAATGAACCGCATATGTTGATTTTAAAATTATAATATAAATATTTTTAAAATTTTATGGTTGAGTTTTCACCCCTTAACCGTTAGTTTTGGCCATTATATTAAAATGATTATTATGGGAAACAAACTCCATCTAAATATGTAGTTGTCACAAGTCTTGGTTAAAAAAATATTATTAAGATGATTATTCCTACAAGCAATCATAATCAGAGTATCTAAGTGACACAAATTTGAAACAAATTTTTATTGTGATATAGCCATTTTATGATTTACAAATTATAGTAACTCTATTAATAAACTAAATAACATATACTTTGCCGCTCCTCTTTGATTGTGTAACGGCACTGCAAATTTGTTGCCAACAAAGTTTCTCCAGCGACTTTGCTAGAGAAACGTTGATTTAAAGTAATGTTAGCTCTCAATGCTTTTCTAAAGAGGCCATGATTTATCTGTAACAAAATTGGATTTTGACTTTGACGTTAAGTTAAATAGTTGAAAGTATCAAAGCTGTGTTTTAATAAGTAGTAGGTACGCTTTTATCCCAATAAAATCATAAATCTGACACATAAATTGTCAAAACATATAGAAAATGGGCGGCATTCCGTATTCAAATGAAGAAAAGGTTGACATGTTAGCTCTGTGCTTTCAATCATATAGAATTGCCGACGGTACCTCAGCAAGGTATTTGGAGATGTACCCCGAACGACGGCAGCCTCATAAAACCCAATTCATGAAAATCGTAGTTAATTTAATTAACCATGGTGCCTTTGAACAACCTAGAAGCAGATACAATAATAACAATAATAATCCAGACGGAAACATTTTACAAGCTATCAACGAAAACCCTAGTGCATCGGTAAGAACTGTAGAACAGGAAATTAATGTGCCAAAATCAACAGTACAGATCCATACAAACCCATAATAGTACAAGGACTTAAGACTTCCAAGACGACTACAGTTCTGTGAGTGGTATACTAGGAGATGTAATGAAAATCCTGATTTTGTGAATCATGTCTTGGGGTCCGATGAGAGCAGGTTCACGAATTGAGAAGTCTTTAATAGGCACAACCGTCATCATTGGGCTGTGCAAAATCCTCACGAAGTGGCAGAGAGACGTCTACAGATCAGATTTGGAAGTAACGTTTGGTGTCGGATCATTGGTAAGTTAATCTAACCAATCTTTTTTAAATAGACACCAAATGATGGTCAAATAATAATCTTTTTTTTTTCGTTTAGTTCTTTAATGATACTAAAAGAGTATAATCTAATAAAAAAAAGTCAAACGTTCTACTCTAGTCAGTCAACTTACTTTTTTGATATTGTATTACATTTTTATTCAATCATTTTGTATTGTAGTTTCGAAGAACCTATAAATATAGAATTGAGTTCTATAAATTTATTAACACTTTATCTAAATTTTCTGCAGATTTAGCTAATTCTCTAAAATTATTTTGATTGTCTGAATTTAACGATTTATTATTACCCGGGAAGCCTAGTTCTTGCGTTATGAAAAAAATAACATATTAATCAAATGTCGAATTATTTTTCGATTTTCATTATGATTTATAGAAAGGCGTTCAGCTGTATTTCCGAGTAATTTAAATTCAAAGCGTTCAGCTGTATTTCCGAATAATTTAAATTTTAAAGCGCAAGGGGTTTGTTCTTTTGATATTTTATATTTTATTAAGGCACGGTGTACTTCTTTAAGATTATTATATCACTGAAATAAATTGATTTAGTATTTACGACATTAATATGCAATACCAACAAAATAATTTATTACGGCTATTACTTCCCGCTAACCAAACATGTTTTTCTTTTTCATAATAAAGCTAAATAGGTTTCAACTGTATACAAGTTCATTCATTACGGGATGTTTCGATAATTATTTTTGGAAAGAAAATATATACTTTTAATAAAGATAATTTTCCCTTTGTAATTTATAGTTTCTAGTACCACCCGGCCGACCCTGCCGCCCTTGACTGTTGGACACCTATTTATAAATTATTAATCATTTCAGGAAATCGACTTATTGGACCATTTTTGTTTGACTACAACCTAAACGGGCAGAGGTACCTAGAGCTTTTGCGAAACCAGGTTGTACCAGCCTTACGAGCTATTCTAACGGAAGATGAATTAAGACGAACTTGGTTTCAACAAGACGGATGTCCGGCTCACAATACCATTCAAGTCAGGAACTTCTTAAGAGAGCAGTTTGACGAAAGATTAATTTCTTTAAATGGTTCAATATCTTGGCCTCCTAGATCCCCTGACCTGTCGCCCTTGGATTTCTACCTCTGGGGTCACACGAAAAATGAAATCTATGAATTTGATCCCCCCGTGACCATAGAAATCCTGAGACAAAGAGTTCTGGACACATTTGGAAATATTAACCGCAATACACTTAGCCAGGGTTGTACGAAAAACAGTCACCAATTGTCAAAAATGTCTCGATGCAAATGGACGTCATTTTGCAGATTTGTAAATTAATGTTACCCACTTACAAAGTAGTTAAAGCTCATTTAGATTTTTTAAGTCGTTATTTACGTTCATGTTGTATTGAAAATTCAATGCGTTCAATACTTTACTTACTTATTAATGCAATCTTGTGACAAATAAATCATGGCCTCCTTTAAAAACATCGAAACCTAATTTACGAAGTGTGATATTTTGATGACCCTAAAATCTTTAATGCACTTGTGAGATATCACTAGACTGGAAATTTTAGGCTCTTTCCAAAAATCGAAAAATCCAATACGGCGGTCATAAGAAAAATGAAAGTTGAGGCGGGTTGCGGGTTAAAAAAAACAATGAAGACGTGTCGTATACGCCATCTTATTTGTCTTAAAAATGTGTCCGAATAATGTCACATTTTGACAGCTGTCAAATTTACCGTTCTGGATATACTGGCGAAAAACGAAATCCGTCATTTTCGTTTTTTCGCCAATATTTCCCAAACTTATTGATTGATCGTAAATCTGAAGCCAGATATCAAATGCAATAAGTTTCCTCAAAAACTTTCCCCATTTAACCTTTGCTGTAGGTATAATAGGAGCCGAGATCCCTATATAGAGAAGCGAATCTGGGACACACTGTATAATATACTAAAATAATTTCTCTGCATATTCACAAATTGAACTATAAAATTAGGGTAGAAAGCAGACCTCGTGGACCCAAGTCCAGAGAGCCCATAATATTTCTAAGGACCAAATTCTTCATGGGACATTAAAGTTACACCTTATACCAACAAGAGCGGAAATTAGAACAGAAGAAACAAAGTTACCATTTAAAAAGTTAACATTTATAAACATATCGTGTCGTTCGAGATAAACAAAATAAGTTAAGACGTAGACGTAGTCATGGGGCGTCTTAATGACTTTATGTCATCCTCATTAAATAATTTACCTCCGGCTAGTGACAAACCAATTTAAATAAGGACTCGTATATTTAAAGCTAATTACCTAATTCCCTAGATGAATTTATGTAACGTGACCAAATAAAAATTAACATGTTGACCCTAGACGTTTTCTGCGTTTACACCCACCCATTCGGAAAATTTAAATAATTAAATATTAAAAATATTAAGTATTGTCACAACCTGTGGTAGCGATATTTTCTCATATATGGTGACGTGTCCAAAATGAAGCAAAAGATTAAAATATGTATTTGCTAAACTAGTAAATACACTCGGAGACACTTGAAGTGGATAGATCAAATTGTTATTGTTATCGTCAATTATTTAATTTATTCAAAAAATAGTGGCAGTTTTACATTTAAAAGAGGTTTAAATTATTCTTTTCACCATGTTTTCATTTAAAACAAGGATCTTTGTTTTAGGTTTGTATTTTGTAGATGAAATAAAATATTCAATGATACGCGTGTAGTCAAATAATATAATGTATTAAAAAAAATAAATCGATTTAAAATTTAACAATGAAAAAAACTTAAAAATTAAAACTAAGTATGGGTACCAGAACAACAAAAAGCGATTTGGTCGCTAGCCAACACCCCCCGTCCCCCTCCCCCCCCCACGAGATTGGATAACAGCTCGACAATGATATTTAAGACTTAACTAAAGTTTCCTTAGCCCCTGAACAAAGGCATAAATAACTTTTACGAGTTTTAAAATTTGTCACCCAAGTACTCAAAGTCAAATTAATATAATGTCCATTAGAAGACCGCATATTTATTAGTCCGCTATTTTGTTTTGCTGTCTGTGTTTGTGTTAAAATGTTACCAATCCATTCTTATTTAACATTTGATTTTTGAAAAAATCGAAGTAAATTGGAAAATTAGTTTTTCGTGATAATTTTTTTAAAGATTCATTAGGTTGCCATCTTGTTCCGCTACATTGGATGTTTACCAAAATATTGCCAGGTTATCCCCATATGACCCTTTAATGTCTGATCTCAATTCCGTCGGTCTGTCTGTCTGTTCGCCGATAGCTAAAAAACAACATACCCAATTGAGTTATTTTGGTCATATGGTAATATTTATCCAATCCAATAAAAATCCTATATGGCGAAACAAAATGGCGGCCTAGTCAGTTCGCGAGATATCTAAAATACTACTTACCCGACTGACTTCAAATATTGGTTAAGAATTAAAGGTTACATGGGGGTGACCTGCAAACATTTTGGTAAATATCCAATATAGCGGAACAAAATGGAGGCCTATTAAAATGTTAACAACATTATTAATAAAAAACTATACAATTTTGCACATAAATTAAGTATTACATACAGTGGCGTAACTACATCGCCGGTAGCCCCCGCACCGCGAAGGGGACCACAGATTTGAAGAGCCCGGTGATAATAGATCCCAAGCGAAACCATAATTGTACTTGTATCTAATAAAATATATACCAAATTAATTTTGCAGCAATGTTGCCAGGTCAAAAACCTGAAAATCACCAAACACTTGATTTAAAAGTTGCCAGATTTTGGAAAAAATCACCGGATTTTATATTTTTTATATATTTACCCGAGATCCACACAATAATTAAAATTAAATTAAATATAATGTTTTAAAACATTAAAAAAATATTTATACATACCATTATTGTGGTTATTAATAATATCTGAAGTTACAGAAAAGTTATAACGACTGTTATTATTTAGCGAAATTAATCTTTGTTTTGTTTTAATATAAACTGAATTTTATAGATGGGTCGGTGTAAAAAAAATCACCAGAAATAAGGCTTTTTAAAAAAGTTTTCACCATATCACTAAATGGGTCGAAAAATCACCAAATCTGTTGAATTTTCACCAGACCTGACAACATTTGGATCCGAGATTAGTCGATTCGAGTATCGATTTTCGGGTATATTCAAAGTCAAATGACATTTGAACGATTGGTATTGTAACACTGGTGGATAATATCGGACAAAATCGGATATTTTACAGATAATCCGTGGACATTTAGAACTGACACGTCTAACAACACTGCCCTGTTCTTCGCGATTCGATATTTTTCATTGTTTATGTGTGCTTATGTAGGTATAGTACATAGGAACTTGTAAAATACAATAAATACATTCGCTAAAGACAAAACGCGAAGTTTCTAAGAGTGTTAGTAATATCGGATTCTTACTAGTTATATTTAGTTATGACTGTTGGTAACAGTAAAATGCCGAATAAAATAATAATTTCGGTATTTAACTAAGTTTTTTTATCAGTAAGAAACAGTAATATTGATAAAATTCTAAAACAAGTCAAAAGAAATATGTTGCTGACAAACTGTTCTAACGCCCTATGTTGTAATATATAAGAAAACTAGAAAATACGTACATTATTTACCCTATTTTAAATCAACGTCTATAACAAATGACTTTAGCCTTTGGTTACTATAAAAACTTAGTAAATATAGAAATAATACAAAAACAGAAAAAAATACGAATACAATATTATATAGAGCGAAAATTGGAAAATATACTCAAACATATCTTAAACGTTGTTAACTACAATAAGAAACTGCAGGGTCAAGTTTACGGTTTTCATAAAAAATCAGCCTACTATTTAAAGGGCATAATACAACTATTTCAACCAATACCAAAGGACAAAGACCACGCACACGTTGGGTGAATTTTTTGTATGTTGTAGTTCTTGACTTCCTGAGCAAAAGATACCCACCATCTAATCTTACGAATAGTTTTTAATATACAGGGTGTTAAAGTTTACCTAAACCTCATATAAAATACATAGGGAAGATAGGACGACACCAATTAGTTTTTTCTCATATTTAACGTATAATCGTACGTCCCAAAATAAGAAAAAAAGTTTTATATGAATATAAGACCAAAAACCCTTCAGTTCCGAAATATAGGGCGAACACACACAATACAACACCCTGTATCTCAAAAATAAAGCATTTGCAGGCCTTATTTTCATATAAAACTTTTTTCTTATTTTGAGAAGTACTATACGTTAAATATGTTGAAAATTCTAATTTGTTGTCAGACGGTTTTCTCCATGTTTTGTATATGGGGTTTGGACAAACTTTAACACCCTGTGTATTAAAAACTAGTCATAGGATTAGATTGTGTCCAGGGTATCGTTTGAAGAACAGAATTACAACCCAATCAGAGCGCTGTAAGTATTCCAGAACATACTAGATCTTATTCATATTTAGCATGCAGTAAGAACCGGTTTTGACTAAAACGTTCAGTAACATGCCGATATTTAATATTTTGTCGGTATTTTACTAAATGCTTAGACACTTCGCGATGTTATTAGTAAGAACTCGATATATAAATATATAAAGTACGATATTTTGTACGCAATTTAATTAGTAATATGTAATGTTGGGAGCCACATTGACTCAGGATAAAAGTAAAAATCTAAGTTCATAACACCCCACGAACCTCGCTTTAAAATAATCACTGTAATATTACCAATCTTTACATCCACATCACAAAATTCAGTTGAATTCGATGCTCAACCATTAGTATATTTAAGGCGGTAAGTGCTACGAGGTCGGTTAAATTAGAAAAAAATACCTTTCTTGAAAATCATTCACAAGGCCATTTATTTTGTGGCAAAATGTATGTTATTTTCTGAGATACAAGGTGATTTGTGAAAAAGACCTAAACATATTTCAATGATTATTTCAAAAACTATTGATTTTCGGGACACAGTTTAAATTTGAAAGGTTCATTTTTTTTTTTCGCTCTACAAAAGGGTATCTTTAAATATCACCTCCGATATTTAGTTTTGCCCCACTCCCATTAACTTTTTTTTTAAACGAACCTGGATTTTCTAATACCCAAATACAATGAGTATCGCACTTATACGAAAAATTTATAATAAAGAAAATTCCCGTATGGAGCAATATATATTAGAAATGTGTGTAAGAAAACAAACAAAATTCACAATTGCCCAAACAAACAAACAAATTTTTTTGTTTTCTCTTTTTTTAACACTACTAAATATTCTTAAAAGGGAGATGGGTTACAAAAATTGTACAAAATTGATTTTAATGAATCAGAATCTGTGGGCCTTGAACTAGTTGAGATAAGAAATAATAGATTAATATGTAAAGATATTCAAAATGAAAATATTCAAAGCATAATTGAGTTTTTAAAATATTCGTCAATAGAAAATGCAACATGTGCATCTAGCTTCCCTAACGCAATCAAAGCGTTAATCTTATATCCGTAAGCGTGGTTAATAACGAAAGGTCATTTTCAAAATTAAAAATTATTAAAACCTATCTTAGAAATAGTATTTCTCAATAGAGATTAGACTATCTGTCTCTCTTAGCGATAGAAAATGATTTGGGAAGAAACCTCAATATAAATCAGGCTATTACTGTTTTTGCGGAATGGAAAGCTAGAAACAAAACTTTTACTTATTTTTATTTGTTAGGTTTATTTGTTTTTATATGTGTATTGCGTTATTTATAAATTAGTGTTTGTTTTCTAGTAACATAGGTAGGCAGACATATTGTTGAAACATGTTTGTTCGGACAAAATTGAAAGTTTTTTTGGTTTTGAAATGGATTATATACGAGCATATCGTGCGTATAGGGGGCCCTTTCTCGAAAGCTGCGGTGGTCGAAAGTTTGTAGTTACGCCACTGATTACATAGGGATGAACTGGTAATATTCTGGTACGAAACCAAGAGGGGTGGCGGCTCGTAATGAATTATATTGGGAGGTCAATAACAAATTTAAAACTTAACATTGCTAAAGCGGATTGTCTATCTTGGCCCAACTCCTAAACAAAATGTATAAGCCCTCGAAAAACTCCTGGATTTTCAAAGAAAGCCGTTTCATCATGGCCACGAATGCCCCACAAAATTTTACACCATCTATAACTTTGTTTAAAATACAGTGACCGTCTAAAGTCCGTTCCCCCCCTACTAATTTTTGAGCCAACTCGTATATCGCAACGAAATTTGGAGGGCTTAAATAGGAGATGAAAAGCTATTTTTTTATGAAAAAATGATAGCTAAAAGTTATAAAATGGCGGCTACGCGCCATCTTGAATTCATATTTTAAATACAACACCCCGCATATTATTCCATTTTCAAAATCTGCTCATTATTCTTAACATTTTTCTCCAATACAATTTATTCCTAAATGTAATTGCTTTCGAAATAATGACGTTTGAAAATTGACATTTTGGTCATTTCAAATTCAATCAAAAATACGACCAAGTTTGCGTTGGAAACAAAATCGTTGTCGCGGTAACATCTTGATAACTAACTGTCAAATAGTCCGTTGAGCATCTTAATTATTTTATGAAAAGTGTGACCATGGCTCGCAGTTTACACGATAAATTTGAAGCAGTTTTGATTTTTGGAGAAGCTGGAAGAAATTTTCATCTAGCAGTCCGTATGTTTAACGATAGATTTCCCGAAACCCCTATTTCGCGGTCATATTTGCGCAAACTTTTAAATAAGCTCCAAGCAACTGGTACCACCAGAAGACCACCTCTTTCAGAAGAAAAAAAAATTGAAATTGTTGCTGAAATTGTAATTAATCCTACTCAGTCGACGTCTGCAGTTGCTGAATCCTGCGAAGTAAGTTCGAAAAGTGTCCTAAGAGTCCTAAAAAATGAAAAATTTCATCCCTATAAAATGAAAATCCTGCATGCTCTCACGGAGGATGATCCAGACCGGAGGGTTGAATTTTGTGAGTGGTTAACAAGAAAAATTGAAGGAGAACGATCCTTCCTAAAACGTGTATGTTTCTCAGATGAATGCACGTTTTTCCTTAATGGAAAAGTCAACAAACAGAACGTACGATACTGAAGCGATACTAATCCGCATATTTTTAGAGAAGGGCATACCCAGTTTCCTGAAAAAGTTAATGTTTGGGCGGGGATTTTGGGCAAACACGTTGTTGGACCGATTTTCATCAGAGGCAATCTTACAGGAGATCTTTACAGAAATCTTTTAGAAACTGAAATTGAACCTCGAATAAGACAAATTGTATTAAACAATCAGGAAGAGTTTGAAAATCGTGAAATCATATTTCAGCAGGACGGAGCACCTCCCCATTTCTATCGCATGGCTAGAGAGTTTCTCGATACAAACTTTCCTGGGCGATGGATAGGTCGCAGGGGAAGTACAGAATGGCCACCAAGATCTCCGGATCTTACCCCTCTAGATTTTTTCCTTTGGGGATATCTGAAATTAAAAATCTACGCCACTGAATGTCAAACAATAGAAGAGTTGGAACGCAGAATAAGAGAAGCATGTGAAGAAATAGATGAACAGACTTTCATCAGAAGTGATGAAAATCAGAGTGAGAGAAGCTATTCATAATAGGGCACTTTATTGTCAAGATTTAGGAGGGGGCCACATCGAACACTTGATAAAATAATTATTGTTGGGGTTAAATAAGTGTTATTCAAAAATAAATAAAATATTTTTTTACCAACTAATTTGTTTTCCTTGTGAATTTACAGAACAAATTCGTAACCGTCAAGATTTTCCGGTAAGTGGTACTGTTTATCCTTAAAATACTGTCTTTACGCCTCTTATTAGTCGAATTCATTAAAAGATTTAACTACAAATTAATTAAAAAATTTAGTTAGCAGAATTTTTTATCGAAAGTGACTAAAACCATTACTTCATTTTAAACCGGATTTTCAATTTTCAAACGTCATTATTTCGAAAACAATTAAATTTAGGAATAAAGCGTATTAGAGAAAAATGTTAAGAATAATGAGCAGATTTTGAAAATGGAATAATATGCGGGGTGTTGTATTTAAAATATTAATTCAAGATGGCGCGTAGCCGCCATTTTATTACTTTTAGCTATCATTTTTTTATACAAAAATAGCTTTTCATCTCCTATTTAAGCCCTCCAAATTTCGTTGCGATATACGAGTTGGCTCAAAAATTAGTAGGGCGGGAACGGACTTTAGACGGTCACTGTATAACGATTTTTGGATGCGTTTTCATTAAAATCTCTAAGGGATTTTCTATAAGCTGAGTGCGAATATCAACACTTCTGGCCATAGCATAGTTCACCGAGCATTTCATGTGATTTGCATAAAACGCATGTTTTTTTTATTTTTTCTTTTAAGTGTTTTAAGTCCTTAACACCGGTTTTGCACCATAATGAGTCCGACGAGTCCTTAGAAAACAACAAACAAACATAACAGTAAAACGAGTTAGAGATTTCAAAACCACATATCCAGTTAGCTAAATCGTACACACTTTTGCGAAAGTTTCGATAAACCTCTTTATTTTTGTCTTTACTAGTTCGTCGTATACTAAGTTCTGGCAAATTGCGACCACTTACCTTGAAGTCGGTTATTTTCTCAAAATTAAGTTCGTTAGCACTCTTTAGTTGTTTAATTTTTTGCACTACCGAAGTTTTATTTCATCTACATTCACAACTCAAACATAGACCACCTTGAAATTGGTTATTTTTCAAAATTATTATTTTTTTGCACTAGTCACTACCAACATTTTATTTCCTGTATATTTCCAACTCACATATGGATCATAAAAATAAAAAAATATATATTACAAAAAACAGTATATAAATCAATTTTCATCGATTAAAAACGTCCGAAACAATATCGAGTTAGAATATTGACCGCGCGACCTCTGAACAATTGAACTTCCGCATGCCGACGTGATGTCGCGACCGATCGCGTGCTACCACGTTCGGCTGCCGCTCGGTAGCTGTGAAATCTTTGGGTACTTTCGTCAAGCTTTTAGGTAATCAGGGTAATTCGGACTGCCCAGCCTACTTAGTATAGCGTATTTTATTATGCCTAAGGAACGCAACAAGACCATTCGAACCGCCACGCGTGACTAATAGTGTAACCTATTTAACTTTTCCTAAGGTTCGCGTTTTATTACAACTATTAGCAGGGACGGTCAAACGAATAATTTATTTTCTGAAATATTTTTGGGGGGTCAGAGACCAAATGACCCTATGAAAGAACCGCCACTGCCCAAAAGGGCAATACAAAATGGTGGCTCAACGAAATATTTAAAAAATTACTCGTACGAATTAAACATGAGGGAACGAAACGAGGCCACGGTCTAACGAAATTTTTAAGAAATCAGCGTTAGAACTACTTATTCAATTTATTTTAAATTACGCCCAAAAATCAAGTGTGACAAGGGAAGTTCCGGGTAAAGAAAATTTATAGAGTTTTTCCATTTCTGTTGTATTCCTCAAAAATTACTTTCCCGATTGAATTCAAATTTTCCCTCCCCCCCCCTCAGAGGAAGTTCTCTAAATTCTACACTACCTGCAGGGAATAGTACTGACAAAATTAAGAAAAACTCCTTAATGCTTAAATCTTCCGTATTGTTTAACACTGAAGTTGGTTCAAAAGTGGAAGTTCCAGCTACTTCTAGTAAAAAAGATGGACAAAACTAATTCACCTCTAAATTGGGTTAAAAAATTATCAAAAATAACAAGTTAGCCTTTCTCATCAGTTCCTTTAGAATATGTATGGAATATGCTTGAGAGTTTCTCAGACTTCAGGTATTCCTGTTATACTGTTAATTACTAAATACTAGTAAATGTTAATGAGATCATGATTAAATATAATGATAATATAGTATTTCCCTTAATTCAACTGCTTAGTAAATAATAGAACCGGTGGCATATTTATAAAGATAAATATGTCAACAAAATATGTTATTAGAACACATCCATCTACTGCGATATCATTTTATCACATAATTATTACGCTTGATACCCAGAAACCAAGGCTGTATTATTTTCCAAAACTTTTATGATTCAATTTATTGCTAATACTTCTAAAAAAACAAACATTTTCTTAATCTATAAAGAATAAATAATAGTCGAGTCAGAGGCGTAACTACAACAACCACATTACACAGGGGCGTGTATATAATTGATGACTAAAAAAAAAGGGGCCGCTCATAATTTCGCATAATCCTTGTATAAACAAAGGCAATCCCAAAAAGAGGGCTGGAAAATAACTGACGACTGCTTCCTTTTGCCAAAGTTTTCTGAATAAAAATATAAGTTGTCGCACTGGCCCGTCGGCACTTTGAAAATCGCAGATAAAAGGCGAGCCACCTAGTTTCAAACCCGATCGACACTGCTTCTTGTTACCGAGCTGTTTAAAAGTAGTTTGGCTTCGCGCTACGAATTTTTATCTACCAGGGAATTTCAAAAATATAAATAACTTTAGACAAACGTTATTGAGTTGAATTTTGTCGTCGGACTGGTTTAATATTTTGCAATTACAGTTTTAAATGTTATTTAAATATAATGAATTTAATATTAAATTGTTACTCACCTGCTAGTCGAATTTAAGAATACCATATTTTTATTATATAAACAAAAAATCGGTAAATTTCCTTTACACGGAACTTCCCTCGTATTTTTTTTCCATTTGTTCGGAATAGTGAAGTGTGACTCAGTTTACTTCAGTACATAGTCACAGTAAATAAGTGTTACGTAGTACAAGTTTTCATTTTTATTGGGCGCCATTTTGTTTAATGATATGGGATTCCTACCAATATTTTACCATTTTCTTTCTACCTATATCACACTTAACTTTTGGGCATAATTTAAAATAAATTCAATAAATACTTTTTACGTTGATACATACCGCCATTTTGTTACGTCATGTTGAATTCGTACCAGTTTATCCCATTTGCACATTTAATTTTTCTGCAAAATTTAAAGTCAATTGAACAAATTTTTTTACGATAATTTTTTAAAAAATTTATTTGGGCACTATTTCGCTTCGCCGTCTTAAATTGAAACCCATATGATCAGTATTTACGTACTCTGGTCCGCAGATATTTCCTAACCCCAAATAATACACCACTTTAATAAAACAACAAGAAGACCATTAACGAAAACCATTTAGAAACTTAATATCTGGCAAATATCTGCGAACCAGCGGAGTAGGTAAAGACTGACAATTTGGGTTTTATGCAGGATATAAAATCTACATCCTGAGGAGGCAACAATAAAGTTGCGAAACGTCAACAATTTAACAATAGAGTCTTGTTTTTTTTACTGGATCCTAACCCCAAATAATACACCACTCTAACATAAAAGCAAGAGAATCGTTAACGAAAACCATTTAGAAACCAATATCTGTAATCTGTAAATCATATAAAGACTTATAATATGGGATAGAATTTATGTGTCCTGAGGATGCCACAATAAAATAGCGAAACGTCGACAGTTAATGCACCACTCTAACATAACAACAAGAGGATCGGTAACGGTAACATTTAGACACTTAATATCTGGGAAATATCTGCAGGCCAGTGGAGTACGTAGAGACTGATAATATAATAAATTTCGTGCAGGATATAAATTCTATGTGTTCTGAGAATGCAACAATAAAATTGGGAAACATCGTTCCAAATAATACAACACTTTAAGATTTTTTTTTAACGTATTATTAGGTCATCCTCATATGACTCTTAATTTTTGGTCAAAATTTGGGGTCAATCGGGTAAGTAGTATTAAAGCTTTTTCGCGAACTAACAGACAGACAGACGGAACGACAGAATTGATAAAACATGTTTTTTACAACCATCTACAAAGCAATATCTAATAGGCATAAGGGCTCATATTTGTAAAAGGAATAAAACATTTTTTGTCTCACTATATAGCACAATAACAAACTGGCGCGATCGCGGAACCTGACCAACTGTGTATGTGCCGGAGACCCGACCGGTACCCAGAATGTACCAGCCGGGGCGGGACGCGAGGAATAGGTAAATCGAGTCACGTGTTCAAGTGCTGCAACTGTATTATGTAGCAGATCAAGTGGAACCTCCCAAGAAAATTCCAGGAAGACCAGCAAAAGTCCTTGATGAAAACACCAAATGTACAATTCGAAGAAAAGTTCATTCTTTTTATTTTAAAAAAGAAATACCCACTCTACATAAAATTTTGATGGAGATTGGCCAAGATGACAGTATTCCTTTGACAACTAAACAACTCTTATGGACAACTTAAAAAAAAAAAGGATTTTGCCTAGGAAAGGCATAACAGAAAAGCACCTTTACTGGAAAGCGATGAGTTTGTTTGCTGGCGTCGAAAATAGTATAAAGCAGTACCGCAGGGAGCAAAAGAACATTTTTTTATCTTGATGAAAAGTGGATCAATGAATTTTATATAGTACAAAATATGTGGAAAGACAAAAATATAATCAGTGCCCGGTAAGCTTGCATGGAATGCCTGTCAACGATTATTAAATTGCCTTCGGGAAAAAAGAAGAGACTAATAATTGCACACATTGGAAGCAGAGAGGGTTTGTTAACTTTTCAGTCGTGCCGGACGGGAGATTGCCATGAGTGAAATGATAAAATATCTTCCGGCTAATTCGGTAATGGTTATGGATAACGCAAGTTATCATTCACTGCGTATAGAGGAGAGACCAACCTCATCAAAACAAGAAATTATTGACTGCCGCAGACGAACCTAATTCAGAAATTACTCTCACAGCAAGCCACCCAGAACCAACTTTTTTACTAAGTAGAGTTACGTGATTAGAGAATTTGAATTCACTATCAATATGAATAGATATCCGAAAATGTTGTGAGACATTGGTTTTTTTATTTGAATACTATTTAGATATATGTTATTCAATGTAAACTTAAAAGAAAGAGTGGATGATTTATCACAGTTAAAACTTAAGTAGTTGCAATTCTTTCACCCTCTCCAAATCCTCACAAATGGTATTCATTAGAGCAGTGGTCGCCAGCCCGTAGCTACCTGTAGCTCACGAAGACATTTCTGGTAGCTCACAACATATCTTGTAAAAATTATAGAAGCATCCATAAATTTTGAAAAAAAAATCACAATATGAAAACAAGCAGCGGCAACACTGCTGTGAGCGCTCTGGACAACAACTGCTAGAATTGGCCAGAGCGCCAGCATCGCGAGAATGTTTGAGAACACGAGAACGATCAAGATTGCATTGAACGCGATCAATGGGAGAGCAATAAGAAAGATTATGGCAAGCAGTAGTAAAAAAGTGGACATACAATTTTCATTCGGAATGGGAAGAACGGTATTTTCTAACAGAAGTTAAAGGTAAAAATGTATGTTTGTAATGTAATGCCTCTGTTTCAGTTGCTGAAAAAAGAAATATTGAGAGGCATTACATGCTGCCAGCAGAAAAGAAAAATTAAAACAATTAAAGAACCAGTTAATTGTCAATATTTTTAAAAGCAGCTGACAAAAATAAGTCTGCAACGGAAGCATCGTACCGTGTATCTCAAATAATTGCACAGAAAAAAGAACCCGTATGAAGACAAGGAAATGAGGGGTTTTTAGAAGCTGCAGACTCCTTATTTATAAACTATAAAAATAAAAACCAGATAGTTTCAGCAATAAACAGTGGTGAGACGAGTAAACGGAATGAGCAAGGATATTTTTTCACAGTTAAAAACTGACTTAGGTAACTCTGTTTATTTCTCTCTTCAACTAGATGAATCAACAGATGTGGTTGATACCACCCAGATGTTTTTAGTGATTTTATGATTAAGTATAAGAAGATGTCTAGAAGTTTATTTCACTAAAGGGAAATCCCACAGGACAGGAATTTTTTTCTCATTTAAACAATTTTATATCTTCTGAGAAAATTCCAATTTTAAAATTGGTAGGCTTGACAACTAACGGAGCTGTAGCTATGGTGGATTATGATAAGGGTCTGGTAGCATTTTGACGTAAAGATGAACGCTTCCACAATTTTTTTAAAACTGAACGTCATAAAATTGATTGAGATGAATTGAGATTAGAGCATTACAAAGAAGATTATTCAAAATCTTACCCGATGAAATTGATTGTCAGTATGGGGATCTACTTCTTCTCTTAAGTAGGTGACGAGTGTTAACACGTTTTAATGAAACCCTATCTGTCATAGTTCAATTTTTCAAACAACGCGGCGAACCAATTCAGGAACTGGAAAATTCAATTTCGCTTAGAGAGTTTGGGTTTCTTGTGGACATTACGGACAAGTTGAATTGACTCAATTTGCAATGATTTCCGATATAAATGCACTCATAAAAAAACTTGAGGTTTGGGAACAAACTCTGATCAACCGTGATGTCAAGCATTTTCCTGTTCTTTCAGAGAACATATCTCAAAATCCAATTGAACCTTATGGCAGTAAATCTCATGTAGAAATAGTTTCTAACTTGAAGGATAACTTCAAAAATCGGTTTAAGGGTTTTAACAAAATGGCATTGGTGGGTCAATTTATTGATTCACCCTTCATGGAAATTGATATCCAACAGTTTGCAACTTGTGTTTGGCAGAACTTAGGCGAAGACATCGCTGCATATAAAATGTATCTGGCCTATAGTAAGTACAGACAAACAGTCAGTTCTATGTCGTGTTGCCTTAAAAGTGAAAGCGTTATTTACTTCAACCTATTTGTGCGAATCTACTTCTTCCAATATGAAGTTTATTAAGAAGAAATTCTATAATCACCTTACAGATGAACATATGGATAATTGTGTTCGAATGGCTGTATCAAATTACACTGCAAACAACAAAAAAAATATCGATGAGTCCGAGTGTCAAACTTCTCATTGAACGCACGCATTTTTTATAACATGTTTCTCTTTAAAATTTTAATTATAATGTTTTGTTTACTTTTATTAAGTTATATTTGACATGCCATGATGGCTATATGAAAATTTTTTAAACCCCTACGGTTGGTAGCTATATAATATTATTAGTTAAGTACTTATTAATTACATAAAAATTAATTACATAAAAACATGTATGTCAAATACAACTGTGCATTATTTCGTTAAGGCTGACTTAAACGCTGGTTACAAGTAGGTAGTTCACGATTTATTTCTAAATTATCAAAGTAGCTCAACAACTTGAAAAGATTGGCGACCACTGCACCAGAGGGTTGTGATCAGCTCCCCTCCAGGGAAAAGTTGTATCATCTGCAAAAATAGTACAAGTCCCCCGAATATCCAAAAAGGTAAGATCATTAAGGTACAACAAAAATAGGATTAGGCCCATTACAGAGCCTTGTGGACCACCATCACTGATATGTAGCATATTTGATCTTCCTTTTGGAGTCCTAATAAATTGTCTTCTTTAAATGAAAAAGTTGAAATCACCTAGTCTGGATTTGAGGAACATTTATAAATAACAATCTTAATAATTGGGTGGAATCAATCATATTTTTTAGAATTTTACATAGAAATATTAAACTAGTAATAATTCCCTTTGAGACCATCCTCATACACGGCCAAGAATTTTAAATAACGTCTTTGGACCTTTTCAAGGGCTTCCTTATAGACAGTTTAAGTAGAATATCAGATCAACGATCCATATTCTAGCCGTGATCGAACAAAAGCGAAATATATTATATATTGAGATCTTAAAACTCCTAACAAACTATTATAATTAAAGACTTTTGTTCAGATCTTCTTTTCTATTTTGTGGCCTTTGCAAAGAAAATGTCTTCTGTTTATAAAAATATATTGATAATTGGTACTTACTAGCTCTAATTATGGATGTCACTCTGAAACCTGTTATAAGTAAACGTATTCTCTACACCTGACTTGGAATCACCTACACTTACACTGACACTTTTAAAAAATATACTTATATCTTAAACCAAATAAATCAACCAATTGACAGACTTGTTTCGCTTCTGAAAACCGATAATAAATGTAAGGGATTACATTATTATTATCTTATCTTTTTATTTAATTATAGTCCAATCTATTTTTAAAAAATATTCAGTGGGTTTACCTTATCGTGCATACTATTATTTAAACACATTTACATAACATGCATTTAAACTAAAAGGATGGGGTATTAATTACATTTTTCCGTTTTTTATTTTTTCATATAACAGCTAATATATTGGGTCGGTCAAGTTTCCCCCCAAATCAAACGAATTTCAAAAATAGATACACTATCATTTTGTACACAATAAATACAATTTTGCACATTCACCCAAGAGAAACTAAAGCATTTTTTTAAACGGGGTGCAAACTTGACCGTTCCCCCCGGTCTTTCAAAAAATTCAAATATTTTTATATCAATCGTCCCATCTAATTTTGTACACTAGTTATCAAATTTTGCACACCCTCCTAGAGAAAGTTAAGGGTGGTCAAAAATTTGCATTTTCCCTCCCGTTTGTCCCGAAATTGAAAAACTTCTATGCTACTTTATTCCCCTAATTTTGCACACCTATTTTTAAAATTTGCACACTCTCCTAGAGAAAGTTATGGGGCGTCGAAAAATTGTATTTCCCCCCGTTGGGCACAAAATTAAAAAATTGTCGTGCTACTCGTTTCACCTAATTTTGCACAATTTTGCACACCTATTTTTAAATTTTGCACACTCTCCTAAAGAAAGTTATGTGGCGTCGAAAATTTATATCCCCCCCCCGTCAGTCACACAAATGAAAAACTGTTGTGCTATTGGTTTCACCTAATTTTGCACACCTATTTTCAAATTTTGCACACTCTCCTAGAAAAAGTTAAGGGGCGTGGAAAATTTGTATTTTCCCCCCCTCAGTCACAAAATTGAAAAACTGTTGTGCTACTCGTTTCACCTAATTGTGCACAATTTTGCACACCTATTTTTAAATTTTGCACCCTCTGCTAGAGAAAGTTATGGGTCGTCAAAAATTTGTATTTCTCTCCCGTCAATCACAAAATTGAAAAACTATTAGGCTACTCGTTTCATCAACTTTTGTACAATTTTGAACACCTATTTTCTCATTTTCCACCCGTCTGTCACGAAATTGAAATATTTTTACGCTAATCGTTTCGCCTAGTTTTACACAATTTTGCACACATATTTTTAAATTTTGCAAACTCTCCTAGAGAAAGTTTGTATTTTCCCCACGTCAGTCTCGAAATTGAAACTCTGAAATGCTACACGTTTAACCTAATTTTGAACACCTATTTTCGCATTTTTCACACTCTCCAGTTCCAGAATTTGTATCTCCCGCAGTTCCCCGTCTATCACTAAATTGAATCTTTTCTCGGTTCGGCTAGTTTTGTCCAATTTTGCACACCTATTTTAAACGTTGGCACACACTCTCCTAGAGACAGTTATGGGGTGTCAAAAATCTGCATCACCTAGTTTTGGACACTTATTCTCAAGTTTTGCACTCTTTTTGGAGAAAATTGTGGCATGTCGAAAGGAAGTGTTTAAACCTGGTCTGTTTGCTATGACTGATGTCTTCGCGGCGCCTTATTATTATTTTATAATTAGTGGTTCCATCTATCTTTTAACTTTTACCTAGCAAGCTGCGATCGTTTAGTGATTGTGTTTTATTTAATTTTAAAGGAAATTGAGTAACAGAATAAGCTAAAAATTTTTTTTTTTAAAGCAAACAGAACTGGGCGTCCCTATCGATTTACAAAGTGTCGGTTATAGACAGCATAAATCAGACGTAGACGTACTAGGTTTATTTTCTACTATTTAGTAAATAATATTACAGTATTCCTAATTAAATAATAATTGTTTTTTCAATTTTTTGCTTCTATTTATTGTTAAATTGGCCCGTTACCGGGCGGCGGCGACGTCTTCATCCTCAAACCGATGCGACGCACGCTGATGGTGGTAATACCAATACGTATGCAGGGTTAGTAAAAAGAACCGGGACGCTTAAATATCTTCAAAACCGCTGAATTAATGCTTAAAAATTCAACATTTGGGTGTTTTTGTGCACGCGAAATTGACTTTCCATTCGATACAAATACAAAATTCGATATTTAAATGTTTCTGCAAGCGGTATTGAAAAATGGTATCGGCACTGTTGTAAGATTTTCCTAGTTTTGTGCTACACGTGGTCGTTTTCTTATCTTAAATGGAAGGCCCCATTGATTTTTATCGAAATTAATGACTTTTAATATATGAAAGTTGAACTAATATTGACGCCTTTCATTCACACTTTATCCCGGCTTGAGACTGGTCTAACTTCAACCAGTGGTTGATACTTAAAGAGTGTTTAAAAACGGGCGAGACAACAACGACCAAACACCAATAACGCTAAGATAAAGAGACTAAAAGTCATCGAACTAAAGGAACAATAACTTAACAGAATGGATACGGATTTTAAAGACGCAAATTTGGGATCTTACTAAATTTGAGACGATGAATTCAATGTAATAAAAATAAATCGGACATTCCATTTAAGATAAGATATTTAAGCGTACTTTTTTCTGCAAATGATGTGTGTTATCTTAGCAACTAGTACAGATAGAATTGTGAGAATTTTGGATCTTATTAAATTTGAGATATCCAATTCATTGCAGTAAAAATAAATAAGGTATTACATTTAAGATAAGTAAAAGGTTGTAGCGTAAACCTGGGAAATCTGCTAACAGCACCGATTCCATTTTTTTTATTGTCCATGACCAGAAACCCCCAAATGCCTAATTTTGTGACCACAATTTAAGCGATTTTGAATATATTTACGTGTTCCGGTTCTTTTTACTAACCCTGCAGTGTCCCATAACTTTCTCTAGAAAAAAGTGCAAAATTTAAAAATAACCTAGTTTTGCACAATTAGGTGATCCGAGTAGCGTACAAATATTTCAATTTCGTGACAGACCGGTGGAAATGCAAATTTTGGAAACCCCATAACTTTCTCTAGTGTGCAAAATTTAAAAATAGGTGTGCAAAATTAGGTGAAACGAGTAGCACAACAGTTTTTGTAACTGACGGGGGAAAATACAAATTTTCCACGCCACATAACTTTCTCTAGGAGAGTGTGCAAAATTAAAAAATTGGTGTGCAAAATTAGGTGAAACGAGTAGCACGACAGTTTTTAAATTTTGTGACTGACGGGGGGGAAATACAGTTTTTCGGCGCCCCATAACTTTCTCTAGGAGAGTGTACACATTTTAAAAATAGGTGTGCAAAATTAGGTGAATAAATTTGAATAGAAGTTTTTAAATTTCGTGACAAACGGGGGGAAAATGCAAATTTTTGTCCACCCTTAACTTTCTCTAGGAGGGTGTGCAAAATTTGATAACTAGTGTGCAAAATTGTGTAAAAAATCTATCCGAATAGGTTGCATCAAAGTAATTTCTAGTGTCTCTAAAATAACGTGGCGGGGAACCATACTATTGAAACATAACACCAAAGTGCTTTGTGCAACAAGATCAGTAATAAATAGAGTAATAGTATCCTGCAGCATTCAAAGATGTGGGGCCGTTTAAATGCCCTTCCAAAAATATGGGACTTATGATATGGTCACCCAAAATACCTGCCCGAACATTTATTTTTTCAAGACACTGGGTATGTCCTTTGCGAAGCACATGGGGGTTTTCATAACTCGAATATCTACAATTTTGAGTGATAACTTTTTCATTCAGGAAAAAAGTGCTCTCATGACTGAAACAAATATGGCGCAGATAAATGGGATTTACTGTGATCCTTTCTGCCATAATCTCGCAAAACTGTAGTCGCCTATCAGGTACATCTCCGATTAATTCGTGGGCGATTCTTATTTTAAAAGAATGAAATTTATTAGATTTTAAAATGTTCTTAACGGGCGAACGCGAAATATTAGTACATTGTCTAGGATTTACGACCATTTCAGCTACGACCTAAACTGTCATGGCAGATCTTGGGACATCTTTTACCTATTACAGAGAAACCTCTCAATAACGGACAGTAGCCGTGCCACAGAAAATGTCCGTTGTATAGTGGGAAGTGAACAAATAAATACCAATGTAATTTTATTTTTAAGTAAAAAATAATATGTTTAGTACAAATTATTAATACAAATGTTACTACGTATACACCAACATCTTTTACATACATATACGCATACAATAAAAATGTACTACTTAATATAAAATATTATACTACATACATATACAGTTCTACTTTACAAAAAGTTTCTATTTAAAAAAATTATCAAGTGTTGTTTGTCTTAAACTAGTTAATTTATTTTTAATAATTTGAGATTCTATTTTAGACGCAACTTCTGAGATTTTTTCCCTAAAACAGAATCTCCAGATAACGTACAAAAGTTTTCAATATCCCTTAATATTTTATATGCTTCCTTAATGTTCTTAATATTGGAAGAAATAACTTCTTCATCATCACTGCCAGATGAAATCTAACCGTTTCCACTATTTTAAAATTCACTGATGCACTCATGTACACTTATATTAGGATTTAATAATAATAATAATAATAAACACGTTTATTATTCCAAAAGAAAATTACAAATTAAAAAAAAAATAAACATAGACATCTACAATAGGAATAAAAGGCCACTTATCAGCTTCCTTCAAGAGCGATGGGGCTGTTGAAGCCTATTAAATAATTATAAAAAAAAATTATATAATTAACTTTGATAAAGAAAGTTAGTTTGAAGTTTTTCTAAAAAAAAGTGGTGCACGGTGATTAAACAAAAAAATATATATATACATAAGAAAGTACGCGTCCAAGTTAATAGCGATATGCTACTGAGGCACGAGACAGAAAGTGAGAGAGAGTTATTTTAGACATATGCAAAGTAGAGAGGGGATGGACGAGAAAATAAATACTAGTTTTTTGTTTAACGAGGTCCGCTGTTATTGTAGTTGTTGGCCGAGCAATTTATTTTTCATTGATTTTTTTAAAGGATGCAACTGACAGTGACGTACTGGTTATTTTATATTTGTTGATTAAGTTAGCAATTTGATAAGAATAACTTTTTTTAAACTGTTCTTTGTTGTATAAGGGTACTGATAGCAGATATTGTCAGCGTAAATTTAAATTATGCACATCCGTACGGTATTGAAGTTTATCGAGGAGATATGGAGTACGGTGAAATTTTAAAATTTTGTAAAAAAAGCAGATAGAGTGTAAGATACGACGATGTTGCATGTTAAGCCAGCCCAATTTGGGCAGTTTATGTGCCTTCGTCTAATTCCATAAATAAAACGTATGCATGAATTTTGTACCTTTTGAACCCAATTTTTAGCCTGTAAATCAAGGAAAGGACCATAAACGTTGTCTGCGAAATTAATTAATTAAAGCCTTGGTTTTTTGATTAAGTACATGTCGCTGAGAGTACAAAGGTTTTAATACTGAGAATGCTTTTTGGAGGCATGAAGTTACGTAATCATTAAATTTTAGTTTATTGTCTATGATAAGCCCGAGACTTTTAGACGAGTTTTTAAAAGCAACAGGGTTGGTGCCGATTTCGATTTTAATGGTGGATTCAAGACGCAAGCGTTCAATCTCGTTACAAAATAATAATGCTGCGGATTTACTTGGGTTAATCTTAAGAAGATGTTCATTGGATTTACTGAAAAGATAGTGTAAGTCACGGTTGATTTGATTGTTTGCTATTTCGGCTTGATTGGGGTTAAAAGATAGGTAAATTTGAGTATAGTCTGCATAGAGGTGGTACTTGCAGTGACGAAGTGATTTGATGAAATTAAATGTGTAAATACTGCACAGAAGAGGACCGAGAATGCTGCCTTGGGGAACACCCGCTGTGATATTGAGTAAATCGGATTGTTTGCCATTCAAAATTACTCTCTGGCTTCTCTCCGAGAGGAAAGACGCCAACATTGCCACCGCCGACTAGCCAAAGCCAATATATTTTAGAATAGAAAGCAATATATTATGATGAATCAAGTCGAAAGCTTTTGTGTAATCTAATAGAAAGAGAACAGTTGCCTGGTTAAAATCTTGTGCTCTGACAATATCATCTACAATATCAGATAAGGCAGTGGCGCAACTGTACCCGGTTCTGAACCCAGATTGTTTATAAGGGATGATATTATTACTGGATACATATGAAGAAATTTGAGATTCCATTACTTTTTCCAGAATTTTGGAGAGCGTAGGTAACAAGGAAATCGACCTTAGTTGACTAAAGTCGGTAGGATTTTTTACCTTAGCTAGTGGGATGACATGTGCTAACTTCCAATTTTTTGGAAAATATTGTTGTAAAATACATCAGTTGACAATGTGTGTTATGTATGGAATAACAACAGGACAGCACAAGGAAATTAGAGTAATATTTAGGTTATCTGCACCGAACGACTTAGACTTCATACTGAGAATAATGTTGGCTAACAGTTCTTCTGAAATGGTATTAAAATTAAATGACTTGTTTGAAAGAAGATTATTATTATAAAAATCGATTAAATCTTGTTTGGGGCCAGTACGATTTTTTGTTAATTCTGTAAAAAATGTGTTCATTTGATTTATGTTTTGAAGTTGTTCGGGAATGTCCTTGTGAGATTTGTTTAGAATATTTAATCTTTTTAATTCTGCCCATTTGTCTTTGATACTGCAATTGTGGAATTTATTGTTTAAATAAATTTTTTTTTCAGTTCTTATAGAATTAGTCGCTAAATTTCGGAGCTGCTTATAATAGTCCCAATGCTCGGTAAGTTTGGTACGTCTGAATCGATTTAAAACCTGATTTCTAAGTTTTTTTAAAAGTCTAATGTTGTCAGTCATCCAGGGACAGTAGGGTTTATTTGAACGGTTAGCAGTTCTCAATGGGGCATGTCAATCAAACAGCTCCAAATTCATTTTTCATGAATACATTTCTATCGATTTCTGAATATGATGTTAAGTCGGAAGAGAATACATTGATGTTTCTACATAATTCCGATAATGGCACATCATCTTCACTATCGTAGTCCATGTTTTCCTCGAGAATTTCGTCGATTCCAGCTTTGCAGAAGAAGTTATTGATGGTCTTGGATTCGACTTTTTTCCATGCAGCAACAATCCAAATCGAGGCACTTACAACATTTATGGATTTCTCCAATTGTTCGGTAGATTCAGAATACTCCATGGATGACAAAAGTCGCTTGATTAAAAACTTTCTGTAGTAGTTTTTAAAATTTTGAATCACGCCCTGGTCCAATGGTTGGCAATGTATTTGGAGGTAAAAAAATTATTTTAACATTTTTAACTCCAGTTTTGGGTGAGATGCAGCATTATCCAAAAATAAAAGTACATTTCGGTTCTGCCTTTGCATTTTTCGCAGAAATTTGATCAACCAATCCGACATTATATCCCTTGTCGTCCATGCTTTCTTGTTATAGTACCATTCAAATGGCAATTTTTCCACGCTTGATCCTTTAAAACAACGGGGTTTTTTACTTTTTCCAATCACCAGTGCATTTTCTTTTTCTTCATTCATAGCGGAGCAAAGTAAAATAGTAAGTCTCTCCTTGGACGCTTCCCCGCCAGCACATGTTTCGCCTTTTAAAGAAAGAGTTTTATTTGGCAAGGCGCGGAAAAAGAATCTCGTTTTATCGGCGTTATAAATGTCCCTCGGTGCGTAGTTTTTGATAATAACACATAACTTCGTCCGCCAATCAGTTACCTGAATCAAGTCTACAGCCGCTGCTTAGCCACAGATGGATTTAGAAGAGATATTATGACGTAGACAGAACTTCTCCAACCATCCATTTGATCCTTTAAAACCATCAACTTCTAGATTCTTCCAGTGGCGGCTCGTCAGGGTAGGCCTATGAGGCCGCGCCTCACACCCAAAATAAAGGAAAAGAGAATTTTTTTATATAACTTTTTATCTATTACCAATTAGAAATATACTTTTTAACAGTTTTACAACATAATAACATTAAAAAAAAACAAAATATAATCCCATAATAAATATTTTAGAAAATAAATTCTGACCACATCAAAAAACCGACCGTGCAATCCGTGCAAACCCATTCATAAAGAAAGTGCTCTCGAATGAGGCGAAATAATTTTAGCTTGGAAAGTTTCAACTTCTGACCTATTTATCAACGGCCGGTGCCGATGCCGGCGAGTCACCTGATTACAACAGAGCGGGATGGCGATTGCCGATGCATGCGTTTTCTATTGCATTCTTGAGGCGATAAATCTGTAGCTTGGATATGCGTTTATTGGTTATTTAAATCACATGACTAGCGAGATATTCCAACGGCTTCTTTTTACGTGGTGTGTGCGGCTGAGAAAGAAATAGGAAATAGATTGCGATAATCGCTGATTGAGGGCGTTCTGTCTTTTAAAGTGAATAAATACGCGTGAGTAAGTTTTTGTTTTGTTTTGATTTGGTAAGTTGGGCCGTTCCATTTTTTGTATTTGCTTTTTGCTTTTGAAATGAATCCTATCCACGACATTATTGCTTCATTAATTGAAAAACCTTTTTTAAGAAGAAGCGAAACTGAAAAGAAACAGATATTAGGTAGCCGTCCGACGCCGAAAATTTTAGCAATATTTAACGATAAGAGGCAAGGTAAAAAATATTCAAGAACTTTTCAAACATCTTGGTACGAAACTTATAGGTGGCTATGCGAAAGTATTTATAAAGAAAGCTTATATTGTTGGCCTTGTATTTTATTAGGTTGCGTCAAAAATAATTGGAGTTCAGGGGGCGGATATTCGGATTTAAAAAATTTTTCACGAGCAGTAAAATCGCATGAAAGTTCAAGAGAGCATATTAAAAATTCGGTAGCACTTACAAGACTGGACCATAGGGCGACTATTGCGGATGCACTACAAGAAAATGCAAGTCTTAATAAAATTGTTTATAATGAAAATATTCGAAAAAACCCTTTATTATTAAATTATTTAATTGATGTTACTATTACTTTGGGTAAACAGGACTTGGCATTTCGAGGTCATAATGAAACAACAGATTCTTTTAACCGTGGCAATTTTAAGGAAATATTTGCATGCTTAATAAAAAGAAATGCCGAACTTACTGAACATTGTGCTAAATTTAGTAATATTTTTACGGGACAATCTAAGACTATACAAAATGAACTAATTGGTTGGATACATGACTATATTCAAGAATATATAAAAAAGAAATCAATGACACCGATTGTTGTTTTTTTGGCGTAATTGCGGATGGTAGTACTGATATAACAGAAAAATCACAATGTTCGATAACAGTTAGGTATGTGACCAACGGATCTTTAAAAGAGAGATTTTTAGGATTTTTTGACGTTAGCGATAATAGAACAGCAGAGAGCCTTTTTCATTTAATACAAAACAGCTTAGAGCCTTATGACTTTAAAAATAAATTGGTCGCGCAGTGTTACGATGGGGCTAGTGTTATGGTAGGTGAAGTAAATGGGCTTCAAACAAAAGTTAGATCTATTGCTCCTTTAGCTATGTTTACTCATTGTTGCGCTCACAGATTAAATCTAGTTTTACAACAGGGAACAAAACTGAATACCCAAAGTCGTATATTTTTTGCCACTTTATTAGGAATACCAAATTATTTCCACCAATCACCAAAACGGTCTTTTGTGCTTAATCAGATAGTAGGTAAAAGAATTCCGCGAGCTGTAGAAACGCGATGGTATACACGGTCTAAAATTTTAAACTTAGTGGCTAATGAATGGGACAATTTAATTATAGTATTTGAAACTATTATTAATGACTTAAGTTCTGGAACAGAATCTATTAATGGTGCAAAAGGATTTCTAAAGCATTTTAATGATTTCGAATTTTGCCTTTTAACGCATATTTATAAACAAATTTTTAGTTGCACTGATGTACTGTTTCAAATATTATAGTTAAAGCATTTAGATATAAATTACTGCATTTCGCAAATAAACCTTGCCAAGCAACGAATTATTGAATTTAGAAACGAGGACCATTTCAAAGAACTTTTCAATATTGCTAAAAAAGCCACTATTCCGCCAACTAACACACGTCGAGGGCAATGTTCTAGCGACTTTGATATTTTTACTAAATATAAAATATTATATGTCGAAATAATAGATTGTATAATTCTTCAATTAGGGACGCGGTTTGAAAATTTAAATAATTTAAATTTCTTTGCTTTAGTCGATTGCACAAAATATTCGGAATATGTTAAATGCTTTCCAGACGACTTATTAAATAATTTATTAAAAAATTATCCAAACATTTTTGACAGAGATAGATTAAAGAATGAGCTTTCTGTATTGTATAGGGATGAACAATTTTCAAATTTAGATGTCGAAAAAAGTCTAGCTTTGTTATTTAAAGATTTTAAAGCAATTTTTGCGGAAGCATATAAGCTTTTTAATTTAGTTTTAACTATTCCCGCAACAAGTGTATCGGCCGAACGAAATTTTTCATGTCTTAAACGGATCAAAACCTACCTAAGAAACACAATGACACAAGAACGGCTTTCGGGTTTAGCAATGATGTCAATAGAGCAGGAATTACTGTCAGAACTTAGTGAAGACCAAAACTTTTACGACCAAATTATAGATAAATTTGCAACCTTAAAAGACAGACGTATAGATTTAATGTACAAAAAGTAGTTTTTTTATCTTATTTCATACAACTATTTATTTTAAGTTTTAATAAACTAAATTATGTTTTTATTATCGCAATCGCCGCTATATATTAGTGATAGGTGTACATATTTTACTTGTTTTGTTTACTTTTTATTTACTTTTTTTAGAGTTTATTTTTTTAGTTTTTAATGGTTTAGTAGGGCTATTGGCGATGACCTCCATTAAAAAAAAAGGTCAACGCGTCGCAGAATAATACCTCATGGGTGACGTGGAAATTTAAATTAAATTCACATTTAAACAAAATTAACCTCATGTAGCCTCACCCTTCAATATACTCACGAGCCGCCACTGGATTCTTCGCAATTTCTTGTGCTTTTTCTTTTATTATTGTACCGGATATTGGAATGTTTTTGGAGAATACTTTACAAAACCAGTCGTAGACAATTTGGTCTATGGAAACACCCTCAGTTTTCGCAAATTTCTTTTTCTCTTTCATGTTCCCGGTCTAGGCGAATCGCTTGTTAAGATCGCTCTTGTTTCTCAAAATATCACTAATTTGAGATTTTCCTACACAGAATTTTTCGGCTAATACTCTAACACTAAGTTTGTTTTTTTCCGCGAATTGGAACTTTTTCTTGAAGACTCAAAAACTTTCTTTTGTTTGAAGACATATTGATTGCACAGGAGTAACATCAGATAACTAAGATATTCTATTGATAAAGACTACATTTTATAAAAATAAGGTGATCTATTTGTTATGCAATTTACCTACAAGCCAGACAGCATAAGCCAGCCTATTTATTGGTAAACTAGTGCAATTAACAATAGGTAGGCGCCGCGCCACTTATTAGCATAGATCTAAATATTGCCCATAATGTGCAATAAAAATACCAGCATTAAATGTGGGTTATTCAAAAATTATCTAAACGCCTCTCCGTTCTAAGGAGATAACAGTTTTTATTAAAAATGTTTCAAATTTTGTTGTCCGTGTCCGTTGTTGAGAGTGTCCATTGTCAAGAAGGTTTAATACACAGGAATACATATACTGACGGTCGGTGCCTTCAAAATTGTCCGTTCAGCAGAGATGTCCGTTGTTCGGAGGTGTCCGTTAAGGGAGGTTTCACTGTACTTGAAATTTTGGCAATAAAATCTGAAAATATTCCCTGCCCATTGGTCGTTCCGAAAAGCGTTTATTGTAAATTCGAATTGCAGCGTGATAACTCCGGTTAGCCTCTCCGATGATGATAACTGCTTCCAGTGGCTGCTCGTGGTGAATTATATTGGGAGGTCAATAACAAATTTAAAAATAGGCATACTTAAAATAAAAATAAATTAGTAGGAAGTTTAACGGCCGTTCGGGCAAATAATTCTGCCTTTGATAAGCCTATTCAGGTATAGGGTCCAAATCTAATGGACCATTATACCGACAAGCCTTTAAGCATTTTTCATCATCTCTACCGGCACAATTTACGACGTTTCGCCCTTTTGGGGCTCATCAGGCCAATGCAGCCATATGGTAGAGATGAAAAATATTCAACCGCAGTTTGACTATATACGATGAAAAGTTAAGGCAGTAAGAAATTAACCCAAAGAGTAGGAAGTTTAACGGCCATTCGGACAAATAATTCTGCCTTTGATAAGCCTATTCAGGTATAGGGTCCAAATCTCATGGACCATTATGCATTGGCCTGATGAGCCCCAAAAGGGCGAAACGTCGTCAATTGTGCCGGTAGAGATGATGAAAAATGCTTAAAGGCTTGTCGCGTGCGGCTAATAGTGTAGCGTATTTAACTTTTCCCAAGCTTCTTCCATAGGGTCATTGACCAAATGACCCTATGGAAGAGCCGCTACTGATTAATACCTGCGGTACATACAAACTTTTATGTCATACTAGTTCGTTATTGCATCCACAATATAAATATTTTAAAAAGTCTGAAAATTAATTTTGGTTTTAGCAACATTTCCATTTTATCATAGCAGACACTATCGTTGCTATGGAAATGCTGTCAAAAGTTCTAAAGGGTTATAGATCATAAAAGAGTATTAAAATTTTATAGTATTTAAATGTATTTACATATCTGAGACACAGCGGGCAACCATATCACATTACTGAAATTAACTAAGATTTAGTAAATAAAATCAAAGGTAGTATGTAGGTTTCTTCCTAGATTACAATTTACAATGTTATCAAATAAAATTGTTAGTATAAATTATTAAATATCTTATCTCACCAATTTAGCGGCCACTTAATGTCTCGAACAACCGCAAACTGTAACAACTTGGGTATCTTCTTCACTAATATAGATATTGTAACAAACAGGTAGTTTATTTAAATAAAAATTTGGTTTTTTTTTAAACAACATAAACATGTATTAACAAAAATAAAATATGATAATTACTGTATACAAAAGTAATGCTTAAAATTATTATAAAAAAAATTTTAAACCTAAATTAAAATCTACAAAATGACGGAATTTACTTAAAATCCCCAACCTTAGAACAAAAGAAAATAAAAATAATTAAATACATTATAAATTTAACTCCTGAAAATACGTCAAAATTACTACTAAATACTAGAAACAAAAAATAAAATAGCTTTGATAAACCCTCAACTTTGGCAACCCACTGTATATATAAAGCCCCATAGACCATCGTAAAAGAAAAATTTAAAATCAACTGTAACAACTAGAACTTTGACATAGACTAACTCTTGTTTTAGAAATCAGAGAAAGTCGAAACCTAATTGGACAAGAACTGCCTCCCTTAGAAGTCCCTCATTGGCTGGAACGCGAAGCGCCGGTTCAGATGCACCCTGCTGTTAATAAATATTTCAGGGGTCGCCTAGAGTTCTACTTTATGTGAGAATTGTATTAAATTAAAATATAATTACAATTCCGTCTAAATAAGATAAAAGTATATTCCATTTTTCTGAAGGGAAACAATGCTTTTCCAAAAATAAACATCGCCTTTTTGAAACGGTTCTATTATAAAATATTCTATTGTATTTTTAACATAGTAAATTGATAATTTATGATAACTGAATCAATCCAAATGAAATGTTTCAACTTAAATGAAAGCGGGCAAATAAATCGTCCTACAAAAAGGGCCATATGATAACCTTAACCTTTCAAGGGGATGTCTAGTGGAGTGCAACTTGACAGGTTTATCTTAAGTAAGTTTAGATATTTAGAAAATCTAGAAGATAGCGTTTGAGTTAAGTGTTATTTATTATTTTGTTTGGCTTTTACAACTCTCATAATTAATATTACAAATACATAATACTTTAACGGGTTCTTAGAAATACGCATGTTTAAGATTTGTCACGAGAAACCGACTATTGCTTTAGAAAAATGTCGTTTTAAAATAAGTTAATAATTTATATACACTATTCTTTGCTATAGTCTATTCCGTTACAAAACTAAAAAGTCAAAATGCAGGAAAGTTGTTAAATAATATAAATAAATAAATAAATTAATTATTATTACAAACAAAAAAATACATGAATTTTAAATTAACAATTTAACTTAGAATAGTTGCAGAAAGTCTCTGGCGCAGTCTAGCTTAATAGCTACTCTACTGAACCAGAGAATCACCAGTAATTTTAAAGAACCAAATTATTACTTATATTAACATTATTAAAAAAACTATTTAAGTTAATAAATGACGCTAAGACACTACGTTCCACAAATCAAAAAAAAATCTATGGTGTCCACAATAGATATTTATGTATATAAATCTTAATTTTTAGAAAAAAAAATTAAAATTAAAAAGCAGGAAGCTGTAAAAAAGAGGCTAACTGGAAAAACCAATGAGTTGTATAAAATAAGTAAAATGTGTGCACATTAAACTATCTACCTTGATTATCCAAAAGATACTTTTTGTATTGATATTTAAATCTTAAATAATAAAAGTTTACCAATTATTCCGGTATCAGATTATATAAACGAACGACGTTATACCTGAAAGATTTCCAAAACAAGGCACTCTGATGAGTCGGTAACGTTAATCTAAGTGATGGTCGAACATTACCGTTATGAACATCTCTACGAAAGACAAGGCGGTCTCTAATGAAAGCAGGAGAATTAGGATTATTGATAATCCTAATATTAAAATTACCAAAATGCAGATGCCTTCTGGAATCCATATTTAGCCAGTTTAATTCGTTTATGAAACACATTATCAAATTTTCTAAGCCCGAAAACAAATCGTATACAGGAGTTCTGCACTTTTTGTATTCTAGCTATACTTATAGCATCTAAACAAAAACCATATACAAAATCACAATAGTTGAAGTTGGATAGGACTAAAGACTCACACAAAGATTTTTTTGAGTTTAAAGGTAATATTTATCTATTACTACACAGTGTTTTTAAAGAAAAAAAATGGACATTTTTTTACGATGTTCTTTACTTGTTACTTGTTGTGTTGTTTACCAATATTCCAAGATTTCTCACTGAATCAACCACAGGAAGCCTAGTACCGCTGATATTAATATTAATATGATTACGCAAGTATCCAACTTTATTCTTGTTACCAAACAGTAAGCAGCATGATTTGTTAGGATTAAGATAAAGATTATGATCACTACAAAGTTGGTAAAATCTGTTGAGGTCATTATTAATTATTACATGGTAATAGTCGCCATCAAAGCAAAAATAAACCTGTGTATCATCGGCATATGCCTGGACCCTGCAGTTAACCATAGCTTGAAGAACATCAGAGGTATAAACCAAGAAAAGCAAAGGGCCTAATATTGAGCCTTGAGGAACCCCAGAAAGAATCTGCGACTGTTCGGAAAAAACCTGTTATCTGAATATATTTTTTGATATCTATCTGTTAGGAATGACTCAATAAGATTGACGAAAAAAAACGTAATATTCTAATTTAGATACAATAAGTTTATAGTTTATGGCGTCAAAAGCTTTCGAAAAATCTAACAGGATTAACACAGTAACACATTTATTAGGGATACCGCAGTACTGAAATTCTTTCTGATTCCACACAAAAATTTTCGATAAACTTGGAAGAATGTTTATAATTCAAAGTTCATTAAAATCTTCTGGACTGGAAGCTTTAGGAAGAGGTTGATATTTTCCATTGGTCTGGAAAAGAATTTGTTTCAATGCAGCAGTTCAAAATATACACAATATATTTATCGATTAATGGGCTACAGTACTTTAACTTCAGCAGCGCATTGTTGCATTGGTTTTAATATGATTTATACATCTGTTCACTTCGGATATATATGTTAATTTAAAAGAGAAACTTAGTTCTTGATTAAAATTTGTATTGTTGTAAAAATTAATTTTATCATCGCAATTCGAAATAGTTTGTAAGTAGGTACTAAAAAATACTAAAATTATTAACTTCATTAGGGTCACTTAATCTTTTAGGAATTGCGCTATTTTTTGTTGCGAGGACAGTCTTTGTAGATTTTCTATGTATTTTTTCTTTTCCTTTCTCAACAATGAAAGAGTAAAATTACGTAAAACTTTATAGTTATTCATGTCATCGTTGCTCTTTGTTCTCTGAAATTTTTGTAAGCAGAATATCTCTTCTTCATAAATCTTCTTTAAATTAGCAGTCAAACATAGAGACTTGGGTTTTGTTATTTTAGCTTCGCGAAATGGCGCATCAAAAAGTGAAGTAATATAATTATTAAACAATTTGATTTTATTGTCGATATAAGGTTCGTACAAAATATTTTCTAATTGCAAATTTTCCAAGCTTAACTGACATTGACGTATATTAAAGTTCCTGAAGCATCAATAGCGAATAATTCGTGGCTGCGCATAGTCTTTTTCTACGTTCAAAATGCAATAAATTAATTTATGGTTAGATTATCGATATCGATCACTAACAAAAACTGCATCTATAAATGTAGAGAAACCTGCGGAGGATTATTAAGGTTAAAAAGATTGACGTTAAACCCGCCCACGCAAAACAATTCATTAAATGTAGGGTAAAGTGCGGGACAAGAAAGAAAACCGGACGGTCCATAAATTAAAGGTTCATAGTCTTAAGCAAGCGAAAAAGTAAAATTTGTGTACGCAAATAAATTTTATGTTATTTTATTTGTTGTAATAGTTTGCCGCTTCACCTATAAAGTGCGCCAGCTAAGCGGTACGGAAAATTAATCGAGGATTTAGTAAATTTCGCACCGGTCCACTTGTAATTCGGATGTACCTAGAGTCTCCATGCACTTGCCGCTAGAAGGTTCAAGGTATTTCCAGGGGCGCCTATACATTTGGAGCATTTGTTTTCATTTCTATATAAATGCGTTGCGTTGAATTATTATTTCGAAGTAACGATGGCGAGCAAAAGAGGAAAAACAATTCGAAGCGGTGCACGCGAAGTTATTGCGAGCGTTATAGACGCCTGTACTAGAGAAGCTGAAAATAATAGTTTCACTATTCCAATTCAAAATCGAACAGAACTGTTCGATTTTGAAAAAAGAACTGTTTTTACACTGGTGTTTCGGAAAGTAGTGTAAGAAAAATTCAAAGAGAACATAATGATCTCTCATGTTTACTTCACCTTTAAAATCTCCGGGTAAAAAAAGACCCCGATTTTCATACAAAGATAAAATTGACGATGGTGATTTTCAAGTAATTCGACAATAAAAGATTTTCATATAAACTTGAAGAAGGTTCCGACCTGCAAACCTCTACTTCGTGCTGTAAAGAACAAAATAGATTTTCCGTAAGGGTATAAAACCTTAAATCGGCTTTTACGATCAAATGGTTTTGTTTGGCGCAAGTGCCAAAATAAACGAAAATTGCTCATTGAGAGAACAAATATTTTTCACTGGCGGCTGAAATATCTATCAACTGTAAGGCAATATAGACAAGAAGGACGCAATATTGTGTATCTAGACGAAACCTGGGTAGATAATGATATGACAGTGAACAAATGCTGGCAAAGTGAAAGTGTTACAGGTGTTGTTCAGGGAATCCGCTCTAGTAGTCGCTTTATTATAGTTCATGCTGGTTCAGAAGCCGGATTTGTTCCAGGTGCTGCTTTAGTTTTTCGCTCGGGACTAACAACTGAAGACTATCATTGACAGATGAATAGAGATAATTTTGAAAAGTGGTTGCTCGAGAAGCTTTTACCTAACATTCCTCCCAAATCAGTCGTGGTAATGGATAATGCGTCTTATCATTCTCACGTAGAAGATAAAGTGCCAACTAAATACTGTACAAAAGCTCTGATTTAGTTATCACACTGGGATCTTCAAGTAGTGACGACGAAACCTCATCATTTTCAGAGGAAGACAACGATTTAGAAGAAATCGAACCATTAGAATCACAGCCGTCAACCTCAAAAATGGCTTATTTTTCTTTATATATTTCATGCAGTTATTTACAATAGTATCAGAATTGGGATGAAAAAAAATGTTTTCTTTTTAAACTTTACCGTCCTGTATCTCAAAAGTTAAGACTTTTGGGCACAAAAACACCCCCTTTAACATCAGCACGCAATTAGGAAACGCTCTGTATAGTACTTCACAGTGACGGCCCCTGTATAAAGTAATATGACAAACGGAGACAGACGGCCACTTTTGGCATACCCGATTAGCTCAAAGTCGAACCGCATAAATTAAAATTTTGATAAATCTCGTTCACTGGATCTGATGCTTTCTGCCCTTGTAAAATCTAGACTTGTAAATCGTGTATCACTATACTGGGTGGTCCAATAATAGTGGACGTAGGCAGTAGCTCGGGAACCGTTAATGACAGAACTCAAGAAAAAATATATTTATAGGTAAAGCGATCAAGAAAAATCAAAATTAAATCATTTTAAAATTCGAAAGTTCGCCGTTTTTGCAACACAAAAGAGATATAGAAGTGCGGTACACGAAAGAAAACAGGCAAATATAGATAAAGGTTCATTAAGCATAGTTACATTTTTTAATTATCTGAAGTGCGTATAGTCAAAAAGGAGTGCCATATTCTTTAAAGAAAGACGGGACACCACTGGTTTTAAGAGATTTCTTGGCCGACCTTCCTAAACCGATTGACTCCGCCCGGTTTTCTTTCGTGTCCTGCACTTTAAATAAAATACGCTATACTAAGCTAGGCTGGGCAGTCCGAATTGCCCTGATTACCTTAACGCTCGACGAATGTACCCGAAGATTCCACAGCTACCGAGCGGCAGCCGAACGTTATAGCAAATGGAATATGAAATCGCAATTTGGGTCATCAGCCAGTCTCTTCTCATAATTCAATCGATCGGTCGCTGCATCACGTCGACATGCGAAAGTTCAGTTATTCAGAAGTCGCGCGGTCGATATTCTAACTCGATCTTGTTTCGGATGTTTTTAATCCATTAAAATTGATTTATATACTGTTTTTTGTAATATATATTTTTTTATTTTTATGATTCATGTGTGAGTTGGAAAAATACAGGTATAAAATGTTGGTAGTGACTAGTGCAAAAAAATGAAGAACTAAAAAGCGCTTACCAACTTAAATTTGCAAAAAAAACCAATTTCAAGGGGGCCTGTGTTTGAGTTGTGAATGTAGATGAAATAAAATGTCGGTAGTGCAAAAAATTAAACAACTAAAGAGTGCTAACGAACTTAATTTTGAGAAAATAACCGAATTCAAGGTAAGTGGTCGCAATTTGCCAGTACTTAGTATACGACAAACTAGTAAAGACAAAAATAAAGAGGTTCATCCAAATTTTCGCAACAGTATGAACGATTTAGCTAACCGGATATGTGTTTGTGAAGTCTCTAACTCATTTTACTGTTATGTTTGTTTGTTGTTTTCTAAGGACTCGTCGGACTTATGATGGTGCAAAACCTGTGTTAAAGACCTAAAATTATTAAAAGAAAAAATTAAAAAACGTGCGTTTTCTGCAGATCGCATAAAATGTTTGGTGAACTATGCTACGGTCGGAGGTGTTGATATTCGGACTCTGCTGGACACAGCTTATAGAAAATCCCATAGAGATTTTAATGAAAATGTATCCAAAAATAGTTATATTTTAAACAAAATTATAGGTTGTGTATAATTTTGTGGCCAGGATTTTTTCGAGGGCTTATAAATTTTATTGAGAAGTTGGGCCAATATAGACTATCCGCTTTAGCAATGTTAAGTATCGAGAAATCGTTTATAAAAGGAATGTGAATGCAATTTTAACGAACGTGTCATTCAGCATTTTTTCAATTCTAAAGAACGAAGAGTAGACTTGAACTTCAAGAGAATTTAAAGCTCAATTTAAAGATAAGATATTTATTTTTATTTTAAGTATGCCTATTTTTAAATTTGTTATTAACCTCCAAATATAATTCACCACGAGCCGCCACTGACAATACATCTCAAATTTAAAAGTGCCCTTATGAAGGATAAGGTCTTTTATTTTTACCTCGCCACTAAATTATTTGCATTATAAAAACGATTTTAAAGTGTGAAGGAAAGCCGTGCGAATACGCCACACCACCCCTTGACGCGTGGCCACATCTCGTCTCCACATTAGCAGTGATGAATTGCTTATGTAAACACCGCTTATCACCAATTTTAATAATTTTACGTCTGAAGAGTTGGTTTGTTTCCCCCAAACCTCTTACTTATTTGTCTACAGTGTTAAAGTGGCAAATTTGATTATACAAATTAGGTTAGATTAAGTTAACAAGTCGCGTAATCAACGTATCCTATTAAAACTGGCGTTAAATTGTACGAAGTAGTAATTGGGTTTCCTCGTCGACTTTTGACTTCATTAGTCATTAGTTACAGGTCGTAGGTGTGAGAGACATTTTGTAGAAACGTCCGGATAAATTCTAGAACGTAGTTGCGGTAACTGTGGAGTTTTTTTTTAAGTGAATTCAAAATGCGGACTTTAATTATTTTTTGTTTACTGTCAGTTTGTAGCGGAGGATGTTTTGCGGACTTCTTTAACAATAATGTAGACTATGTTTGCAGGGATTATCACCCACAAGAGATAGTGGATATTCCACAGGTAACGTAATAGTATTACAAATTTAACATTTATAAAATGTGTCGTATATTTGTTAATTTTCGTTGTCCTACCGGTATTTTGAAAACAATGATCAACCTTTTTTACATACGCTTAAAACACCCGTGTAGCCAGAAAAATTGTTTGGGGGGGGGCAGAGGTCTAAATTATTTTTTGAATTGGGTGCAAATTGTAGCACAGATATATATATATATATATATATATATATATATATATATATATATATATAATACGTCAGAAGTTTCGGGAAAGCGGTCTGTGACTATTCAAACTCTAATTGTTTTAGATCTCAATATTTCGTCAAATGTTTATTGACTTCATCAGGAGACAACTAGAAACAATAAATTTATCTTAATTAACACACCATAGAAGAAAATATATAAAAATATACAGTCACATTACTCCTTAAAATATACTTACAACGTAAGAGTTAGTCGAACATATTACAAAACAAGGACGATAAAAGCAACATTCTGTGCATTGAGGACAACTATTTTCACACTTAACATGTATTATTACAAATATAAAACGATCTGTGCATTCAACAATGTTTTGAACCATAATGGAAAAAGCCTGACAACACAAAAAAAAAAACAAAACCGATAAATTGATATCAGTGGTTCTTATACTTTCATAAAACATAAAATAGTGAATTTTAAACTTAATATATGTATATAGGATGTTACTTATTGATCGTCACATTTGGTTTAAAATATTGCAGTAAATATTGCTTAGTTTATTTGTGTCCAATTTTGAATTAATTGCATTTTTATTCTTATTGATATGGCACATTTCAAGAAACAATCTATTTCTATAACTGTCATGGTGTTCTAGTATCTTAACATTACTATAATTAAATTTATGACCCGTTTTCAAGTGATGCTGTACCAATGCGCATTAATTTTTGCCTATATGGCAATTACTTTTATGTTGTGTTACTCGTTGTTTTAACCACTGCGAAGTTTGGCCAATATAACAACCGTCACAACCCAAGCAAGACACTTGATAAACACAATTAGTTGTGCATCCAGTTGGAGTTTTTTCTTTGACCTTTGAAAATACCGAGTAATTTTGTATGAGGCTATATTTGGCTATTTTTATGTTCGAAAAAGGCTTAAACAGTGAAATAATTGGATTGGTAAGATTATTTATAAATGGAATCCTGACATATTTTACTTGTTGATTACTGTCTTCTGTGGGGCCGTCATAAAAGCTTGTGTTATAAATGAGCTTTTTTAAAATGTGTTTAGGGTAACCATTGTTCACAAACATAACAAAAAGTTTGTCTAGGTTCTGTTGCAAATACATAACGTCACTAATGTGTGTAACCCTATTTTTCATTGCAATGACAGTATTGTATTTCTGATTGGTTGGATGATTTGAAAAATAATTCAGGTATCTACCAGATGACGTATCTTTTTGGTACCAATCTAAAATAATTTTGTTTTCGTCTGTTCTTATGACTTTAGTATCTAAAAAGGGCACACTTTTATGTTTTTCATAATCAATTGTAAATTGCAAATGGGTGTTGAAAGAGTTAAAATTATTTAAAACAACCTGAATCTGATCAGTTGGAACAGAGCAAATTAGATCATCTACGTATTTATAGATAAAGGGCAAGTGAAAAGGCAAATTTGGTATTATTGTGTCTAACAAGTGATCTAAGACAATAGTTGCTAGAATAGGACTAATAGGAGAACCCATGGGAGTTCCAAAGATTTGTTTATAAAATTGGCCGTTAAAACCAAAATAAGTGTTATTAAAAACAAAATTAATTAGTTCTATGAACGCATTTTTCGATAAGCTAGTAAATTTTTCAATTTGGTGCCATTTCTGCTCTAAAATATCAATAACCAAACTCAGTGGGATATTAGTAAACAAAGATACCACGTCCAACGATATTAAAACATAGTTTTGTGGTAGCTGAACACCACTAACAGCATTTACAAATGTGAAGGTGTCTTTAATATTGTAATTGGATTCATACTCAAAACTCAATTTTAAAATGTTTGCCAAATATTTTGAAAGGTTATAAGTAGTAGAGTTCACTGAACTAACAATTGGCCTTAAGGGCACATTAGGTTTTGTGTATTTTCGGTAGGCAATACAGTTTAGGAAAAGAGGAATTATATATCATTAAATGTTTGGCGTCTATTTCAGTGAGTTCTTTTTTAGTTTTTAATGTTTTTATTAAATTGTTATAAGCTAATTGTATAGAAGTGGTTGGATCTTTATTTAACACAACATATGTAGAAGTGTCACTCAATAAGGTTTCAGTCTTACCCGTGTATTCCACTTTATCCATCGCAACAGTACAGCCTCCCTTGTCAGATTGTAAAATATATAAATCAGGATTGTTTTTTAAAAACTTTCTGGTTTTTTTTGTACAAATGTTTCACATGGGACGTTTGTCCTGTGTTTGAGTTTTGAACAAAATTTGTGACTACATTAGTAACGTGTTTTTAATAACACTTATTTTGGTTTTAACAGCCAGTATATAAACAAATCTTGAGACTCTA